>OY757014.1:75561857-76161857 GCA_963580285.1 Lucinisca nassula
TTGTCTCGATAAGTATGACAGTAATTCATTGATGCCATGCTTCGATGCCTTTAACTGCAATGACCATTTAGAGTTCTGTCTTGTTGAGCATGACAGGAATTCATTGCGGCCGTGTTGTGTTGCATTAATTGAAGTGACCAACTAGATTCCGTCTTGTTGAGCATGAAAGGAATTCATTGCAGCAGTGCTATGATGCCTTAACTGCAGTGAAAATTCTGAGATCTGACTTATGGAGGATGACAGGAATTCAAATCAGCAGTAATGCAATGTCTTAATTGCAGTGATCGACTAGAGTTCTTTCTTGACAGAAATTCTTTGCAACAGTGCTGTGATGACTGGAGTGACCAACTAGAGCTCTGTCTTGCTTAGCATGACAGTAATTCATTGCAGCAGTGCTGTGATGACTGGAGTGACCAACTAGAGCTCTGTCTTGTTTAGCATGACAGAAATTCTTTGCAGCAATGCTGTGATGACTGGAGTGACCAACTAGAGCTGTGTCGTGTTTAGCATGACAGAAATTCATTGCAGCAGTGCTGTGATGACTGGAGTGACCAACTAGAGCTCTGTCTTGCTTAGCATGACAGAAATTCTTTGCAGCAATGCTGTGATGACTGGAGTGACCAACTAGAGCTCTGTCTTGTTTAGCATGACAGAAATTCATTGCAGCAGTGCTGTGATGACTGGAGTGACCCACTAGAGCTCTGTCTTGTTTAGCATGACAGAAATTCTTTGCAGCAATGCTGTGATGACTGAAGTGACCAACTAGACAGAAATTCATTGCAGCAATGCTGTGATGACTGGAGCGTTCAACTAGAACTCTGTCTTGTCTAGCATGACAGAAATTCGTTGCAACAATGCTGTGATGACTGAAGTGAGCAACTAGAGCTCTGTCTTGTTTAGCATGACAGAAATTTATTGCAGCAATACTTTAAAGCCTTGACTTCAGTGAGCAACTAAAATGCTGTCTTATTTTGCATGACAGGAATTCATTGTAGCAGTGCTATAATGCCTTCACCTGGACATCTTGTAGCTGCTGCTTCTCGCAAATGTAAATTTTCAAAATTCATCAATTCATTTGAATTAATATTTTGACATATGTAAATATCTGGGTACAGATATCTGCCAGTGGCAACAAAAGCATTGGAAGTTCAAGCTGCAGGCATGAATAACTGTACAAGATGGGTTAGCCACAAACATTTTAAAGGTTCTTGCTAATTTGAGTGTCAAAACATTAGACTCAAATGCACAAATAAAATTGCCCAAAATGAAAAACTGATAAAATGTGAAACCTAGGCCGGTATGTTTGTGTCCATTAGCTCCTACTTTTTATATCAGGTTCCTACTTTTTTCCTACTTTTCTCCTACTTTTTGATATCTCAGGCTCCTACTTTTCTCCTACTTTTTCACCAGGAGTCACTTGAAAGCCTGTCATTAGGTCTCTTACTGTTGTTGTTGGTGCCTCGCTCGGATTACATGTGAGACACCAAGTTCTGCAATGAGAGGTGAGGTGTTTTTCTCAAGGTACTCTGGTTTTGCCCACCTATGAATGCTATGATTAATGATCGGCTATGACTAATTGAAATAATCTTCAAAGTGTTGTAAACACGTCCCTCAAAAAAAAAAAAAAAAAAAAAAAAGAACAAACTCCATGGCCTAGTGGGTAAAAGCACTGACTCTTAATCATTAGGTCTCACACTGCTATGGTTGGAGCCTCACTTTGGTCAGATGGAGATGCCAAGTTCTGCAAGGGAAGGTCAGGGGATTTTTCTTAGGGTACATGGGTTTTCGCACACCTGATTAACGATTGGCTCGAACTTCAAAATAAGTGAAATATTCTTAAAGGATCGTAAAATCAAAACAAAAAAAGCAAAAACAAGAGTGACATGTTCTTTCAGGTGCAGATCCTAGCTGTTTGCTTTGGTATTGGCCTCTGGTGGCACAATATCTCCTGAATCTATGGATAGATTAATACTTGCATGTAATTTACATAGTTATATTACTACATGTAGGTTGGTTGGTTGGTTGATTTGAGGTTTAACATCCCTGTCAACACTGTAAAAGTCATTTTGGAGATGTTGCTTCCAATTTTGAGGGACTTTTACCCAACATTGAGATGAAATGACATCTCAAGCCCTGTCGCCCAAAGAAACCAATAGGGTTTATTAGCATGGACGGTTCACATCATACCGCAGTTCCTGGACAGGCTTTGATCCTCTAAGCGGTTTACCAGTACTAGCGTGCGGGCCGGATTCAGTTCTGCTTGGAAGCATCATGCAGCCCATATATTTCTTCAGGCCCCTATGGGCGGGGGCTGTACTACATGTAGGACAAGGTAAAACAGTCATTACATTTTGATAGCCATTACCTTTTTTCAAGGGCACAGGCCACTAAAAACTAAATATTTGACTGAAGAAAAGGGTTTGTCTGCACCCTATTATTGAATTTCGGTAAAACTTCATTACTACCTTTCAAAGATATGGTTACAGTTTGGTGACCTTGACCTAATTTTCAAGGTCTTACCGGTAGTCTCCTGAAAACTATTTTCTGCCGAAATGGCTTTTTCTGCACCCTAGCTCATGAACAAATTGATGAATTTTGGTTTAATTAGATAACTAAAAAGGTACCAAGTTAGACTCTAACTTGGTACATTTTTAGTGGGTTAACCAGTGCTTCAGCTGAAGTGCACGACCCGCCGGATGCTTTTAGCTTTATGAGTGTTACCATATATGGGTATGGCGGCCATTTTGGTCATGTGACCTGGACATAAAACGATTCCCCCAATAAATGCGCCTTATCGTAAGGAGAAAAAATATATCTTATACTTTAGTACTCTATTCTGAATCGTTTGCAGGATAAAATCCAACACAAAAGCATATGTGTCAAAGTTTGACCTAGGCAAAAAGAAGGTCAAGGTCAACCCAGGGTCACCATTTTAGCAATTTATGATGGGCCTACATTCCAGATGCTATTTATCAAGTTTCATGGAAATCTGCACAGTGGTTCTGGAGAAGACTATTTTTGAAGGGTTTTTACCAAATATTGCTTGGCGGCCATTTTGGTCATGTGACCTGGACCCCATGAGGAAATTTTGGTTTCCCCCATCCCGTAGAGGCTCCATATGAAATTTGACTTCAATCGGCCCAACGGTTTCCGAGGAGAAGCAGTTCGAAAATTTTCACATTTTTCGCCTCGACGAGGCTGTACTAAATGGAATGTAATATTTCGCAAGTTCATTGATAAGATCTCATTGATATTTATCAGTATGCCAAAAATTGTTTAAATATTCCAAGCGGTTAAGTCACTATCACCAATTTTCACAAACGGGTTACGGACGGACCCAAAGAAGGTCAAGGTTTACCCAGGGTCACCATTTTAGCAATTTATGAGAGGCCTACATCCCAGATGCTATTTATCAAGTTTCGTGGAAATCTGCCCAGTGGTTCTGGAGAAGACTATTTTTAAAGGGTTTTTACCATATATGGCTTGGCAGCCATTTTGGTCATGTGACCTGGACCCCATGAGCAAATTTTGGTTTCCCTATCCCATTGAGGCTCCATATGAAATTTGACTTCAATCGGCCCAACGGTTTCCGAGGAGAAGCAGTTCGAAAATTTTCACATTTTTCGCCTCGGCGAGGCTATACTAAATGGAATGTAATATTTCGCAAGTTCATTGGTTAGATCTCATTGATACAGTACAGTCAACGATACATTCCTATCTGTGTCGTTTCCCGGTGACAATCCGTCATGGTGACAAAGCCTCATGTCTCGCTGAACAGTTTCCCTGTCGCGGTGACAAGATTCAAGGCAGCTAGACGGGTGAAATTGTCCCGATGACTCGGCGGTACACACCGCGACCCAGCGAGACACAGCGTGACATTTTATTGCATGGTTATGTAATCATTACGCCCGAGCTCCATCTACCTGGATAAAACTTATATTAAAAAAAAAAAAAAAATCCGGGTCTTCCCAATATCTTTGAATTTATATTTTCTTAAATAAATAAACATATAAGTAATATTATATACATAAAAAAACGTTTTTGTCCTTATTATTTTCCAAATTTAGGGGTACCCTAATTAGTTACCTTTAGAAATTCAATAAGAAAAAGGCTGATTTTTTTTTTTTTTTTTTTAGCTCACCGTCACGTAGTGACGAGGTGAGCTTTTGGGATCACTTTTTGTCCGTCGTCCGTCGTGTGTGCGTCCGTGCGTGCGTCCGTGCGTAAACAATTTCTTTAAACGACATCTCCTCCTAAACCACTGATCGGATTTTGACCAAACTTCACAGGAATGATCCTTAGGTGGTCCCCTTTCAAAGTTGTTCAAATGGTTCCGGTCCGTTGCACATGTAGGTTTTTGGGGCCAAAAATAGACTTTTTTCACCAAAAACTTAAAAAATCTTCTTCTCTGAAACCACAAGGCCCAGGTCTTTGATATTTGGTATGAAGCTTCATCTAGTGGACCCCTACCAAGATTGTTCAAATTATTGTGCTGGGGCCAAAAATGCCCCTGCCCCGGGGCCCTTTGGTTTTACATAGGCTTATATAGGGAAAATCTTTAAAAATCTTCTTCTCTGAAACCACAAGGCCCAGGACTTTGATATTTGGTCTGAAGCTTCATCTAGTGGACCCCTACCAAGATTGTTCAAATTATAGTGCTGGGACAAAAAATGCCCCCGCCACGGGGCCCTTTGGTTTTACATTGGCTTATATAGGGAAAATCTTTAAAAATCTTCTTCTCTGAAACCACAAGGCCCAGGTCTTTGATATTTGGTATGAAGCTTCATCTAGTGGACCCCTACCAAGATTGTTCAAATTATAGTGCCGGGGCCAAAAATGCCCCCGCCCCGGGGCCCTTTGGTTTTACATAGGCTTATATAGGGAAAATCTTTAAAAATCTTCTTCTCTGAAACCACAAGGCCCAGGACTTTGATATTTGGTTTGAAGCTTCATCTAGTGGACCCCTACCAAGATTGTTCAAATTATAGTGCCGGGGCCAAAAATGCCCCCGCCCCGGGGCCCTTTGGTTTTACATAGGCTTATATAGGGAAAATCTTTAAAAATCTTTTTCTCTGAAACCACAAGGCCCAGGACTTTGATATTTGGTATGAAGCTTCATCTAGTGGACCCCTACCAAGATTGTTCAAATTATAGTGCTGGGACAAAAAATGCCCCCGCCACGGGGCCCTTTGGTTTTACATGGGCTTATATAGGGAAAATCTTTAAAAAATCTTCTTCTCTGAAACCACAAGGCCCAGGACTTTGATATTTGGTATGAAGCTTCATCTAGTTGACATCTACCAAGATTGTTCAAATTATAGTGCTGGGGCAAAAAATGCCCCTGTCCCGGGGCCCTTTGGTTTTACATAGGCTTATATAGGCCAAAATCGTTAAAAATCTTCTTCTCTGAAACCGCAAGGCCCAGGACTTTGATATTTAGAATGAAGCTTCATCCAATGGACCTCTACCAAGAATGTTCAATTTATAGCCCTTGGGCCAAAAATGCCCCCGCCCTGGGGCCCTTTGGTTTTACGTAGACTTATATAGGGAAAATCTTTAAAAATCTTTTTCTCTGAAACCACAAGGCCTAGGTCTTTTATATTTGGTATGAAGCTTCATCTAGTTGACCCCTACCAAGATTGTTCAAATTATAGTGCTGGGGCAAAAAATGCCCCCGCCCCGGGGCCCTTTGGTTTTACATAGGCTTATATAGGGAAAATCTTCTTGTCTGAAACCACAAGGCCCAGGACTTTGATATTTGGTATGAAGCTTCTTCTAAAGGACCCCTACCAAGATGATTCAAATTATCAAATTATAGCCCTTGGGCCAAAAATGCCCCTGCTCTGGGGCCTTTTGGTTTTACATAGACTTATATAGGGAAAATCTTTAAAAATCTTCTTCTCTGAAACCACAAGTCCTAGGTCTTTTATATTTGGTATGAAGCTTCTTCTAAAGGACCCCTACCAAGATGATTCAAATTATAGTGCTGGGGCCAAAAGTGGCCCCGCCCCGGGGCCCTTTGGTTTTACATAGGCTTATTTGGGAATAATCTTTAAAAATCTTCTTCTCTGAAACCACAAGGCCCAGGACTTTGAAATTTGGTATGAAGCTTCATCTAATGGACCTCTACCAAGATTGTTCAAATTATAGCCCTTGGGCCAAAAATGCCCCCACCCCAAGGCCCTTTGGTTTTTACATAGATTTATATAGCCCTGGGGCCATTTGGTTTTGCATAGGTTTATGTAGGGAATATCTTTAAAAAAAAATCTTCTTCTCTGACACCGCAAGGCCCAGGTCTTTGATATTTGATATGTAGCTTCATCTAGTGGACCTTTGCCAAGATTGTTCAAATTATAGCCTTTGTTGATGTTTGGTATGAAGCTTCACCTTTAAGTCCTCCCTCAACATTATGCACATTAAAGCCCTGGGGCCAATAATGGCCCTCTCTGGGGCCCACTTGTTACACTATGGATCAGGTGAGCGATCCAGGGCCATCATGGCCCTCTTGTTTTTTTTGCAAACAGTGAAGGCCCTGACCAGATGTCATGGCGCAGGCTGATCTCGGCCTTGCGCGCTTTGTGAGTGTCAAAAATAGCTTAGACGCAACAACCATTTTTAGCTCACCTGTCACGAAGTGACGAGGTGAGCTTTTGTGATCACTTTTTGTCCGTCGTCCGTCGTGCGTGCGTGTGTGCGTGCGTCCGTAAACTTTTCTTCAAACGACATCTCCTCCTAAACCACTGATCGGATTTTGACCAAACTTCACAGGAATGATCCTTAGGTGGTCCCCTTTCAAAGTTGTTCAAATGGTTCCGGTCCATTGCACATATAGGTCACAGGAGCCAAAAATAGATTTTTTTCACCGAAAACTTAAAAAATCTTCTTCTCTGAAACCGCAAGGCCCAGGTCTTTGATATTTGGTATGAAGCTTCATCTAGTGGACCCCTACCAAGATTGTTCAATTTATAGTGCTGGGGCCAAAAATGCCCCCGCACGGGGGCCCTTTGGTTTTGCATGGGCTTATATGGGGAAAATCTTTAAAAATCTTCTTCTCTAAAACCGCAAGGCCCAGATCTTTGATATTTGGTATGAAGCTTCATCTAGTGGACCCCTACCAAGATTTTTCAAATTATAGTGTTGGGGTCAAAAATGCCCCCGCACGGGGGCCCTTTGGTTTTACATGGGCTTTTATAGGGAAAATCTTGAAAAATCTTCTTCTCTGAAACTGCAAGGCCCAGATCTTTGATATTTGGTATGAAGCTTCATCTAGTGGACCCCTACCAAGATTGTTCAAATTATAGTGCTGGAGCTAAAAATGCCCCCGCACGGGGGCCCTTTGGTTTTACATGGGCTAATATAGGGAAAATCTTGAAAAATCTTCTTCTCTGAAACCGCAAGGCCCAGGTCTTTGATATTTGGTATGAAGCTTCATCTAGTGGACCCCTACCAAGATTTTTCAAATTATAGTGTTGGGGTCAAAAATGCCCCCGCACGGGGGCCCTTTGGTTTTACATGGGCTTTTATAGGGAAAATCTTGAAAAATCTTCTTCTCTGAAACTGCAAGGCCCAGATCTTTGATATTTGGTATGAAGCTTCATCTAGTGGACCCCTACCAAGATTGTTCAAATTATAGTGCTGGAGCTAAAAATGCCCCCGCACGGGGGCCCTTTGGTTTTACATGGGCTAATATAGGGAAAATCTTGAAAAATCTTCTTCTCTGAAACCGCAAGGCCCAGGTCTTTGATATTTGGTATGAAGCTTCATCTAGTGGACCCCTACCATGATTATTCAAATTATAGTGCTGGGGCCAAAAATGCCCCCGCACGGGGGCCCTTTGGTTTTACATGGGCTTATATAGGGAAAATCTTGAAAAATCTTCTTCTCTGAAACCGCAAGGCCCAGGTCTTTGATATTAGGTATGAAGCTTTATCTAGTGAACCTCTACCAAGATTGTTCAAATTATAGTGCTGAAGCTAAAAATGCCCCCGCACGGGGGCCCTTTGGTTTTACATGGGCTTATATAGGGAAAATCTTGAAAAATCTTCTTCTCTGAAACAGCAAGGCCCAGGTCTTTGATATTTGGTATGAAGCTTCATCTAGTGGACCCCAACCAAGATTGTTCAAATTATAGTGCTGGGGCCAAAAATGCCCCCGCACGGGGGGGGGGGGGGGGGGGGGCCTTTTTGTTTTGCATGGGCTTATATGGGGAAAATCTTTAAAAATCTTCTTCTCTGAAACCGCAAGGCCCAGATCTTTGATATTTGGTATGAAGCTTCATCTAGTGGACCCCTACCAAGATTGTTCAAATTATAGTGCTGGAGCTAAAAATGCCCCCGCACGGGGCACCTTTGGTTTTACATGGGCTTATATAGGGAAAATCTTTAAAAATCTTCTTCTCTGAAACCGCAAGGCCCAGGTCTTTGATATTTGATATGAAGCTTCATCTAGTGGACCCCTACCAAGATTGTTCAAATTATAGTGCTGGAGCTAAAAATGCCCCCGCACGGGGGCCCTTTGGTTTTACATAGGCTTATATAGGGAAAATCTTGAAAAATCTTCTTCTCTAAAACCGCAAGGCCCAGGTCTTTGATATTTGGTATGAAGCTTCATCTAGTGGACCCCTACCAAGATTGTTCAAATTATAGTGCTGGAGCTAAAAATGCCCCCTGCACGGGGGCCCTTTGGTTTTACATGGGCTTATATAGGGAAAATCTTGAAAAATCTTCTTCTCTGAAACCGCAAGGCCCAGGTCATTGATATTTGGTATGAAGCTTCATCTAGTAGACCCCTACCAAGATTGTTCAAATTATAGTGCTGGGGCCAAAAATGCCCCCGCACCAGGGCCCTTTTGTTTTACATAGGCTTATATAGGGAAAATCTTGAAAAATCTTCTTCTCTGAAACTGCAAGGCATTTGGTATGAAGCTTCATCTTGTGGACCTCTACCAAGATTGTTCAAATTATAGCCCTGGGGCCAAAAATGCCCCCGCTCCGGGGCCCTTTGGTTTTACATAGACTTATATAGGTAAAATCTTGAAAAATCTTCTTCTCTGAAACCACAAGGCTTAAGTCTTCGATATTTGTTATGACGCTTCAGCTAGTGGACCTCTATAAAGATTGTTCAAATTATAGGCCTGAGACCAAAAATGCCCCCGCCATGTGGCCCTTTGGTTTTACATAGACTTATATAGGGAAAATCTTTAAAAATCATCTTCTCTGAAACACAAGGCTTAGGTCTTTGATATTTGTTATGAAGCTTCAGCTAGTGGACCTCTACCAAGATTGTTCAAATTATAGCCCTGGGGCCAAAAATGCCCCCGCTCCGGGGCCCTTTGGTTTTACATAGACTTATATAGGGAAAATCTTGTTTTACATAGACTTCTATATGCAGGGTAAACCTTTAAAATCTTCTTTTCTGAAACCAGAAAGCCCAGGTCTTTCATATTAGATATGAAGCTTCATCTTGTGGACCTCTACCAAGATTGTTCAAAGTTTAGCCCTGGGGCCAAAATTGACCCTGCCCGGGGCCCACTTGTTACGCTTTGGATCAGGTGAGCGAACCAGGGCCCTCTGGGCCCTCTTGTTTACAAACAGTGAAGGCCCTGACCATATGTCGCGGCACAGGCTGATCTCGGCCTGCGCTCTTTGCGAGTGTCAAAAATAGCTTAGACGCAACAACCATTCTTTTTCTTTTTACTCTTCTTCAATAGCTTTTGTATTTCGCTTACGCAACAAGTATTTCTAACACGCTGCTTGGACGCCTCTTTGATAGCAGATGCGCCCCTTTAAATCAACCTGAAATATCGACAGTGTGCAGGGTCACAGCAGTTCCAACAAATTACGAAGAATCAGCTCAGCCTCCGCATCCATGTAGTGCGACCAGAGACTTCCCTTGCTGCAGGAAGGAACATTGGACCCTTAATTATCCTCAAAGCGCACAACGAAGACTCTTATCAGACTGCGCAAATACGAAGATTTTGAGCAGATTGCGCGGATGTGCAGGCTGATCTGAGTCTTCGCTAGACGCACATGTAAATTGCAGGAAATGCTGTGCCCCGACTCAATTTATAATGATGTTTCTCGTACTAGAAGTTCGCTATATTAAGCACGTGCGCCGACGTATAAGTTGTGGATAAAAGAATCTTTTCACAACAGACAAACAATTAACTGCCTGGTTTTGGTCAATGTGTAATGCAAAACGCCGGTGTCCTGTGCACCATGCCACATTATCCTATCTCATCACGTTAACAAGTCCGTGTAATGAGTATCCCTACGTGGGATTGAGATTTCTTTGTTCTAAACATATTTGGGTACTCGATGAGGCGGTTCTAACGAGCGTCCAAAACCTAAATTTAGACTAGAAATACAAGACTGCATAAAATATCCATATCTTGTCAGCTAAGGCTCATCAATATACCCGGAACTCAAGACATGTCTTGTTCACTGACCATAAAGTATATGAGCTAGCGCACGACAAAACTTATCATAAAACCTGTCTGACATACAAGGGATCAGATCAGTATCACCGTGGCTGCAGAAGAGGCAGATGATTGGCGAATACTGATCAGAATGCATGGATGCGCATGCCGACATGCGTCTTCAGTTGTCGTTCAACTACCTGCGTAGACTCAAATCAAAATGCACAACCGGAGTTTGCAATTTACCGGCGGTGGCTATATGAGACTCTGATCAGACTACTCGGATTCACAGGCCGAGCTTGCACTTTGCATTCTTATCATATTGCACGGATGTGACGCTATGCTACGTCTCTGCTGGTCTGAGGCTAGAGAAGTTGCATAAAGTCGGTAAATACTGATGAAACTGCGTGAATGCGCATGTCGAGCTGCGCCTTCTCTCAGTCTGGCCATTCAGTGATTGCTCAGATCAACATGCACAACCAGAGTTTCGTATTTGTATATGTATGTTGCGATATCCCAGTGGCCGGGTAAGACTGATCAAACTACTTGGATGAGGAGGCTGAGCTGAGCTTCTGTTGGTCGCACACAGTGGCCTGCAAAGAATCGGATCAACATCCACTGTCTGAGGCAAGTGGCAATGAATAGCACTGTGGCTACAAAAGGCGCATTATACTGTGGTAGGCGAATACTTTTCATACTGCATGATTGTGCAGGCTGATTTGTGTCTTATAGCTGCACATTCTTAATGGTTCAGCGTTGTGTAAAGGGGTTACCAGTAGAATCGATCTTGACAGGTAGACCCAGATCAGCCGCCATAGAAAGCAGTCTGTTCGGGCCTACACTGACAGTAAGGATGGAAGGAATTTCTTCAAGTGTATTGTGTCAGTATCTACATGTGCATATTGAAACTTTATCATATGACGTCGTTGATAAGCAGTGGATAACGTCGTGTAATAAAATATCGTATGACCACACGTGTAATAACACTTTGGCGGGATTAAGTAATGTCATGACGACGTCCATGTCAACAAAGCATTTTTTTGTGGAAAATTTGTCAAATCTAAAGGCGATGAAATCCAATTTAAAGTGGTCATATGATAAACAGAATCTTACACTCGTGGTCAATTCATATGAAATTTATGAAACTCGCCGAAGGCTCCTTTCATAAGTTTCATATGACATGACCACTCGTGTAAGATCCTGTATATAAAAAAACGCAAGATAATATCGACACCCAGCCAAGTCGACTTTAAAAACACTTAGATCATGTAAGAAAATTATAATATTATAATGCTGTTAAAAAATTGGTGACTAGAAAGAGCTCCTCACACCTCTGATACTACTCAGGTTCAATTGCACACTGAGGATAACGTCTCATAGACGTCTTTACGCAACGCCGACGCTGCGACGTACCATTGAAATTATTTAAGAAATGAAGATAATTTATATAACGTTCATCGAAGTATGAACAACATCGGGTCACGAGCAAAAAAAAAAAGTTCACTGAAATTTTGCTCGTGACCCGGTGTAAGTTAATTTGATGAACGTAAAAAAAAATACCTTTATTACTTAAAGCTAAGTCTTTACGCAGCCCCGACGTCGATGCCACGCTGCTCTCAAACCGGACGTATCAATGTAATTTACATAAATGACATCCGCCTTTTAACAATAGAATCCTAGACACATCGACGTCGACGCTACGTCTCCACGCCGCGCCGATGCCGATGTCACGCTGCTCTTAAACTAAAATGAACGTTACAGAAACTTCTTTCGCCTGTTAAACATTTTAGACACAGTAACATCCAGGGTACATCGACGCCGACGCTACGTCTCCACGCAGCGCCGACGCCGATGTTACGCTGCACTCAAACCAAAATAAATTTTAAAGAAATGACTTCCGCCTGTTAAACAATTTAGACTCAGTAGCATCCAGGGTACCTCGACGTCGGCGCAACGTCTACACGCAGCGCCGTCGCCGATGTTTCGCTGCTCTCATTACAAAATGATTTATAGCGTCTATGTCACCGTTCGTGGTAAAGCAGAAAAAAAAACACGACCATCCTTTGTAGAATATAGTCTCACATATGACGCAAGCAAGGCTCGAACCGCAGTGATGAGAGACCTAATGATTAAGAATCTGCGCTCTTACCCACCAGGCAATGACCGTACCACCATATCCTATACTTTTTCAGCATTCTTGAGGCAGTTTCGTGTTCGAACTATAAAAGGGTCTACCCTGGTTTTCTTCGGAGCACGGGAACGTGCCCATTTTTTTCAGAGAATAAAGCGTCATTGGTTAATAAGCTAAGGGACCAAGAAATGTGCACCAGAAAAAGGATTTGACGCCGTCGCTCAACAGCTGACTACGGTGATGATGAGAAAACCTGTCTACCCTTAGTCTACCCTTAAAGACGCATTTATTCCTTGGGAGCAAATTCTTTCCTTTCAGAATAGACTCGACTCACCGAGGCACTCTCAGCCATATGATCCCAGCATGCAACAAGCATGAGCCACGTTATGGCAAAACCCGTTCGGCTGTTTGCGAGCAACTAAGAGACATGGCAGCCTGTGCATATGCACAGTCTAGTCAGCATTCCAATTTGCTGCTTGGACAGCTTGATACCGAGTTTACTCCAGTTACATGTAACTGAGTTGACCAGTATGATATGACCTCATCGCAATGCTTCTACCAATCTTTGCGGCCCCCGCCCATCGGGGCTTGGAAAAATAGATGGGCTGCATGATGCTTCCACGCAGGGCTAAAACCAAGGCCCCTGCCTTTAGGGGCTAGAAGAAATATATGAGTTGCATGATGCTTCCACGCAGAGCTGAATCCAGCCCACACTCTTGTACTGGTAAACCGCTTAGAGGATCTAAGCCTGTCCAGGAACCGCGGTGCGAGGCGGACCGTCCATGCTAATATACCCTATTAGGTTTCATTGGGCGAAAGGGCTTGAGATGTCATTTCATCTCAATGTCGGGTATCCCACAAAATTGGAAGCAACGTCTCCAAAATGACCTTTACAGTGTTGACGGGGACGTTAAACCTCAAATCAAACAAACAAAACAAGAGATAAAACCGACCACACACGAGTACTGGTAAACCGCTTAAGAGGATCTAAGCCTGCCCAGGCAAAGCGGTGCGAGTCGGCCCGTCCATGCTTGTAAACGCTATTGGTTTCATTGGGCGACAGGGCTTGAGATGTCATTTCATCTCAGTGTCGGGTAAAAGTCCCACAAAATTGGAAGCAACGTCTCCAAAATGACCTATACAGCGTTGACGGGGACGTTAAACCGCAAATCAAACAAACAAATCTACCAATCTATGGGTCTCTTCTTTAGCGCTAACAGTTCTTTCCATTTTGTGATGTGCACTTTTTCGCATGCAGTGCCTCATTGAAGTCTTCCCGCTTTTCACAACAGCACGTGAGGTCACTGAGATACAATTACGTCGTTTAACGCACGGGCGGCTGTTGCATACGAAAAGGTCGTTACAGGAATGGCAAACACAAATATGCTATCACTCGTTTGGGAAGGGATCTTTCATAGGCGTAACGCCCATTACGCATATGCGTAATGTAAAATATAATAGTGTTCTCCATTACATATTATATATGGGCTGTTCTTAAAGGAAAGAATTTGCTCCCCTCGGGAGAATTGGAAAGAATTTGCTCCCCTTGGGAGCAAATTCTTTCCTTTAAGAGTAGCCCCCATCTCGGAAAAAGCTGTTTTACATAGGTTTTTCTTGTTGTGCGTAATACTATTTTGGTTCTGGTTACGCCCTTGTCTTTTAATCCCCCGTCGTCCCCCAGCCCGCCCATCGGGCCTTGAAGAAATAATTGGGCTGCACACGAGAACTGGTAAACCGCTCAGAGGATCTGGGCCTGCCCAGGCAAAGCGGTGCGAGTCGGTCCGTCCATGCTTATAAACCCTATTGGTTTCATTTGGCGACAGGGCTTGAGATGTCATTTCATCTCAGTGTCGGGTAAAAGTCCCACACAATTGGAAGCAACGTCTCCAAAATGACCTGTACTGTAATGACGGGGACGTTGACCCTTAAATCTCCCCACCGCGAAGCGGAGAGAGGATTGTTGACATTAACTTCCTCCGTCCATGTCCATCCGTCCGTTCATAACAAGTTTCTGTCCGCTGCATATCTTCTTAACGTCATTACATTTTGGTCAGATCTTGACACTATAGTGAGATGATGAGCAGATTCAATAACTCAACCATGCCGACTCAAGGTCAATGTCACTGTTGTAGGTCATGAGTTTGAGCCTTGAATTCTTTTCTGCTCCATATGAACTGAACCCTTTCATGCAGGCCATCTATTTCTATAAGCCCCAATGGGTGGGGGCCGGAACCTTTGACAGAGTGAAAGAAGTAATTTTGTATAGCAAATCAACACCAACACGAAATAATCTTTGTCATGTATTAACATCTGCGTTTCACCATCATCGGTTCTTGAGGATGTAATTTGCTTTTTTGATTTGAGATTTATCGTCGACTTATAAGACACTAAGATCATGCATATGTAAATACTGCAAAACTTTATAATTAAAAATAGTGATAGAAAGTGTGCCTCACACCTCTGATACTACTGAGGTTCAATTACACTCTGAGGATAATATCTCATTGATGACATGTAGACACTACGTTTTTACGCAGCGCCGACGTCGCGCTGCGCTCAAAGCAAACGTATCATTAAAATTATTTAAGAAATGAAGGTAATTTAGTCAACGTTCATCGGAGTATGAACAGCATCGGGTCACGAGCAAAGTTTGTTAGCCCCGTCGGGGTTCTCTTAAATTTTGCTCATCTTAATTAGATGAACGTTAAAAAATACCTTGATTACTTAAATATTGATATCTACATTACATTATTTCTCAAAACAATTGCACGCAGTTTTCCTACTGGCAGTGGAACAGCGTCGTTGGCGCCATAACTTTGTTTGTCTTATTGTTGTTCAACGTCCCCGTCAACGGCCAGTCATACTGAAGAGAACCATTTTTTTATGTCAAACCAAACGCATCAGTGAAACCCAACGAAAATGACTTTCTTATTTTATACATCCCAGGTAAAGCCGCGTCCCGGATACATCGACGTCAACGCTACGACTTTTCGCAGGCCCGACGTCGATGACACGCTGCTCTCAAAGCGGACATATCAAGGAAATTTACATAAATGACTTCCGCCTTTCGGGATACAGCGACGTCAACGCTACGTCTCCACGCCGCGCAGATGCCGATGTCACGCTACTCTCAAACTAAAATGAATTTACAGAAATTTCTTTCGCCTTTCAGACACAGTAACATCCAGGGTACGCCAACGCCAACGCTATGTCTCTACGCAGCACCGACGCCGATGTCAAGCTGCCTTCCCCCTTTTAAAGATTTTAGACACAGTAGCATCCAGGGTACCTCGACGTCGGCGCTACGTCTATACGCAGCGCCGTCGCCGATGCCTCGCTGCTTTGATTACAAAATGATATATTGCGTCCAAACTCCCCGTTCGTGATAGAGCAGAAAACAACAACAACAAAACACACACACACACAACCTTCCGTTGTAGAAAGCGTCTCACATATGACTCGAGCAAGACTCGATCCACAGTGACGAGAGACCTAATGGTTTTGATTTGTTTGTTTTATTTGAGTTTAATGTCCCCGTCAACACTGTAAAGGTCATATTGGAGACATTGCTTCCAATTTTGTGGGACTTTTACCCGACATCGAGATGAAATGACATCTCAAGCCCTGTCGCCCAATGAAACAAATAGGGTTTATTAGCATGGACGGTCCGCCTCGCACCGCGGTTCCTGGACAGGCATAGATCCTCTAAGCGGTTTACCAGTTCTAGTGTGCGGGCCGAATTCAGCTCTGCGTGGAAGCATCATGCAGTCCATATATTTCTTCAAGCCCGTATGGACGGGGGCCTACCCACCAGGCAATGACCATGTACCAACATATCACATACTTTTTCAGCGTTCTTGAGGCAGTCCGGTGTTCGAACAATGAAAGGGACTACCCCGGTTTCTGTGCAGCACGGGAACGTGCCCGTTTATTTTCAGGGAATAAGGCATCATTGATAAAAAAGCTTAAGGACCAAGAAACGAGGCGTTTCAAATGTGCTCCTGCCAAAAAAGAAAAAAGAAAAAGAAAACAGCTCCCATCAGAGACAATAAATTTACACTTAAAGACGCATTTGCTTTCCGGGAGCAAATGGTTTCCTTTCAGAATAGACTCGACTCACCGAGGCGTTACAAATGTGAACTCGCAACCGACGCAGTGAAACAATATGATCCCAGCATTGAACAGCATGCATGAGCCACGTCATGGCAAAACCCGTTCAGATGTTTGCGAGAGACCTGTCAGCCTGCGCACACGCACAGTCTGGTCAGCTTTGGGCAGCTTGATACCGAGTTTCATTTGACGCCGTCGCTCAACAGCTGACTACGGCGAGGATGAGAAAACCTGTTTACAGTTAGAGACGCATTTGCTCCCCGGGAGCAAATTCTTTCAAAATAGACTCGACTCACCGAGGCGTTACAAATGTGGCAGTGAAACAATAAGACCCCAGCATTTTACAGCAAGCATGAGCCACGCCATGGCAAAACCCGTTCGACTGTTTGCGAGAGACCAGTCAGCCTGCGCATACGCACAGTCTGGTCAGCTTTGGGCAGCTTGATACCGAGTTTACTTCTCTAATACATGCAGCTGAGCTGACCAGTTTGATTTGACCTTGTCGCAATGCTTCTACCGATCTATGCCGGGTCTCTTGAAGTCTTCTTTGGGGTTAACAGTTCTTTCCATTTTGTGATGTGCACTTTTTCGCATGCAGTGCCTCATTGATAATGTGCCTCTCTGATAGCTGAAGCGCCCCTTTAAGAGAGTCTTACCGTTTTTCACAGCAGCACGTGAAGTCACTGAGATGCAATTACGTCATTTAGGCGCGAGCGGTTGTAGCATACGAAAAGGTCGTTACAGGAATATGCTATAACTCGTTTTGGAAGGGATCTTTCATAAAAGATACGCCCAATTCGCATGTGCGTAATGAAAATTATTTGCAGTAAAGAGAAAGCACCAAAATAATAGAGTTCTCCATTACATATATCATATGGACTGTTTTTAAAGGAAAGAATTTGCTCCGAGGGAGCAAATTCTTACCTTTAAGAGTAGCCCCCATCTCGGAAAAAGCTGTTTTACATAGATTTGTTTCAGGTTGTGCGCTATAATATTTTGGTTCTGTTTGTTTCTGTACGTTTTTTGTGGGTGCCGCGAAGTGGAGAGGGGATTGTTGGAATGACCTTCCTCCGTCCATGGCCGTCCGTCCGTTGATAACAGTTTCTGTCCGCTGCATATCTCCTTAACGCCATTACATTTTGGTCAGATCTTGGCATAGAAGTGAGATGATGTGCAGAACCAATAACACAACCATGCGGCATTGTAAACTCAAGACCATTGTCACAGTTGTGTGTTCTTGAGTTTGAGCAATGAATTCTTTTCTGCTCCATATCAACTGAACCCTTTGATAGTTTGTTTGATTTGAGATTTTACGTCCCCATCAACACTGTATAGGTCATTTTGGAGACGTTGCTTCCGACTTTGTGGGACCTTTTTAAGACACTGAGATGAAATGACGTCTCCAGGCCTGTGGCCCAATGAAACCAATAGGGTTAATAAGCACGGGCGGTCCGACTCGCACCACTTTGTCTCTTGGCGGTTTACCAGTACTCTTGTGCGGTCGGTTACAGCTCATGCAGCTTATCAATTTCTTCAAGCCCCAATGGGCGGGGCCGGACCCCTTTGATAGATTTTCATTAAAGTGAAAGAAGTAATTTTGTATAGTAAATCAACACCAACACGAAATAATCTTTGTCATGCTTTTACATCAACGTTTCGCCATCATCGGTTCTTCATATTATAAACAAAAAACATAGATGACGTCGCACACAAGCAATGCACCACGCCAACTATGTTACACAAAAAAATAACGGCAACCCGAAGCAGAGCAATTCAGAAGCAGAACAACACGCACACATGTACATGTGGCATGCGAAAACCAAGACTAGGGTCCGCGGTGCCCCCCCCCCCCCCCCCCCCCCCAACACACACACATGCTTATTTTATCTTGCTGAATATTCATTTAAGCCACACCCATTTCTGTCTATCAACCAATCAAATTACTTGATGTAATTTATAGCTACAAATTTATAAACTGAATGCCAAAACAGTGTATATCCTGATCAGATGGCTTCTTCAGATGCCATCTGATCTGGATCTACACTGTTTGCAAAGATACGGGTTGTCGTGAACAGCAAGATAATGGTTAAAATTTATGAGCAGGCCAAATAAGTCTGTGCTGATCTGAGCAGGAAAACCGCCTCTTTCATTTCATATGTATCTCGATATTGACGAGCATAATAAATTTCATGCCACGAAGACCCGAGCATGAAGGTTCTATTATCCCGAGGCCAGGCCGGGCGGATCAGCCTGCGCATCCGCGCAGTCGGATAAAAGTCCCCATCGGCCGTACAAATAGTAACTAGATTACCAGCCATCCAAAGCGCGCACAGCGAAGGCCCAGATCAAACTGCGCAAATGTGCAGGCTGATCGGAGTCATAGCCGAGCGCGCATGTAAATATAACGAATCGACGCAAGCCGGAAAACTATCACCAGCCTAGGCACTGAAACCCTCGTAAAGGCAATAACAACGGCCGGGGAAAGTGAAAAAAAGAAAAAGACAAATTACCAGGCCGCACCCACGCGCAGGCTGACAAAATTATAAGCGGACCGAAAGGGGTAAGGGGATGTAAATTGATTTTGCCTGACCACAATCTTCGCCCTTGATTCTGTCATGAATTGTTCCGTTTAGGACGATAAGAAATGAGCGACCAATGACAACTCAGATCAGCATACGCAACTGCGTACACTGATCAAAGTCTTCGCTGTTCGCATTAGAGTTACAACCGTTTTTTATGCCCCCGCCATTCGAAGAATGGTGGAAAGGGCATTAAGTGTTACCCCTGTCCGTTCGTTCGTCCGTCCCGACATCGTGTCCGGGCCATAACTCCTAAACCGTATGGAATATATTCATGAAACTTCACAGGTGCATTCATCACACTGAGACGATGAACAAGGAAGACAACTCTTGCTTTTTTGGTTTTTGAATTAGCTGCCCTTGACTTAGTTCCATATAGTAAACCGTTTGTTTTTGTTTGATTTGAGGTTTAACGTCCCCGCCAACACTGTAAAGGTAATTTTGGAGACGTTGCTTCCAATTTTGTGGGACTTTTACCCGACATTGAGATGAAATGACATCTCAAGCCCTGTCGCCTAATGAAACCAATAGGGTTTATAAGCATGAACGGTCCGCCTCGCACGGCGGTTCCTGGACAGGCTTAGATCCTCTTAACTGTTTACCAGTACTAGTGTGCGGGCCGGATTCAGCTCTGCGTGGAAGCATCATGCAGCCCATATATTTCTTCAAGCCCCTATGGGCGGGGGCCACATATAGTAAACCGTGTCCGGGCCATAACTCCTAAACCGTATGGAATATATTCATGAAACTTCACAGGTGCATTCATCACACTGAGACGATGTGTTATGAACAAGGAAGACAACTCTTGCATTTTTGGTTTTTGAATTATCTGCCTTTGATTTAGTTCCATATAGTAAACCGTTTCATGAATGGCATTTGGCGGGGGTATCCGTGTCCTATGGACACTTTTTCTAGTTTTTTTTTTCTTTTTGCTGTGCGCTTTTTTGAGTCATGATAATAGAAGCAGGGGTTAAACTGATACACAGAATAGTAGAAGCAGAATAGACACTTTGAAGATTACCAAGACTGATCAGATGGCACACTGGTTGATACACGACTTAATTGACCATTAGTTTAGCTAGCCTCGCAGAGGCGTTTCATATGTAAACCCGCAAAAACGCAATGGAACAGTCAGACCCCATCGCTCAGCAATAATGTGCCCCGTCATGAGAAAACCTGTTCCATTATTTTCGTGCGACAAAAGGGCCGGTCAGCCTGGGCGTCCATGAGTCTGATCAGCACTTTTTTTAATTTGCTGCAACTTTGTAGCTGAGATGACCGGTTTGTGTCTACTCTTGACCTCGATACCGTTTTATCAGCACTTTAGTACCAGATCTTATGATTATGGGTACCCATATAGAACAGTTGGAGCAGACTTGACTAAAGACATCAGCCATATTCAGTTAGATTAGCCTCACCGAGCCGTATCAAATGTGAACCCGTTTTAGCAAACTATTGACCCCTTATATGGAGCGCTGACAGTTTGTTTTCCAATTAGTAACATGCAACTTTTTCCATAACGTTCCTCATTGATTCTACAGCAACACGTGATGTCATTGATTATTTTCGAGCACAGACGGTTATTGCATACGAAAAGGTCTTTACATTAATACGCTGTCGCTCATATTCTCTTGGGGGTTTTATGGGTTTGTTTTGTTTTCCAGCCATCCAAAGCGCGCACTGCGAAGACCAAGATCAGATTGCGCAAATGCGCAGGCTGATCCGAGTCATAGCCGGGTGCGCATGTAAATCTAACAAATCGCCGCATCCCGGAAAACTATGTGGCAATTACAACGGCCCGCAAAAGAACAAAAAAAAAATGACCAGGCCGCGCCTACGCTGACGAATTTATAATGGGACCTTTAAAAGACTAAGGGACGGGAGATGATCGTGAAATTTTCTCTTTGGCCACCTTCTCCCTTCCGCTGATTCACAAAGGGCATTTGTCAGTTTCTGGCCCGAAAGGACGTGTGCTGTACTGGTTACGGTCAGTGAAAAAAAATACTGGCGGGAGGGGGGGGGGGCATTAAATTGATTTTACGTGGCCGCCATCTTCGTCCTTGGTTCTACCCTGAAGCTTGAAGTTTACCGTTTAGGATAATAAGAAATTAGTGACTAATAACAACTCAGATCAGCCTGTGCATCAGCGTAGACTGATCAAAGTCTCCGCTGTTCGCATGAGAGTTACAAGCAAAGACTTAAGCATACCGGCTAGATTCGCAGGCGGATCTGATTCTTCCTTGGTTTGAAATAGTTTTTTGCTGTGCGCTGGCTCATTTGAGTCATGATAATAGAAGAAGGGTTAAACTGATACACAGAATAGTAGGAGAAGAATAGTCTTTGAAGATTACCAAGACTGATCAGATAGCACCCTGGTCGATATACGACTTAATTGGCCATTAGTTTAACTAGCCTCGCAGAGGCGTTTCAAATGTGAACCCGCAAAAATGCAATGGAACAACCAGACCCCATCGCTCAGCAAGAATGTGCCCCGTCATGAGAAAACCCGTTCCATTTTTTTTTGCGTGCAACAAAGGGGCCGGTCAGCCTGCGCATCCGTAAGTCTGACCAGCACATTTCAATTTGCTGTCAGTTTGTAGCCGAGATGACCGGTTTGTGTCTTGACCTCGTCGCAAACCCCGAATACCGTTTTACCGTTGCTTAATTTTAGGGGAACAAGGGAATAAAACTAACTTTGAGGAACTGTGTGCATTGTTTGAAAACACTTCTGACAATATAAAGAAATGTGTGACAAGTGAAGACTCAGATCATCCTGCGCATCTGTGCAGTCTGATCAGAGTCTTCGATGTTAACACGAGCCGTCTCAGGCCTCTGGGTTTTTCAAACAGTAACAAGCGAAGACTTTGGCAACGTTTACTAGATGCACAGACCGATCTTATCCTTTCTTGGTAAAAAAAGTCTTTTGCTGTGCGCTGGCTCTTTTACATGAAAAATCCATGATGCTGAGGCATCGAAGCGTTGAAACAGAGCATGGGAAACGGGTCCTTATCCCATTAGCGAAAAAGAAAAACACTGTTAAAACAAGAAAAAATAACGCTTGAACGTCTTAATGATAATATTTGTTTCTCATGAACGGTAAATGGCAAAAACAAACAAAAAAAAACAATGTTTGTAAATTTCATTAAATATGAGCATTGCCAAAACAAGTAAAAAGGGCTTGTCTGTACGGTCATAAATGTCGCGCTGTGACTCGCTGCGTCTCTGTGAAAGACAATAAAATTCTCGGACGGATTATTGTCTCGCTCAGTGTACCGCTACATTGTCACGCTGAGAACACCTGTGCGTCTCGCTAGCTGTCTCGTTCGTCTCGGTGACAAGTGGAAGCGACACGGTGACAGAGAATTCTGCCACGGTGACGGTCGAGGTCTATAGGAATGTCTCGTTGCCTGTACTGTATCTATCAGTATGCCAAAAATTGTTTAAATATTCCAAGCGGTTAAGTCACTATCACCAATTTTCACTTACGGGTTACGGACGGACAGACAGACAAACCATATATGGCTTGGCGGCCATTTTGGTCATGTGACCTTGACCCCATGAGCAAATTTTGGTTCCCCCCATCCCATAGAGGCTCCATATGAAATTTGACTTCAATCAGCCCAACGGTTTCCGAGGAGAAGCAGTTCAAAATGTTCGAAAATTTTCACATTTTTCGCCTCGGCGAGGCTATACTAAATGGAATGTAATATTTCGTAAGTTCATTGGTTAGATCTCATTGATATCTATCAGTATGCCAAAAATTGTTTAAATATTCCAAGCGGTTAAGTCACTATCACCAATTTTCACAAACGGGTTACGGACGGACAGACAGAATGACAGAATGACACTGTGATTTTAGGGCACTCTTAGAAAAAACCGACTTCAGTCGGTTGCTTTTTCTGCGGGTCGTGCAATTATGGTGAAGATAAGCAAAACTTGAACATTCTTTGTGAAAAGTAGATGCAGGCCATCAAAATCTAATCAAACTTGTTGGAATTCATTATTTGGCTCATTAGATATTGTGCAGATGGGGCAGAAGTTGATAAGCTTTGAAAACATGTTGGACCCTTTTGACCTTGAAAATTAGGTCATGGTCACCAAAATTTAGTCAAGTCAAGATAGCAGAACCTAAATAAGTATTTGATAGATTATACGATATTGGACTGCAATAACTATTTATGAATTTGTTCAGCAGATGGTCAGGAGCAGAGGGCTATTTTTGGAACAAATTTGACATGCATGTATATTTATTTTGAAAGCCTGTAATCTTTAAAATTAGGTTGAGATCACTACAATCTTATGAAGTTGTTAGTACGTTGTATAAATGCATGTATGCAATTCAACAGTTCATACATTCATTCTGGCAAGCTAATTTTGATACAAATAAGATAGTTTTGGGGAGCCTGTGACCTTGAAATTGAAGTCAGGGTCAAAACTTAAGTCACTTTTTTGTGTTTTACCTGTTCTTAGTGATGTACCTACTGTATGCAAGTTTGGTAAGAATCCACAAAATTGGTTGTGGAGAAAGATGCTTTAACCCTTTTTGTACCAAATGGGAATCTTCCTCCTTATATATAGCATGAGTTCATTTCAAAATATAGAGGGTCAGGTTGTGTTTTCTTCAAAATTGATAAGGAAAATGGCTGTACTTTTTGCAAACAGTGTAGGTCTTGATCAGTCTCCACATTTTGCAGCATCGTGGGTCTGCACTGTTTGCCAGGGTACCCCTTTTGGGGTTTCTGGGACTAAATGGGTTAAACAGCCAAAGCTGATAGAAACCGCAAAAGGGATCAACTAAAAAAACATCATACCCCTCCCCTTTGTTGGGGTTCTTATTCCATAGTCTCATTCCTTAGACTTGTGTAGAGTTGAGTGAATGTGTTTTACGTCCCACCAACAGCTAAGGTCATGAGAGATGAGACCTTGGTTTAAAGACTCATCCATAGTAAGTCTGGGGAAGCCGGGGGTTGAACCCACGATCCGTGATTTATGAGGCCAGTAGCTTATCCACTACACCATGGAGGCTTCTATGTGTACAGTGGCAGTTTTAACTAAAGCAAGGACATCTTCCTGCACAGGTTTAAAGCTCACATTATATCAGTCCAAAAGAAGTACAATACATGGAAAGCCTTGCCCAAATATTCTATAATAGCTCCCCTTCCCTTTTGCTGGGGGAAAAACTATTATAGACTCATTTGGCAAGTTCTTCCTATAATGTACTTCTTTTTTACTCTACCGGCCCCGATAGCTCAGTTGGTAGAGTGTCCGCTCCGGGGAACAGGAGGTCACGGGTTCGATCCCGGGCCGCAACATACCAAAGTCGTTAAAAATGGTACTAGCTGCTCCTCGCTTGGCACTCAAGATTTACGGGGTAGAGCTAGGACTGGTCGACCCAGTGTCAGGATAATGTGACTGGGTGTGGTATCATGTAATGTGTCTGGGACATGATACTTCAGTGAGGCAGCACTAAAAAAATAAGCATTGAGCTCCCTGTCACAACCAGACACCATCGTGATATGACTGAAAAATTGTTGAAAGCGACGTTAAACCCGATTTCACACACACGCATTCTTTTTTACTCTACCAAGCTGATATAATAGAAGATTTACCAAGAACGAGGATGTTTTTTTTCTCCATATTTACAAATGGGCAAAACCTGTGAAAATGAACTTACTTGGGTGTTTCTTTTCAATTTCTGCATTCAAGGATGCATAACTTATACTCTGTCTCGTATAATACAGCTTTTACAGAAAATCCCCCCATACATTGTGTAATTCTGCAGTCTCCAGTCGTTGATTAATATTTGCACCAAAAGATGTACAAATTTGTTGATAGAGAAACACTGTGCTTTTTCCCAAAGACGGGAGATGCAAAATTCACAAAGTGCAAATAAAATGACATATTTTTGCATAGTTAGGCAGCATACCGAAAGGTTTCCAAGTGTTTCCAGTTACATGCCTCATCTTATTAAAAGATCATGGATACCAAATTAATTCCTTCCGGTGGAACAACCCCACCCATCCAGACATCCCCATAAAATATTGCCTAAATTATATATTCATGTATCTGATAATAACTTTTCAGCTTTAATTTTCACTTTTTAACAAAGACCTGGAAGTTGCATAGTACCTCATGAAAAAGAATATTTTTTAAAGTGGAAAAGAATATACAAATGTACTTACTATTGAACAGTTTTTATTGTTGGCTGTCAGCAGACTTTTAGGTCTGGTGCCAGCCGGCTGCCAGCAGACCTCGCCTTTATTTTATGGAAGTGTCTGCTGACAGCCGGCTGTCAGCAGACTAATAGGTCTAGTGACAGCCAGCTGTCACCAGACCTTAAAGTCTGCTGACAGCCAGCTATAATATTTGTTCAGTCTGCTGACAGCCAGCTTTAATATTTGTTCAATAATAAGCATATTCTTTTGCACTATTAAACTTATCCTCTTTTATGAGATATTATATGGTACTTACAGAACATTGTTGAATAGTGAAGGATGCATTATTTTCTCATGTAGACTTAGAAAACATAATCATTAAGTAGCAAGAATATAAGAATCTTATATGGGTGTTAGGGGTGGATGGAAAAATCCGTCCCGAGGGACACTGTCGGGCATCACGAGGCTTGCCGAGTGATGCCGGACAAGCCGAGTGATGCCGGACAGTGATCCCGAGGGACGGATTTTTCTATCCACCCCTCACACCCATATAGGATTCTTTTTCTTGCATACCTTCCATTTCTTTGCGCGGATTTTTAATGCTGAAGTCACTTCGGTTACCAACGTCCGCCTTGTTGACACTGCAGGAATGTTTAGTGACGTTGCTGTGACGTCAACCTTAACGACGGCACATACGAGGTCTTAATCAACCAGTGCATTTATCAAACACGCGATTATATTCGATTTTGGGTCGGAACACCATAGGTCAGAACATAAATTTCTATCCCAGGGTAAAATCACGGATTTCCTTGTCTGATGTGCAAGAAGGATATTTCTAGGCATACCACCAGTAGAACTTACATGTTCAAACCTGTGGATAAAGCACAGCTTAGGCTTAAATCCCATGACTGGCTGTTTTGCATATGCAAAGCAGGGGGAAGAGTGAGAGGCATACACTGCATCTGCTGACATAGAAGACAGATGCTGCAGTTGTAATATTGGGAACTCAACTAGTGATTCACTGAATAGGGAAGTCTTCTGGAATAAGTTAAAAGTGCATGCTACGAAAAAGCACCTAGCCGAAGAACATACAGGGCTTGGCAAGGGGCTTTCAACTACATACATGTCTAATAAAGCTTCTAAGAACAGTTTTCATAAGAAAATTGTAAATATGAACCCAAGAACCCCTTTGGCTTGGAAATGAAGTCAGTTTCATTGAGTTTTTGTTATGTTGCCATGATAAACTGTACCAAGTTTGACCAGAATTGTTCCCCACCCCCACCCACCCCCGCAACAAATAGACTCCTTGGCACCTACTCTTAATCATTAGATCTCACACAGCTGTGAACTGTGGTTTGAGCCTGGATGAGGTCACATGTGAGATGCCAAGTTCTGCAAGGGAAAGCCAGGCATTTTTCCCTGGGTATGCCAGTTTTTGCCAACCTTTGACTAACTGTCCACTCGAAATAATCTTGAAATAATCATAAATACACAACAAACAAACAAACAAAAAAAAAAAAAGGGGGGAGAGAGACATGTTTAGGTGCAGACCCTGTTTGCATTGGCGTCAGTGACTCGTTTGTTTTGGAGTTTAACGGCCCAGTCAACACTATTTTAGGTCATTTTTGAGCCAGTCAGTTTACCTATACACACTTTTCCTTTAAGCCGTTAACCAGTACAGTGCACATCCTTTCGCCAGAAACTGCCAACTACCATTCGTGAATCAGCAGGAGAGAATGACCATACAAAAGATTTTATGATCAATCTCCACGAAAGAACTTTGCGGACCCCGGCAGGAATCGAACCCGTGTCCTGATCACCAATCAGACGCGCATCCGACTGAGCTACCTAGGCCGGCCGTCAGCGACTCTGCATAGCCTGTTTGAGGCACTATACTGAACCTATGAATGGATTGTGACCAAATTTACATGATTATATCACTAGGGCGGGGGAAACAGTCACTGCGTTTTGATGGCTGTTACATGCACCCTATTTTGTGGAGCGCTGTGGTAAAGCATCGGATTTGAGATCGAGAGGTAGCCGATTCGATCCTCGCAAGGCCACATGCTGTTTCCTTGGGCAAGAAACTTTATCCACATTGCTTAGTACTGGTTCCTGCCCAGGAAAAGAGGGCCACATGGAAGATTAGTACTAGTACTAAATGTGTTACCCTCAAGATTGCTACTTAATGATTATGTTTTCTAAGTCCATATGAGAAAATATTGCATCCTTCACTATTCAACAATGTTCTGTAAGTACTATATAATATCTCATAAAAGAGGATAAGTTTAATAGTGCAAAAGAATATGCTTATTATTGAACAAATATTAAAGCTGGCTGTCAGCAGACTGAACAAATATTATAGCTGGCTGTGAGCAGACTTTTAGGTCTGGTGACAGCTGGCTGTCACTAGACCCAAAAGTCTGCTGATAACCGGCTGTCAGCTGACACTTCCTTAATAAATACCATTATGTAATCACGCATCAATAATCGGTTTCCTAATCATGTTGATAGTTGTCATAACTTGAGGCTGATAAAATATAAGCTCAATATATGATTGTCAAAAGGTAAGGTTGAAGTGTTTCAGTGAATTAAAACAAATGCCATCATTCATGAATGGATGAATTTCGAATGGTTCTTGAAGATTGGAACAGTTTTTGTTGAAGACTGATGCGGCGGAAATTACCGCCCTTGACTTATATCCATATATAGTCAAATGGTATGTCCTGTCCGGGCCAAAACTCCTAAACCGTATGGAATATATTCATGAAACTTCACAGGGGCATTCATCACACTGAGACGATGTGTCATGAACAAAGAAGACAACTCTTGCATTTTTTGTTTTTGGATTATCTGCCCTTGATGCATATATTTTATGATTGATTTTAAGTACATATGTAATATTTTTTATGAATGGCATTTGGCGGGGGCATCCGTGTCCTACGGACACTTTTTCTAGTTTGAATAAAAATTTTAACCCTTACCTTGCTGACTATTCATTTAAGCCTCACCCATTTCTGTCTATCAACCGATCAAATTACGCCCATAGGGGCTTGAAGAAGTATATGGGCTGCATGATGCTTCCACGCAGAGCTGAATCCGGCCCGCACACTAGTACTGGTAAACCGCTTAGAGGATCTAAGCCTGTCCAGGAACCGCGGTGCGAGGCGGACCGTCCATGCTAATAAATCCTAATGGTTTCATTGGTCGACAGGGCTTGAGATGTCATTTCTTCTCAATGTCGAGTAAAAGTCCCACAAAATTGGAAGCAACGTCTCCAGAATGACCTGCACAGTGTTGACGGGGAAGTTAAACCTCAAATCAAACAAACAAAAACTAATTTATTGCTACAAATTCATTAGCTGAATGCCAGTGTAGATCCTGATCAGATGGCTACTTCAGAAGCCATCTGATCTGGATCTACACTGTTTGCAAAGATAGGGGATGTCCCGAACAGTAAGATATGGTTTAATTGTTTATGATTACAGAGATGAAGCGGGTGGAGTCTGGTGACAAGTACAGGAGTGTCAGCACAGTAGACCTTCATCATGATCAGCCAAGCAGTAATGCAGTCAAAGTTCGCATACCAGTTAAAGAATACCCAGCTGTAAGTATAACTAAGGCTGACGCGATTAATCGTATAATCGATTAATCGATCAATACATTCTACAAAAATGATTATCATTTCTGATTTGCTTTTAATCGATTACCGGTACTTGATAGGTACAATTTACTACCCAAAGTTATGCCTAAAATAGCTGGATGAGTGGCAAACAGTGCAGACCGTGATGAGACGCCGCATTCTGCGGCTTCTCATCTGGGTCTACACTGTTTGCTCAGGCCTGTGTGTTCAAATCTACATATGGTTAAGTGCAACATATGGTAAGATTCATGCTCAGACAGAAAGCCAGATAGGTAAAATGATGACAAAAACTTCAGCGATTACTAATCGATTATCAATCGCAATGACAGGACTGATAATCGATTATATTTTCAGCTCCGATTAGCCAGCTCTAAGTATTACTCTTAGCCTTTATCCTGCTGAATATTCAGTTTAGCCACACCCATTTCTGACTCCGAGACAATCAGGTTACTTGATTTAATTTATTCTTACAAATCCTTAAACTGAATGTCAAACAGTGTAGATCCTGATCAGATGGCTTCTTCAGGAGCCATCTGATCTGGATCTACACTGTTTCCAAATATAGGGGTTGTCGTGAACAGCAAGTATGGGTTTATCCCTTTCTGCTGTTCACGACAACCCCTACCTTGCAAACAGTATAGTTCCAGGTCAGATCAGATTTATCTACAGTTTGTCACTCAGTTTGCAAATTTGAATATAAATAAATCACATCAAGTAATTTGATTGGTTGAAATGTAATTCGAAAATGGGTGTGGCTAGGAAAATTTATGCAGTGGGATACGGGTTAATGTGCCAATCATGACTGAAGCCAATGACTTAATTCAGACCAAAAAATGGGGCTTGAAATTTCATATGTATCACACATGTATGTCAAGCGTGATTTTATGTAAGGCATTTCAAATTGAGGGCGTCCGGTTCAGTTAGTGTTAGAATGGTCGAGCATTTTGCAAACAGTGGAGGCCCTGATAGATATGTGTATCTGCTACAAATTGTCAACTGACTAGTTTGATATATCACTGTTAGTATTTACTTAGCCAGTAAGTGACAACCAACAAACTGCATGATTTAACCTTATCTTGCTGTTCACAAACACCCCTATCTTTGCAAACGATGTAGCTCCAGATCAGATGGTTGAAGCCATCTGATCGGGATCTACACTGTTTGACATTCAGTTTATGAATTTATAGGAATAAATTACATCAAGTAATCTGATTGGTTCAAAGTCAGAGATGGGTGTGGATAACATGAATATTCAACAAGAGAAGGGTTAAAAATGCTGAGAAGGCTGCTGCTGTTTTTACCATTATTTTCTTCATTATACAGTCTTCATAAATGCACCTTTCACACATATACTTTCATGCTGAGCTATTTGAAAGCCTGTTATCATCACAAAAAGGTACTTTGAGCCAGCTTAGCAGTGGCAAGTAATGTTTACCATTGAACTGCATATGTATGTTTTTCAGTTCAATTTTGTTGGTAAGCTGTTAGGACCAAAAGGCAGTACATTGAAGGGGATGTCAGAAGCTACTGGCTGCAAACTGTCAATTCTTGGCAGGGGATCTATGAGAGACAAGGGAAAGGTAAGTAGTGCTATGTGCAAAAGATGAAGCATGAGTCAAGACGACAAATCACTCGGGTCGACGATCTCTGTGCAGGCGCAACAATTTATTGCACCTAATTTATTTACAATCTTGGAAACATGCTGCTGAAAATATTCACAATTCATACATTTTGCTTCACATTGAACATTTGTTTGTTGTAGTTTGAAATGCTTTCTCGGAACAGAATGATTAGACATTTTCATGGCGGGAAACCCACTGGTCCAGCAGGACAACCCAGTAAAAAATTTCACTCGTCCTTAACGACAATCTATTCATAAATACTAGCGGACGAGTGTAAATTTCGAGGCCTGCTGATAATATCTTGGTAGAGTTCAATTATGGTTCATATTGGATCAAAAATCCGGTCACTATGTCAAGTTGCTTTAATGCCTTGTTCACCATCTACAGACCACAGTTTTGTTCTGCCTTAAAACTTGGTCACAAGGTTTAATTGCTTTAAAACTAGAGGCCACAGTCATGAAGCTAATCAATTTTCGGCTTGATTATTTGGTTAGGTCTAGATTTCTTTATGCCCCCACCCATCAGGGCTTGAAGAAATAGATGGGCTGCATGATGCTTCCACGCAGAACTGAAACCGACAGCAAACCAGTACGGGTAAACCGCTTAGAGGATCTAAGCCTGCCCAGGCAAAGCGGTGCAAGTCGGACCGTCCATGCTTATAAACCCTATTGGTTTCATTTGGTTCCAGGGCTTGATCTCAGTGTCAGGTAAAAGTCCCACAAAATTGGAAGCAGTGTCTCCAAAATGACCTATACAGTGTTGACGGTGTTAAACCTCACCTCAAACAAACAAACAAAGGTCAGATTTCTTTAAAACCTTGATCACCTATTTGAAGCCACAGTTTTAATGAAACTGCACCTTACGTTTTACTGGATGTCTTGGTCAGGTTCTAATAAAGGTCATATTGGATCAAAAACTAGGTCACTGTCAATTCTTGTTCACCTTCTAGAGGCCACAGTTTTGCTTTAATTATAGCCCCGCTTTGAAAAAGTGGGGCTATATTGGATTTGCCATGTCCTTCTGTCATTCCGTGATTCCGTTAATTTGTGTTGGCTCCATAACTTTGTATCTGCTGAACATATTTTCATGAAACTTCACACAAATGTTAAACACCATAAGACAATGTGCAGAGCGAAGGAATTATAACTGTGGATTGCCTACTTTTGGAGTTATTGCCCTTTGAACATTTTCCGTAATTCCGTGATTCCGTTAATTTGTGTTGGCTCCATAACTTTGTATCTGCTTAACATATTTTCATGAAACTTCACACAAATGTTAAACACCATAAGACAATGTGCAGAGCGAAGGAATTATAACTGTGGATTGCCTACTTTTGGAGTTATTGCACTGAACATTGAAAAATGGCAATTTTAATTGTGTTCGCTTCATAACTCGAAAACCGTTTGAGATATTTTTAGGAAACTTCACACAAATGTTAAGCACTATGAGACGATGTGCAGAGCGCAGGAACCATAACTCTGCATTGCTTATTTTTGGAGTTATTGCCCTTTGAACATTGAAAAATGGCAATTTTAACAGTGTCCGCTTCATAACTCGAAAACCGTTTGAGATAATTTCATGAAACTTCACACAAATGTTAAGCACTATGAGACAATGTGCAGAGCGCAAGAACCATAACTCTGGTTTTAGTATTTTCTGTGTGTCTGTCTGTGTCTGTTAACAATTTCCGTGTCCGCTCCATAACTTTAAAACCCATTCACATATTTTCATGAAACTTCACACAAACATTAAACACCATGAGATGGTGTGCAGAGTGCAGGAACCATAACTCTGGATTGCCTAATTTTTGAGTTATTTCCCTTTGAATATTGAAAAATATCAATTTTAGCCGTCTTTGCTCGATAACTCAAAAAACGTTTGAGATAATTTTATGAAACTTCACACAAATGTGAAGCACCATATTACGTGTGCAGAGCGCAGGAACCCAAACTCTGGATTGTCTACTTTTTCAGTTATAGGCTTTTGAATATTAAAAAATGGCAATTTTGACTATGTCCGCTCCATAACCGTTTCTGATATTTTCATGAAACTTCAAATAAATGAAAAGCACCTTGAGATGATGTGCAGAGTGCAGGAACCATAACTCTGGTTTGCCTACTTTAGGAGTTATTGCCCTTTGAACATTTAAAAAGGCAATTTTGACTGTGTCGGCTCCATAACTCACAAACCATTTGAGATATTTTCATGACACTTCACACAAGTGTAAAGCACCATGAGACAATGTGCAGAGCGCAGGAACCCTGACTCTGATTTGCCTACTTTAGGAGTTATTACCCTTTGAACATTGAAAAATGGAAGATGAAATTTAGTATAAACATGGACATTCTGGTAATGTATCATGCTCATTGAAATGAGGGACAAGGGCTCACAACTCTTAGAGTTTTTCCAGATAATGTAAAATTTTCAACAGTTATTTCTTGTTCATAACTGTTTTCTCTGCAGCTTAAATAACTTACTTCTCTGACAGCGCTGAAGCGGGGCTATAGTCAGATCCTCTGACAGCTCTAGTTTTCATTAAACTTTAACAGAATATTTCTCTTGATGATATCTAGGTCAAGGTCACTCAGGTGAATGATTCAGGTCCCCCTTGGACCTCTTCTATAGAAAAATATGGTCATTTTTATGCCCCTGCCTGGCATGGTGGAAAGTACATAATTATAGTGTTACCTCTGATTGACGGTCAATCAGCATCCAAGATGGCTTTGGCAGTTTGTGTTAGTTTTTCATTGCTGCTACAATAACCAGGTGGGGACATCTGTGTCGCTTGGACACATGTCTAGTTCTGTATTATACTTTTTGTATCAAATGGAATCTTCCTCCTTATATACAGCAGGAGTCCATTTCAAAATTCGGGGGTGTCAGGTAATTTGTTTGGAAAATGGCTTAACTTTTTGCAAACAGTCTAGGCACTGATCAGATGCAGTACTGCGGTGTCTGATCTGGGCCTGCAATTTTTGTCAATGACCCATTTTTGGGTGTCTGACACAAAATGGGATAATCTGTACATTATTAAGGGCAATGGGAACACCTTCAGTGGAGGCAACTCCTGCAAAAGTGTTTTTTGACTCCCATGTCATTGGGGATCAACTCTTAAAGGAAAGAATTCGTTCCAGAGGAGCAAATTCTTTCCTCTAAGTGTAGACCCCTTTTTCAGTGGGACAGGGCTTACAGAAAAGCGAACAGGAAGTCCTAAAAGTTGTCATCCTTTGAAAAATGCCTGAAAAATCTGCCAGGTGTTCCCATTCCCCTTAAACCATGTAACAAAAAACTTGTAAATATTTCTAGCTGTTTCATTGATGAATATTCAGCTGATGATCGGTAACATGTGTAGGATCTTACATGAGTGTTCATGTATTCAACGAGTTGAGGAAAAGGGATAAAATACGAGGCTTTGCCGACCATTTTGTCCCTTTTCCTCAATGAGTTTAATAAATTCTATAATATACTGAACCGAAAAAGAAACGCAATTCCAAATATAAATGCGGTTATTTGCAGAAATAATCATGTTTGCAGAAAATCGATTTAATGACGCAATAATATAATCATTCCTGTATGTAACTACCATAGAGAGTTCAATTTCCAGTGAGAATGTTTGGAACACAAATCCGTTTTGTCATAGAGGTAGTCATTTCACAAGTTCAAAACATAAGCAGTTAATAGCGAGTATGTCCTCTGATTGCATTCAGTCCTGAACGCACACGCCTGGTCATGGACAGGATTAAACGATTGATCTCTGCCTGGGGAATAGCATTCCACTCCTGTATGAGCGCGAGACGCAAGGCTTGACACATTGTTGGCGGCTGGGGGCGATTACATACGCGCCTATCCAAAATGTCCCACAAATGTTCTATAGGAGAGAGATCTGGACTATATGGAGGCCAGTGCATCACGTCAACGTTGTTTTGCTGAAGAAACGCCATTCTGAGCCATGCTACATGCGCCCAAGCGTTATCCTGTTGAACCGTAAAGTTGTGCTGTACATATGGAACATCTACCGGTCATAAAACGACATCAACGTAACGCTGAGCCGTCAAAGATCCAATAAATACAAGGTGCGTTCTATGACCATAAGATATGCCAGCCCGCACCATCCACCCACCACCTCCAAATCGATCACGTTCAACCAAACAATTGTCACGATAACGCTCTCAGTCACGCCTATACACACGTTGACGGTCGTCAGCTGTGTACAAAAAGTACCTGGACTCATCAGAAAACATTACGTTACGCCACTGACGAAGTGAAAACAGGTTTGGCCTTTGTTGTGTGAGCCATGCCACTCTGACCTGACGTCGTGGTGGTGTTAATGGCATACCAACTTATAGACGATGAGGACGTAAGCCAAACTCTCGAAGGCGATTCCTGAAGTATTTGCACTTATTCGATTGTTGTGCGTTCCTGGTGTCACCTGAGACGTCTCGACGGCTGTATGGAACCGATTACGAAGGTGGGTTAGACGGATGTATCGGTCCTGTCAACGTGTCATGACGCATGGACGTCCACTTCTGGGCCTGTCATTTGTCATTCCCGTTTGACGTAGACGCTGGTACAAGCGAGTTATCGTCGATTTACTCACTTGGAAGTTCCTGGCGATGACAGCCTGAGACGTCCCATGTAGAGGCATTTGGACCGCTACGTTAAGTTGATCTTGCGTCAAACGTACCATATTATGTAGAGAAATTTTACCAGACTTTTGAAACCGAAACTCCAGGTAACACAATATGCCAATATGATAAGGTTCCTGTATACATTTAATGCACTGCATGAGGAAATGTTGAAAACAACGAATAACCAAGTGGAGCTTTAAACTGTACAGTAATTTAGGAAAGGAACTAAATACGGTCCTGCTTTCGTTCTGATCCTAAAATTTTGTATTGACTGTTTATTTGCTTGAATGCTCAAATATGTTTGGAAATAAAATATGTTTAAACTAAACTGTACAGATACCTCCCAAATGTTTTCTGCATTAGAAAGTTTAAAAAGTATGAAAGTAAATCGCAAAATGATTTTTCAGTCAACCTGATGGTTGCATGAAAATCTTTTGGGTTAAAAAGTTGCGTTTCTTTTTTGGTTCAGTATACATGAGCACAAATGCAAGATTATATTTATCATATGACATTTAAAACGCATTTTTTTCGCAATTGGTTTACAAAAATGTAAAGATTTAACCTTTAGTAAATGCGACGTCATTAAGAACGTGGTACATGTAACGTTATGGCGCATATCTAACTAATTTGCATATTTAATCCAATAGTGGATTACGGAATTTATTTAAGAAATGAAATTTATTTTTCTGCAGTTCATGGAAGTATGAACGCAGTGGGTTGCGTGCAAAGTAAATGAGCCCCGAAGGGTTCATGTAAACTTTGCTAGTGACCCACTGTCGTTCAGACTTCAATGAAAAGCAGAAAAATTAAGTTTATTTTTTATATTTACATTATTTGCCCCTCATCACTGGGCGAAAATATGTTTGTAGGGCATACTTTTAAAACTGAAAAACATTTACACGCTGTTTTTCAACAAAGAGCGGAGCAGCGTTGAAGTCATCAACGCCCGTAGAGAACAATGGTTAGAATGACGTCACTTAACGTCACCGAAAATAATGTGATTCGATGCGTTCATGGAAGTATGAACGCAATTGTTTTCTATAGGTTTACATTAAACTTTACACTGGAAATGTAAATATTACATGATGTTATTACACTCACAAATACGTTATATGAAAATACATGTATAAGCTGAATGAAGGAACACAATTTCAGCCCATTACAACTGCTAGTCTAGTGTCAGCTTATGATTAAATTTGGTGGGTTAAAGATTAACAAAGGCTTTTCACATGTTACAGGAAGATGAACTGAGAAAAGAAGGTGGAAAATATGCTCATCTCAATGAGGATTTACATCTCTTGGTTGAATGCTTTGCTGAAACAGTCAATGCTTATGGCAGAATTTCACATGCTTTGTCAGAGATCAAGAAGTACCTTAATCCAGTAAGTTAAAGAAGTTCACGGCTCCAGACATGGCTGAGGAATGAGGCCAATAATTACAGTTTTACATACCATAAAAATCCTAAAAGTTTAGACACCTTGAGAACTTGCTGTATTTCTCAGAAGATTTTAACAAATTTGAACCACAATCCAGCAAGGAGTCCAAAAAGGTGCAGAAAGAATGGCAAACAGTACAAACCCTGGTCAGGAGCAGTCTGATCTGGGTCTGCACTGTTCGCTTAGACATATCTGTCCCAAAACTTAGGAAACAAAGTTTTAACGAATCGTTAACTAACGGCGTTGTTAGTTTTGAACAACTAGGCCTGGTTGCTTGTGACGAATGTGCCTTTTGCCAGATTTAAGACATTCTTCTGCTGAAAACTTCTGCTTGACCACAGACATGAAATATAGAAGTGAAGACTCTGTGGTGTAGTTTTTGCATTATTCGCAAGGGGTTGTGGGTTCGATCACAGGGCTTCTTCAGACTTTCAGATGAGTCTTTAAACAGGTCCCTTCTCCGTATGACCTCAGCTGTTGGTAAGACTCAAACACACAGACACACATAGACGTGAAATAAAAGAACATGCCTGTCCGCCGGCAAAATATCTCTTGAGTCGGACAAGTCAGAAATAGCATAACCACACTCCTGTTTATCCATTTTAGTATTTTTGAAAAGGACATAATATGATCCTTTGCAGAACAGCTTTGTTTATGTAGTTTCTGCATGTGTAAAATTGTGGATCTTATTTCGGAGTTTGCAAAAGTTTTAAGATACATCGTCTGATTGAGACTGATTTTTTTAAGTAAAAATTATAGCCCATTTTGTACCAGAAACCCCAAAACGGGTACCCTGGCAAACAGTGTAGACCCAGGTCAGATGCCGCAGAATGCGGCGTCTGATCAGGGCCTACACTGTTTGCTAAAAGTTCAGGCATTTTCTTATGAATTTTGAAGAAAACACAACCTGACACCCATAAATTGTGAAATGGACTCCTGCTATATATAAGGAGGAAGATTCCTTTTGGTACAAAAAGAGTTAAATACAGTACTGCATAAAATTCCTGGATATTTTCACTTTCACCAGACCAGACAACTTTTTTTCCTGACTCGATCAGACACATTCAGAAAATACTTGTTTTTTTTTCTATGTGCGATGCACAGCTCTAGAAAAGGGAAAAGTAATTTTTGGAAAATTCTAGAAAAGGGAAAAGTAATTTTTGGAAACTCTCTTATTTCTCCATGAAAACATTTGTTATGAGTTCTGTACTTGTTTAAACTCTGACAGCTACCACATGCTTGTATCAAAATGCGAAAAATATCCCTCAGTTATCCACATTAATCTCCCTTAATCTTAACCCTTTTGTACCAGATGGAATCTTCCATCTCATAAATGCCGGCCTCGGCAGCTCGGTCTGATGCGGCTCTGACTGGTGATCAGGATGACGCGGGTTCGATTCCTGCCGGGGTCGGCAACATTCTTTCGTGGAGATTATGAAATCTTTTCTACGGTCATTCTCTCCCTTCCGCCGATTCAAGAAGGGCAGTTGTGCACGGTAGTGCTTAACCGCTTACGTATTAGCCTGTCCAGAAAAAGTGTGGATAGGTAAACTGACCGGCTTGACCAAAAATAGTGTTGACTGGGCGGTTAAACTTCAATACAAACAAACAAACCATCTCATTCATGTACATGTATATACACAAGTTCATTTCGAAATTTAGGGGTATCAGGGTGTGTTTTCTTCAAAATTTATTTGGAAAATGACTGAACTTTAAGCAAACTGTGTTCTGCAGTTTCTGATCTGGGCCTGCACTGTTTACCAATTACCCATTATGGGGTTTCTGGTACAAAATGTGTTAAGCTATGACATGTTCTCTGTTTCCAAAGGCAACTGCTGAATCCCCGGCCTAGGGATGGGTATTGTCAGAATTTTCGTATCACGATATATTGCGATACAGATGCTGCGTATCACTTTACGTATCACGATATATTATGAAGCAATCTGAAACACACTGGTACTTGGAAAACCCAACTATATATGGGAAAAAGAAGGGAGTTTTAATGGGTATATATCATTTATCCTATTCCTACTCATGCACTTACAAAACCAAGCCCAAGGTTGTTTCTAAAATTGTCCCAATGTTACGATGTAAAATAAAGATAATATCTGAAAATGCCATAAAATGTTGTATTAGACTGATGGCCTCAACAGGTGCGCGATTCACCGAAATCCTAGCTCGGCCTACGCTATGACCGGCTTATACATAAAGGGTGGGAATAGATTAAATTACTTACTTTTGCTGCGGGAATGATTCTGTTTTCACGAAGTTGTATTTACCGATCAGTTACGAAAGAAAATATGAAAAATGGATGAAAATATCTGTATTGGCGGACCGTATTGTGATATGCTTTTTTTATGCCCCCGGAATCTAAGAGATTCGGGGGCATATAGTTTTTGGTCTGTCTGTCCGTTTGTCTGTTTGTCTGTCTACAAAAACCTTAACATTGGGCATAACTTTTGAATGGTAATAGATAGAGCTTTCATATTTCACATGTATACCTTATCACAAGACCTTTCCAGTGGTACCATAATTTTTGATCTTGTGACCTTGAACTTGACCTTTGACCTATTTTTTTCAAAATTTTTAAAAACATTAGTATTGGCCATAACTTTCGATTGGTAAGTGATAGGGTTTCATATTTCACATGTGCATTCCTTGTCACAAGACCTTTCTAGTGGTACCATAGTTTTTGACCTTGTGACCTTGACCGTGATGTTTGACCTACTTTTTAAAAACTTTAACATTGGCCATAACTTTCGATTGGTAAGTGGTAGGGCTTTCATATTTCACATGTGCACTCCTTGTCACAAGACCTTTCTAGTGGTGCCATAATTTTTGACCTCGTGACCTTGACCTTGACATTTGACCTACTTTTATAAACTTTAACATTGGCCATAACTTTCGATTGGTAAGTAGTAGGGCTTTCATATTTCACACGTGCACTCCTTGTCACAAGACCTTTCTAGTGGTACCATAATTTTTGTCCATCCAGACACCCCCCCCTCAAGGTCAAGGTCACTGTGGCTATTTTTAGAAAACTTTGTCATCGCTCTAGCGCCAACATTTCTTTACTGATTTCAATATAACTTCACACAAATGTTCCTTATGACAATATCTCGAGCGAGTTCCACTTTCAAGGTCATGACCTCAAGGTCAAGGTCACTGTGGCTATTTTCAGAAAAACTTTGTCATCGCTCTAGCGACTACATTTCTTCACAGATTTCAATAGAACTTCACACAAATGTTCCTTATGACAATACCTCAAACGAGTTCCACTTTCAAGGTCAAGGTCACTGTGGCTATTTTTAGAAAAACTTCGTCATTGCTCTAGCGCTTGCATTTTTTCACCAATTTCAATATAACTTCACACAAATGTTCCTTATGACAATATCTCTAGCGAGTCCCACTTTCAAGGTCAAGGTCACTGTGGCTATTTTTAGAAAAAACTTTGTCATCGCTCTAGCGCCTACATTTCTTCACCGATTTCAATATAACTTCACACAAATGTTCATTATGACAATATCTCAAGCGATTTTGACTTTCAAGGTCAAGGTCACTGTGGCTATTTTTCGAAAAACTTTGTCATCGCTCTAGCGCTTACATTTCTTCACCGATTTCAATATAACTTCACACAAATGTTCCTTATGACAATATCTCGAGCGATTTCGACTTTCAAGGTCAAGGTCACTGTGGATATTTTTAGAAAAAACTTTGTCATTGCTCCAGCGACTACATTTCTTCACTGATTTCAATATAACTTCACACAAATGTTCCTTATGACAATACCTCGAGCGAGTTCGACTTTCAAGGTCAAGGTGACTGTGGCTATTTTTACAAAAACTTTGTCATTGCTCTAGCGCATTTTTTCACCAATTTCAATATAATTTCACATAAATGTTCCTTATGACAATATCTCGAGCAATTTTGACTTTCAAGGTCACTGTGGCTATTTTTTGAAAAACTTTGCCATCGCTCTAGCCCTACATTTATTGATGGATTTTAATAGAACTTCACACAAATTTTTCTTATGATGACATCTCGAGTTGCTTTGACTTTCAAGGTCATGACCTCAAGGTCAAGGTCACTGGCTATTTTTAGAAAAACTTTGTCATCGCTCTACCGCTTACATTTATTAACAGATTTTAATATAACTTCACACAAAAGATGCTTATGATAATATCTTGAGCAAGATCTACTTTCGCGGTCAAGGTCACTATGGCTATTTTTAGAGAATCATTGTCATCACTCTAGTTTTACCTTGTTACCTTGATGTTTGACCTTTTTTTTTTAAATTTAACATTGGCCATAACTTTCAATTGGTAAGTGATAGGGCTTTCATATTTCACATGTGCATACTATGTCACAAGACCTTTTCAACAATCCCATAATTTTTTACCTTGTGACCTTGACCTACTTTTTAGCTCACCTGTCACGTAGTGACGAGGTGAGCTTTTGGGATCACTTTTTGTCCGGCGTCCGTCGTGCGTGTGTGCGTCAGTGCGTGTTTGCGTGCGTAAACTTTTTCTGCAAATGACATCTCCTAAACCACTGATCGGATTTTAACCAAATTTCACAGGAATGATCCTTAGGTGGTCCCCTTTCAAAGTTGTTCAAATGGTTTCGTTCCATTGCACATCTAGGTCACAGGAGCTAAAAATAGATTTTTAAAATAAAAACTTTAAAAATCTTCTTCTCTGAAACCGAAAGGCCCAGGTCATCGATATTTGGTATGAAGCTTCAGCTAGTGGACCTCTACCAAGATTGTTCAAATTATGGCCCTTGGGCCAGAAATGCCCCCGCCCCGGGGGCCTTTGGGTTTACATAGGCTTATATAGGGAAACTCTTTAAAAATCTTCTTCTCTGAAACCACAAGGCCCAGGTCTTTGATATTTGGTGTGAAGCTTCACCTAGTGGACCTCTACCAAGATTGTTCAAATTATAGCCCTAGGGCCAAAACTGCCCCCGCCCTGGGGGCCTTTGGTTTTACATAGGCTTTACAGGGAAAATCTTTAAAAATCTTCTTCTCTGAAACTGCAAGGCTCAGATCTTTGATATTTAGTGCGACTTATCTAGTGGACCTCTACTTAGATTGTTCAAATTATAGCCCTGGGGCTAAAAATGCCCCTGCCCCAGGGGCCTTTGGTTTTACATAGGCTTATATAGGGAAAATCTTTAAAATATTCTTCTCTGAAACCGAAAGGCCCAGGTCTTCAATATTTGGTATGAAGCTTCATCTGGTGGACCTCTACCAAGATTGTTAAAATTATGGCCCTTGGGCCATAAATGCCCCCGCCCCGGGGGCCTTTGGGTTTACATAGGCTTGTATAGGGAAAATCTTTAAAAATCTTCTTCTGAAACCGCATGGCCCAGGTCTTTGATATTTGGTGTGAAGCTTCACCTAGTGGACCTCTACCAAGATTGTTCCAATTATAGCCCCAGGGCCAAAAATGCCCCTGCCCCGGGGGGTGGGGGGGGGGGGGGGGGGGGTGGGGGTCTTTGGTTTTTCATAGGCTTATACAGGGAAAATCTTTAAAAATCTTCTTCTCTGAAACCGCATGGCCCAGGTCTTTGATATTTGGTGTGAAGCTTCACCTAGTGGACCTCTACCAAGATTGTTCAAATTATAGCCCCGGAGCCAAAAATGCCCCATCCCTGGGGCCCTTTGGTTTTTCATAGGCTTATATAGGGAAAATATTTAAAAATCTTCTTCTCTGAAACCACAAGACTCAGGTCTTTGATATTTGGTATGAAGCTTCACCTAGTATAGCCCTTGAGCCAAGAATGTACTAGAGACACTGATTCTCAGGTGAGCGATTCAGGGCCCTCTGGGCCCTCTTGTTTAAGACTTGACCATTGGCCATACCTTTTGATTGCTTAGTGATACTGATTTCATATTTAACATGCGCTGTCCGGGGGTATCAGTGTTTCACAAACACATCTTGTTCTGAACTGTATCACGATATGCCGATATACCGAACATCACTTATCCCACCCCCCTCCCTACACACAGAGTGTTTTTTTCTATATGTATGATAGTTGAGGAAATAAGTTATTAAGGGCTGTGGAAACAGTGAAAGTTTGTATTCTTTGGGATTAGTAAAGAGTCGAGCTTTAATTGTCCAAATAAAACTTAACTGACATATTTTTTGCAGAAAGCTTTTGAAGACCAAGGTATGGGTGGTATACCAGGTCTAATGAATGGTGAGGAAATGGGAGGCATGCCACCAGGTCCTGTTGGTCCAGGAGGCCCTGGAAGAGGACGGGGTGCACCTAGAGGTGGAATGGGAGGCCTTGGAAGGGGTGGACTACTGTCAGCTCCTGGTGGGGGAGGTCCAGAACCACTGGGAGGGTCAGGACCAGTGGGTATGGGAGGACCAGGTGGGCGTGGAGCGCCAGGTGGCAGGGGAGCACCACCACCAGGCAGGTAAGACTCGTTGACTTTAAGTACGTTGAGTTGAGTATGTTGTTTCACCTCACAAGGCTCACATATGAGTATAGTGTTTGTTTGATTTGATGTTTAACATCCCCGCCAACACTATAAAGGTCATTTTGGCGACATTGCTTCTGGCCAATTTTATGGGACTTTTACCTGACACAGATGACACCTCAAGCCTTGTCGCCCAGTGAAACCAGTAGAGTTTATAAGCCTAGCAGTCCGACTTGCAACGCTTTGCCTGGGCAGGCTTAGATACTCTTAAGTGGTTTACCAGTACTTGTGTGTGGTCGGATTCAGCTCTGCGTGGAAGCATCATGCAGCCGTTGAATATAGATACATGTACTAAGAACCTGTCTTAAATTTTTGTAGGTGGTTATGTTTCAGTTATATACAAAACACTGTGTCATTCAGGTGACCTTTAACCCATTGTATGCTGGAAACACCAAAATGGGTACCCTGGCAAAAGGTGCAGGCCCAGATCAGACACTACAAATTGTAGCACCTGATCAGGGTTTGCACTGTTTGCTAAAAGGATTTTCTGTGATAAATAGAATAAAAATAGGCCTGGTACCTCTTAAATGACAAATGGACTTGTTCAACATATTGCAATGGAAGAGTCCACCAGTATACAATGTGTTAAAACAAGAGTTGATTGAAATTCATGTGATTGGCAGCCTATCTTTTGCTACACTAGCTCTAAATACTAGTTTAACTTGTGATTGAGATCAGCGTATTGCTGTTTCTTGTCACAGGCTTGTAGTTCATGGTTGCCATAGAGAAATATCAAAGTGTCATAGTGCTGATGTTGATTTTATGGTCAGTATCAGTCTCCAGTCTTTGAGACAGCCGCATTTGTACTTTAACCTGACTAGTACAGGAAACCTCAAACTGGCAGTTGGCAAACAGTGCAGGCCCAGAACTGCAGTGTTGTGCCTAGGCTCGATTGCTTGGGGGACACCAATGGCCCTTATGACATTTTCCAAAGGGTCATTTTATATTTTAAAGGGGCTTCAGGAAATAAAATATAAGCAACATTGTTGATTTCTGAGGGTCATCCGGGCCCCATGTTTAATGTTGAAAGGGCCATCAATGACTTTAGGTAGGCAAATGGCCCCATGGCCCCCTCTCGGCGCAACACTGGAACTGACACCGCAGAATGCGGCGTCTGATCCTGGCCTACACTGTTTGCAAAAAGTTAAGCTATTTTCCAAATAAATTGGAAGAAAACACAACCTGACACCCCTAAATTTTGAAATGGAGTCCTGTTATATATATGGAGGAAGATTCCATTTGTTACAAAAAGGGTTAACCATTTTATACAGGAAACCCCAAAACTGGACATTTGCAAACAGTGCAGGCCAAGATTGCAGCACCTGATCAGGACCTTTACTGCTTTGTCAAATTTTAAAGATAGCACACAACCTGTCTTCCCTAAATTTTGATTTGAAATGGACTCCTGCTATATATAATGGGGAAGATTCCATTTGGTACAAAATGAGTGGATGCTGACTCTGTGATGTTTAAGTAAGTTTTTTTGTTTGGGGAAGTAGAGTTGGGGTGGGGGGAGAAGGAGAAGCTGTTTGATTTGAGGTTTTACGTCCCTATCAACACTGTATAGGTCATTTTAGAGACCTTGCTTCCAATTTTGTTGGACTTTTACCTGACATTGAGATTAAATGACATCTCAAACCCTGCCGCCCAATGAAACCAACAAGGTTTATATTGATGGGCAGTCCGACTCGCACCACTTTGCCTGGGCAGGCTTAGATCCTCTAAGAAGTTTACCAGTACTCCTGTGCAGTCGGTTTAAGCTTTGCGTGGAAGCATCATGCTTCTTCAAGCCCCGACGGGTGGGGGGCAGCCTTGTAATGCAGGTTGCGTGACTGTCGTTTATAATATTGGCAGCTATCTTTTGTTACACTAGCTATTTATACTAGTTTAACCTGTGATTGAGAACAGTGTATTGCTGTTTCTTGTCACAGGCTTGTAGTTCATGGTTGCCATAGAGAAATATCAAAGTGTCATAGTGCTGATGTTGATTTTATTGGTCAGTATCAGTCTCCAGTCTTTGAGACAGCCGCATTTGTACTTTAACCTGTTTAATACCGGAAACCCCAAAACGGGTACCCTGGCAAACAGTACAGTCCCAGATCAGATGCCGCAGGCGGCATCTGATCGGGGCCTACACTGTTTGCAAAAGTTCAGCCATTTTCCAAATAGATTTTGAAGAAAACACAACCCAACACCCCCTAAATTTTGAAATGGAGTCCTGCTATATATATTGCGGAAGATTCCATTTGTTACAAAAAGGGTTAACCATTTTATATGGGAAACCCCAAAACGGGTCATTTGCAAACAGTGCAGGCCAAGATTGCAGCACCTGATCAGGACCTTCACTGCTTCGTTAAAATTTAAAGATAGCACACAACCTGTCTTCCCTAAATTTTGATTTGAAATGGACTCCTGCTATATTATATATAATGAGAAAGATTCCATTTGGTACAAAATGAGTGGATGCTGACTCTGTAATGTTTAAGTAAGTTTTTTTGTTTGGGGAAGTAGAGTTGGGGGTGGGGATGAAGGAGAAGCTGTTTGATTTGAGGTTTTACGTCCCTATCAACACTGTATAGGTCATTTTAGAGACCTTGCTTCCAATTTTGTGGGACTTTTACCTGACATTGAGATGAAATGACATCTCAAGCCCTGCCGTCCAATAGGGTTTATATTGATGGACAGTCCGACCCGCACCACTTTGCCTGGGCAGTCTTAGATCCTTTAAGAAGTTTACCAGCACTCATGTGCGGGTCGGTTTCAGCTCTGCGTGGAAGCATCATGCAGCCCATCTATTTCTTCAAGCCCCGATGGGTTGGGGGTGGCCTTTTAATGCATGTTGCATGACTATCGTTTATAATATTGGCAGCTATCTTTTGCTACACTAGCTATCTATACTAGTTTAACCTGTGATTGAGAACAGTGTATTGCTGTTTCTTGTCACAGGCTTGTAGTTCATGGTTGCCATAGAGAAATATCAAAGTGTCATAGTGCTGATGTCGATTTTATGGTCAGTATCAGTCTCCAGTCTTTGAGACAGCCGCATTTGTACTGAAGCTGCACGGATACACTTTGCATTATTTTCTGCATTTTTACAAGGGATGCCACCTGAAGGACTTTCTGTTTGTTTGTCTGTTAACACTTTTTGTATCAAATGGAATCTTCCACCTTATAAATATTATAAATATACATGTAGCACGAGTCCATTTAAAAATTTAGGGGTGTCAGGTTTTGTTGTCAAAATTTATTTGGAAAATGGCAGAAATTTGCGCAAACAGTGTAGGCCCTGATCAGACGCCGCATTCTGCTACCTACTGCTGCTTGAAAAAAAGAAAAGAGAAAAAAAAGATTGCCATCATTCTGCTCTAAAATTGTTTTTTTTTTTTGACAATTTACGTTGTTTTGGTCTGCATTTGCATGATGATTTTTTTACCAGTCTAGATTCTAAAGGGTTTTCTAGTCTCGCAGACACTCACAACACTTCCAAGTTGGTAGTGTTCAGGGCACTATACCAGGTAGCAACTTCCATTTGACTTGGTAAAAATCTGCTCAGTTTCAAGTAGCACAACCTGCTTCTGTTAATTTTGACCACTATGTTATCTATTATAGGGGAGGACCAAGAGGAGGTCCAGCACCAAGGGGAGGTCCAGCACCAAGAGGAGGTCCAGCACCAAGGGGAGGTCCAGCACCTAGAGGAGCTCCACCAGTGAGAGGAGGTATGGGTGGTAGGGGTGGCCCAGCTGGTCCAGCAGGCCCAGGTAGCCGGGGAGGAATGCCAACAGGCCGTGGAGCACCAGCTGCAAGAGGAATACCCACATCCAGACCCCCACCCAGCATGGGTGCCCGGGGTGGTGGCATGTTGTCAAGGGGAGGAGGACGAGGTGCTCTAGCTCCTATGGGCATTAGCCGCCCAGAACCAGTATATGATGATCCATATGGGGCCAGTTCAGGATACGAAGAATCTATGGTAATACTCGGCAGTCTCTAAATAACAGTTTTTTGGGTCCCAAGCAGACACTGTTCAGTAACCCTGTCATATCCAAACTACAATTTGTAGATTACATAGAAAAATGACATATTTTTTCTCTGTTATGTATTCATTTTTGGGATCTGTTTTACAGAAAACCCTCATTGCTTAGTAGTCTCTTAACAACACAACCACAAGAAAAGCATGACTTCAAATAACTTAAATGGATTGTATGCAAACAGTATTTGTGAACAGGTGGACAAGTGGGCATCAACAATGTTACTTTGTTAGTATTTATAACTTTGGGTAGATTAATAAACAGTCAGCCATAAACTAGAACTTGAAAAATAGTAAACTTGAAAATTAGTAAACACATGACGGATTCCTCGCATCTAGCCAGAGGTTAAACAATTCTTAGCTCATACTTAGTTTATACTAATTTATTTTAGTTCGATTGCGATGAAAGCTTTAAGCTTATTGAATCGCTCTCGAACACTCATTCCGGGTGTTTTCACGCGCGCGAGAGAGAGAGGCAGTGGCTTTTAGACCACTGCTACCCATTTACACCTGGGTGGAGTGGGGCAGTGTCATTACGTGTCTTGCCCAAGGACACACCTCGATACCGGTGGCGGATTCGAACGCACAACCTCTCGATTATGAGTCGAACGCGCTAACCACTGCGCTATCGAGCTCATATTTGAATGTTCATGAATTTGCAGATGTAAATGGTTTGCGCTAAACCTTGTTCTGCTGAATAAATTAATGTCATTCCCATTTCTTTATCAATCAACTTGATATAATGTATTCCTTCTCAGTCACAAACTTAATGACAGCGTTGGTCCTGGTCAGATGGCCTTCTGATCTTGAACTACGCTGTTTGCAAAGGCAGCGGTTATTGTGGTTCAGATGACTCCAAATGGAGGATCAGGTGTTTTTTCTCCGGGTATTCCAGTTTGCCCACCTCAGATTAACAATTGGCTCAAAAAAAAAGTGAAATAATCTCGAGAGGGCCATAAAACTGAAGAAAAAAAATGTGGTTCAGAAGGACAAGAGATTTAAAACTGAAGAAAAAACATTTGATGAATTTTTGTGCCACAATTACTCAGATAAAGTTGATCTGAAGTTTACAAAGTCCGAGCGAGTGAAGCGAGCGAGGAAAAAAATTACAATTTCTTGACAATTTTCATCACTTTTTATGGGACAAAAAAGTAAAAAAATAATAGTGCATTTTAAAGAAAAGTTAGGGTTGAGTCGCAAGAAGGTTCAAAAAGTGAAAAATATAGGGTTTTTCAAGAAAATACAGGCTTTTTATAGGTTTTATGAACAAAATAAAGGTTTTATAGGTTTCGCACAAAATTATAGGTTATTATAGGCTTTATAGGTTTTGCTAGGAGGCCTGTTTGTTTGATTTGAGGTTTAATGTCCCCGTCAACACTGTAAAGGTCATTTTGGAGACGTTGCTTCCAATTTTGTGGGACTTTTACCCGACATTGAGATGAAATGACATCTCAATTCCTGTCGCCCTGCTAGGAGGCCTGTAATAGTAACCTAAGCTGAGGGCAGTATCAAGGTTTATGGACTGCCAGAGGCACCAGGATGATATGACACGAGCCACAGGTGAGGGCCATATCAACCAGGTGGTTCAGACCTTGACCCAAGGGCAGTCCATAAACCTTGCTAGTGCCCAAAGCTTTGGTTTCTATTGCTTTTAGTGCATCTAGCAACTATAGTACTGTATTAAACATTTATTGACAGCTGACAGTTATAAATGTGAAATTTAAGCAATCTGAATATGGTCAGCACTGATTCTCGAGACCATTCCGTCCAAATATTTGGATTTTACAGTAAAATCTGCTGTGTGTTTGTTTCTAAAATTATAGCAATGTATAGGGCATGATGCCAACAAAAGAACTGAACTGACATTTTATAATTTCCTCAGTGAAGGACTGGATCCCTGCAATTCAACATACATCATGATATCGTAAAAAAATTCCGGTTATCTCTATAGCGGGCACTATCATACTGGACTTATACCGGTCCAATTTAAACGTGATAGTGCCCGAAGCACATGGAGACTTGCATGGATACATTTCTAATCAATAAAAAAAATGTTTCATTTGTGATATGCACTAAAGTTTTTACTGATCTCTAGGACTATGGCCATGGGGAAGGACAGTATGATACAGGCTATGGCAGAGACAGCTATAGAGAGGAGGCTTATGTTGAAACACAAACACAAAGGTAGGTGTCTAATTACTTTCTAACATAGCTTTTCATCCGAAAAGTACTGATATTTCCTTATTTCTGCAGGAAACATATTGTGTGGGTACTCATTAGAAGCACCTCAGCGAGGCGCTTCTAATGAGTACCCACAAAATATATTTTCATGCATAAATAAGAAAAATAGTATTTGGATACCCCTTCTTATCTGGGGTTACGTTCTAAGGTGAATACAATATACTGTACAGTAAAATAATCACGTTTTTGTCAAAGGGCTAGGCCCCGAGGTTATATAGTGTATTTTTCATTCTCAACTCCGGTGAACCTGATGCAAAAATTGACCATGAACTTTGCTCTGATCTTAATAAAATGCCAACAGTATTGACCATGAATTTATCCTGCTCATGAATTTTTGACTGCCCACCACAAATTTTAAAATTTATGAGCAGGACAAAATTTAATGGTTGATAACAAATGAGTTGAGCCGGAATATTTACCCCATTTGTAAAGTTTGTTTCTATAGCCATTCCAGATTTCATGCTCAAGTGGTTCATATAAGTTTAACATGTATAACTGGGCCCATACTAAATGTTTGTTGCTATTTTACTCTCTTTATGTTCTGCTGAAATGTAAGGAAAGCTTTTACATACAAAAGCCTCAGTGGTGTAGTGGTTAAGCTATTCACCTCTTAACAAATGGCCATTGGTTTGATTCTTTTTCAATGAGTCTTTTAAATTGAGATCCTGTCGATGTATGACCTTGACTCAGCCATGCCATAAACTAGTTTCGCAATTTGTGAACAACAAAGATGGAGATAGTGAGGTCAACAATGCAGTCTGAACAGCACCGTGTTTTCTGCTTGAAGGGTACAGTACCTCTAATTTCTACCGTATTGACTGCCAAGTATTTGGACAGATAGGCCTAAGCAAACTGCAGATCCAGATCAGACTGCTCTTGAAATATAAGGAAACTTTTTACGTACCGAAGCCTCAGTGCAGTCTGATCAGGGTCAACAGTCTTTGCCATCTTTGGCACCATTTGGACTCCTTGCATGATCGTGAAACAAATTTGTTAAAGGAGAACTACAGCAAGTTTTCGAGTTATTTGAATTTTTACGGTATGTCCAAAATTTGAAGACCCAATGGGCTATGTAGTTGAGCAGGCTGGTTTATGTGTTACCTGGTCACAAACCCTGAAGATAGGTTGTTTTGTGACAAGGCCTGTGTTATGTCTTGTTCCAAATAGCATACATTGTTCTGCATTTACAATTTATGTTTCAGTGACACACAGCTTTTTGACTATGGGCATGGTGCACAAGGATATGATGAATACGGTAAGAATTCTGCTGCAATAATTTAACTTACACGTTAAAAAATTACAATTGTGAAAAACAATAAAAGAACAAAAATTAGTCAAATTTTTCGCACAAATGTTATTTTGATTGATAGTCAGGGGCCAGTTGGTCAAAGCTAACATTTTAAGGTATCATTAAAATTTTGATCAAATAATGTAGCACATGCTAACATTTTGGCAGGAAAATAGAAGTAGCTTTTGCAAAGCTACTCACACTTTCTTCAGTACAAATACCACTGTATTATTGCACTGTCTTTGACAAATAACAAGATTGTTAAGTTAACAATGCTTTGAAAAACTGGACCCGGATTTTGGCTTCCTTATATCTGCATATGTAAATGACATGAGCACTCTTAAACCTAGATTAAACCTTTCGATACAAGTCAAATATAGAGGTCATTGGGGTAGCGGACAAAGAAGTGAGTGTGTCTACTGCAAGTTAGTCATAATTAGTTCTCAGGGTCCATAGTCTTCATTTGTTTCCTTTTTAGGAAGAGACCAGGTTGCCTCATATGACAGACCAGCCCCTGCAAGGTCCATGGCACCAACTCGACCTACTCGTGGACAGTTCAGAAGTCACCCATATGAATCACAGAGCCGACAGCCACCAAGCCGCTACTGAACTCCTAGTCAGAGAGACTGTTGGGAGTGTCATTAGATGATTGTTGTCTCGCAAAGGACCGAGATACTGCTTTGTACTCTGGTATTCACTATCAGAGGTACATAGTTTCCATTTTGTACATACTTCATGATCATCATCATTTCAGTGTCATTGTTAAAATACTAAAAGGGATAAAACACAGTCAATCCGGTTAAACACTTATAGTATACACATGGAGAACATGTAAAAAGCTAAGAATAAAGAGATTGTTCACAAAGTGTTTGTAGGGTAAATAAAGACACAGTTCACAAAAAGTATTTGTTGAATTGAAATGTTGGTCATTGATAAAAACTACCCAAATCAGTGAAAAGAGCTACTTAATGATTTGTCATAAAAAATAAACACATAAAATACAAACAAAATGTGTATGATACATAACTGTTATTAAAACACTTGTATATTTTATAATTCATAATTTCGTAAATGCTGATACTCAAGGTTGACAGGCCACACAACCTTTAAGATTGTGTTGTCTTAAAATTTAGTAATAAATTTTAATATGTGGTAAACATTTTGTATCTTAGGTTACATGAAATTTCGTTTTAATTAATCATTGTCCATTTTTGTATGAAATAAATACCAAAATATGTGTATTATGTGGCTGTTTTAATTTTTACGTGGTGTGAGTATTAGATGTGACCAGCTATTAAACGTAAGATTTAATAGGCCTGTAGGAAGAAACATAATTTATGTAACAGGTAAGGTATGAAAACTAAATATGTGAGGGTGATATTGCGGATAGTACAAAACAACTACACTGAATAAATTAACTGTTATAAAATTGTGCACAGAAACCTGTTTTACTATGTTTCTTGTACAATAAATTTACACTAAAAATTTTTTGGTATCAACCACATATTATTACTGAAATACGTACACAGGAACCTCTTTGTAATGTTGGTCATTTTAACACAAATATTAAAGGATTTAAATGTGAACAAAATATAATATTTAGATTATGCAGTAAAAAGTCCATGAATGCCATGGTCATTTTTCTGTATAATCTATACATTTTCTTTTTAACACAATTTCTCCTTTTGGACCCCAACAATAGCATAGTAAAGAGGTGGTATGTGTCATTGGTAGAGCTAGTTCATGCAAAAACACTCCTACTTACTTAATAATATTGTCATCAGTTTTCAGAAGACATAAAAAGTCTATATGGAAAGGCAGCTGCTACATATTCATTATTCAGTTAAAACATAGTCATTTGAGAACATTCTCACATCAGTGGATATGATCCTGAATCATTTTGCTACTGTGAAAAGCCAGGTTTCTATGGGTAGTTTTGTTTTCAATGTATGCCTTGATATGTTGAAGTAAAATGCAAATAAATTAGGAAATAAAATGTCCAATTACACTATGCTTTGACTCATCAATTGTGATAAAATAATTGCTGGGTAACATCTGGAAAATGTATAAATGAAAGCAGAATATGTTGATCATAATACCATACAAGGGATATTTTATGCTGCTGTAAAAGTTGATTTGGGTATCAAAGGGCTATTTAAAAGTTCAAATATTTGTGTTTTATGAAAAGTACAGCATCTTGTAAAAACTATAAATATGAATTTTAATAGGGTTTGGGTATTTTATCAGCTACGAAATCTGGTGTTCAGTATAGCAGCACAAAAATAACCCATTATATGGTACATGTATATATGGTACATGTAGTAGGTGGCAGTGTACAAAACCTTGTACAAATAAACATTTTTAATTCCATTTCAACAGCCAAATAAACCAGTTATGAAACAAGTAACAAAGAGGTCCGTTTAAGTACAATGGTATCGGCATTTTTATATGCACACATTAACTTTTATATGCACATTAACCAGAAACCAGGCTCCCTGGCCTAGTGGTTTGTAGTCTAAGAGGGAGTTGAGCCTTGTTCAAGTTGCTTGCGAGACGCCATTTTCATGTACTTTCCTGCAGGCACTCTGGTTTTCACTAACCTCTGAATGACTGAATGTTAGTGAGAAAATTCAGAAAGGGCGAAAAACTCTAAAAAAACAATTAAGTGTGTATTCCCATGTACATGCATTTGTCCTGTACAGGAATAGATGACTCTGCAGGCAACATAATGGAGACCTACAAAGTTGAACTTGCATGAAGCTTAAATTAAGGAACCACCTCAGTCTGGAGCCAGTTCAAAACAAATGAGGCACTTTGTTAAAATACATGCATCCATTTAATATGGCCTACACACTAATAGTTTCACTGAAAAATATAAGTAGCTTTTGCAAAAATGCAAAAACTGCTCACATTTTCCAGCAAAAAATACCACAGTGTTACACATTGTACTTGCTATAACAGTTAACAATTTGACCACCTTTAAGCACATTAGTTTATGATGCGTTCAACAACTGGGCCCTGCTTATGCCGTGTTTGTGACAATACACTGTCACGAGAGAATACAATTATTATGATGATGCAAGTTTTCACTGGTCACATGATAAATTGTCAGTGGTGAAATAATAGTGCAACAATATTGGTGCATTCAGGCTTAAGTTATGTATATAGACCCATAATAAATTGCAGCTCATACAATGTAGTGTTTCGAACTGTAACTGGTTTAAATAACACTAAGTCTGTGTGCATCAAGCTCTCTGGTATATTTGGCCCCCGCCCATCGATGGGCTGCATGATGCTTCCACGCAGAGCTGAAACCGATCGCACATGAGTACTGGTAAACCGCTCAGAGGATCTAAGCCTGCCCAGGCAAAGCGGTGTAAATTGGTTCGTGCATGCTTATAAACCCTATTTGTTTCATTGGGAGGCAGGGCTTGAGATGTCATTTCATCCCAATGTCAGGTAAAAGTCCCACAAAATTGGAAGCAACGTCTCGAAAATGACCTTAACATTGTGGTGACGGGGATGTTAAACCTCGTATCAAACAAACAAACTCGCTGGTATATTCAACTACAAATCTCCAGTGTAAGGCTTGTATATATGTTGATTTACAACACGAGGCATTAAATGGTGATTATGCAGTACCTGTGTGCCAAACTGATTAGTTAAAAGAACAAAAAACAGACCTAACGACCGAATAAGAATACACTGGTGAACAATGCTGAAAACTCAGATTCCTGGTTCATTTAGTAGCTTCAGAATGTTTTAACCCTTTTTGTACCAAATGGAATCTTCCTCCTTATATATAGCAGGAGTCCATTTCAAAATTTAGGGGTGTAGGGTTGTGTTTTCTTCAAAATTTATTTGGAAAATGGCTGAGCTTTTTGCAAATATGTAGGCATTGATCAGACATCGCATACTGCGGTGTCTGATTTGGGCCTGCACTGTTTGCCAATTATCTGGTACAAAATGGGTTAAATCTTGTAACTCAACCTTACAGCTTCCAGTTACCAGTATTCTTTCGTAATGTGATCAGTGATATTGCTCCATGAAAGTGCGTCACTCAAAAACAATAAAATGCAACCACAAACCTTGCTTAATTAAATTCAGTGATGTTCTGTACATCACAGGAGATGAAAACTGGACTGCAAATGAGACGGACCACATATAATAAGCACTTATGCCAACACACCAGTGGGAGAAAGTAAATCAGTATTCAACCGTACAATATGATTGTATATTTAGTACTTAAATTTTTCTTTTTATTTCTGTAGGTACAAATAAAACACAACTAAATGACGTTAGAAAGCCACTGGCTTTCAACTTCATTTATTAACATCGATCCCAAGTTGGAGGGGAAGAGAGGAATAAAACAGTATTAATCACTAACACCAATGTGTATTTACATTGAAATGTTTTGAAACCCATATTTGCTCTGCTAGGTTGCCAAGAAAAAAAGTTAAATTTTAAATTGTATTGAATTACTGTCAGAAGTGCTAATAAAAGGATAATTTGGGCAGAAATATGCCAGCAGTATATCTGGTTGTCATGTGGGAAAAAAATCAAATTCTTAAAGAATTAAAAAAGTTGGATGAGAGCAAATGTGGTATTTTTACTGACTTGATATATGTTCATTATTATAACAGTCATTGAACTTAAATCAGCTATCAGTAAATAGGCATGTGCAAAACTAGTTGCATCTTGAGAAATGCACCTTAAAATTGTGCAGCCAACATTCTCTGAAAAAGACCAGACTGAGGCTATTTATTAAAAGTTACTTGTCTTCAGTGTAGAGCTGGCATCCAGCATATTAAGCTTGATATGGCAGTGCCATTGCACTGGACATGCTGGCTGTGGTATCCAATTTATGACACATATACAGTAGGAGTTTTGAAATAACATTTAATGTTTTATATAACTTTGAAGGATCCATTTCACATTTTAGCTCTCTAAAGGAATACTGATTCAGCTGAAATATCTGTGTTGACCACCCCAGTAACCTGGGTGCAATAACCATCTGTGCTTCCTTTTTACTGAGAAATAGTTTAAGAAGACGTGAAATTAAAGATGATTGAAAGAGTCATGAAATGGTTAAACATGGTTATTAGGTACCATGCTAATTTACCATCCTTTAAACCTAAAAAGTGCAACATGAAAATCATGATCTATTAATATCAAATGTGCATCATATTGAATAGCATGTTTTATAAAATTCAATGCATAGTCTTTGGGAAATAACAAATGTACCGTATTAACTTAATGATCACACAGCAGTTCTTACCCATACATAACAGATGTTAAAACCAAAATGAATCCCGGAAGCACAGTTTGGTTTTGCAGTCTCCTTAAAAGTAAGATGTATGATTTACAAATATATACAGGTAAACAGCCTTTGGTATCCAGGAATCTGAATGTGTACAATTACAGTTTCACACATGTTTAACACCCATAAAATAATAAACATTTAGATTCCATACAGGTACACTTAAAATTAAACTCATAAACAGAAAACCAGTTGAAACAAAGGAGTTGGCCTGAGAATAAACCAGAAAAACCTCCCCTAATAAAGAAAAGATGTGTCAGAAGGAGAAACAACACAGGTAAAGGTACACATGGTATAAACTAAACTACTTTATTTGAAATAAAAATTTACATAACATGGTTTATAGATTAACATTATAGTTTAAATGCATATTCGTGTAATTTGGTAATTTGTATGGCCGCAAATATTGCTAAAATCAGAAGGCCTGTTCACACTGTTGAAAAGCTTAAAAGCTATGTTCATTCGTTTTGAAATGTTAGTATTTTACACAGACCTAAATGCTTGGCATCAGTTCTTTCATGTAATAGGTCAATTTATATTTAGATAATCATTTACAATAAAAGAATTTATTAAAAGCCATGTACTCTGAAATAGGATGTTACTGTAATTACTGAACACCTTTAATAAATACATATGTAGGCTGCCAGCAGAATGGCAAACTATGCAGATTTTGATATGATAGTGGTCCTCTGACAGGCCTGCCTGTCCAAGTAGTTCTCTGCAAATAGTAAACCATCTTAAGAAGGACATTCCTTGCATTCCTAGTTCAGAAGGACTGATAACCTAATAGTATACTAGACTGTGCCATACTGCCATCCGACACCCTGTTGTATATAAACTTAATATTCAATTACCTGCTCTGACTCCTGATGCATTCTAAATTTTACAAGGGTTGGAACTCAGTTAAATGAAGCCAAATTCAGCAATAATGATATACTTTTAAAGCTCTTTGTAGCACTTTGTTTTAACATGGTTTTTGGATAGATGGATCCCCAAAATACATAGATTATATAGAAAATGGCCATAAATACATTTTTGTTAGCTATAACAGTTAAACTAGCACAGTTTCTGCTTTCCCCAACAATAGTGTTATAAAGCAGTTCTGGTTTTGTTTGTTTGAATTGAGGTTTTATGTCCCCATCAACACTATTTAGGTCATTTTAGAGAAGCTGCTTCCAATTTTGTGGGGCTTTTACCCGACATTGAGATGAAATGACATCTCAAGCCCTGCCATCCAAACAGACCAAAATGGTTTATATTTAGGGATGGTCCGCTTTGCACCACTTTGCTCTGGCAGGCATCGACTATCTAAGCCATATACCAGTAGTTTCAGCTCTACGTGGAAGCATCATGCAGCCCAGTCTATTTCTCAAACCCCGATTGGCGTGGGCCCGAAGAGGTAATAGTGTACCAAGAAACATTTTAATTATTTTGGCACTTTTGTTTGAAAGTATTGAGATGATAGCCTTCATCCATTTGTTTCTATGACAACTATGCAAGATTAATTTTTTTTTTTTAAATTCAAATTTACAAGTTTTACCATTTGTTAAAATTAAATCTTTTGCCTTTGATAATATTAATGTTTAAAATTCTAAATTCAGTGAATAATCTCTGCATTTATTCTTTCATTGTTTCTGTGTATGTTCACTCTTCTGATATGCAAAGTCTTACACTAATGATTGGTTGTTTCAGGTGTATCTATGGAGGAGGTTACACATGTTGACTGAAAAGGAGATGGACAGTATTGCAGATATGGAGGACATTACGTGAACAAGTCCGTGAAATGAAGACCCCACTTTATATAGAGAAAACTGGGGTTTATGGGGGTATACATTTTTCTTATTTTTGCTCCAAGACATAGGTTGTGGGTACTCGTTAGAACCGCCTCAATGAGGCGGTTCTAACGAGCACCCACAATCTATGTTTTCAGTATTTATAAGAAAAATACCACAGATTTTCATCAGAAAATGGTCTTTTTAAGATGTGAAAAATATGCACTATGTCGCACGGGTATATTATCGTAATGAGTACTGAGGACAATATGGTGATATTTTTTCTCCATGAAAACATGTGGGTGCTTGTTTGAGGTGATCCTAACAAATGCCCACATGTCTCTAACAAGAAATGGGGTAAATTTTCCCATTCACCTTATTTGCATTATCTGCTGGTTCCTAGTCTGAAGGTTATCAGAGTTGGAAAAACAGGTAACCAGACCCCCTGACCTTGAAAGGTCAGGGGGGTCTGGTTACCTGTTTTTCCAATATTGACAATGTGCAAGCTGGGAGCCAGCAAATAATGCAAATATGGTGAATAATTATCCTAGATACTTCAGTCTGAAGGTTATCAGAGTTGGAAAAACAGGTAACCAAACCCCCCTGACCTTGAAAGGTCAGGGGGGTCTGGTTACCTGTTTTTCCAATATTGACAATGTGCAAGCTGGGAGCCAGCAAATATGGTGAATAATTATCCTAGATACTTCTCTGTATCTGTAGGTATGTCGGCTGTATAGGCCCTGCCTATTCTACCAAACACAGCTGGAAATGACGTTTCACCAATAGATTTGATGCTTTGGTGTTATTCTGATGTGAGCGATGGCATGGGAGAACTTTGTTAAAGCGCCTTGAACCCAGATATTTTGTTTGATTTGATGTTTAACATCCACGTCAACACTGTATATGTCATTTTGGAGACGTTGCTTCCAATTTGTGAGACTTTTACCCGACGTTGAGATGAAATGACATCTCAAGCCCAGATATAGATCAGACTTTACGTTTGTTTAGTATAATAGTGTATAATGGGTCCAAAAACTTAAAAGGAATCGGGCAACTTGCATAAGTTTTCTAATAGAAAATGTGTGGCTTCCATGGTAAAGTGGTTAAGAGGCAAGCTGTTAACATTTGGTCTCGCACTGTTGTGGGTTTGAGTTATGCTTTGGTCATGTGAGATGTTTAGTACAGCAATATTAGGTCAGATGGTTTTTCTTTGGGTACTCCGTTTTTGCCCACCTTGATTAACGATGGTCTCTGTTCAAGAGAATCTTGAAGCAATGAAGTTCAGGGTGGATTTTACTCCAAATATTTGAAAAAGATTGCTGTATGCATATATATGGGGCTTTAGAGCATTAATAAGAAAGACAACAGAAAATTGAAACTTACTGCTTTATTCTATTCAATCCCAGATTTCTTCTATCCAATGCATGAGACTAATTGAACCATTGACGGGGTCGAGACCTTGTCAAGGAAATTTCAGGCAAGTTTCCAGCTGAAGTCTCATGCTAGGCATAGCCTTGCATGAGACTTAAATAAACTGAAAACAAGCCTGGGATTTCCATGTTGAGGTCTCACCCCCATAATTATTTTTCTCACCCACCTACTTTAACCTAGAAGCCTCCGTGGTCGAGTGGTTACGCTACTCGCCTTGTAAACCAGGGATCGCAGGTTCGATCCCGGGCTTCTCCAGACTTTCGGATGAGTCTTTAAACCGAGGTCCCGTCTCCGTATGACCTTAGCTGTTGGTGGGACGTAAAACTGAAACACTCACTCACTCACCTACTTTAACCTTTACCAATCCCCTAGGCTAATTCAGCTGACCACAAATTGTTGATACTTTTCTTATTTTTCCAGAAAACAGGACTTGACATAGTAGACAATTTGCATGATCTCCTGCAATAGGAGACAATTTGCATGAAATGTCATATCCTTTTTTTCTAGGAAAAATGTGAAAAAACATTTCAGAATGTTGTCTGCTGAAAAAAAAAAAATACTCCGCATGCAGAGTGTTCAAGAAAGTGCTCAAAATGGTAAAAATGCTTCAAAAGCTATTGCCATCAGACTGCTCAAGAATCCAGAAAACCAATATGCAAACTGGACCCTTTACACAAATGTCAGAGCTAAAATGGTAGAGTACCTTCTAAAGATATCCATTTAAATGTTATTTCAAATTCATTTTCAATACATTCATTTACCTGTTTGTATTGGAGTTTAAAGGCCCAGTCAACACTTTCTTATGCCACTTTTGAGCCAGTCAGTTTACCTATCCACGCTTTTCCTGGGCAAGCTTCTACGTAAGTGTTTAACCAGTACAGTGCACATTCTTTCGCCAGAAACTGACAACTGCCCTTCTTGAAGCAGCCAAAGGGAGAGAACGACCGTAGAAAAGATTTCATGATCAATATCCACAAAAGAATGTTGCCGATCCTGGCAGGTATCGAACCTGCGTCCTGATCACCAGTCGGACGCGTATCCAACCGAGCTACAGAGGCCGGCCTTCATTTACCTGTAATGGTAAATTTGAAATGAAAGCCAGTTGTTGATTTAAAAGATAAAGAAGCTTTATTTAACGTCGCATATTCGAAACAAATAACATAAGCTCTGTAGAGCTTTTATTGCGACAAACAAAGTATCCTCTAACAAATACTTACCTGCCTTCATTTATCTTCCTAGGACTACCCCTGATAATGCGAGCGTCAGCCAAGGGAGCTCCTAGTACCATTTTTCACGCCTTTGGTATGGCGCGGCCGGGGATCGAACCCGCGACCTCCCATTCCCGAAGCGGACGCTCTACCACTGAGCTATCGGGGCCGGGATCGGATTTCTGAATGTTTTCTTTTGCAACAATTTGTTGACACACTGGAAGTCCATTTCATTAAAAGTTTATCAAGGACATGATATTGTGGATGTACATCTAGGGTAAAACAGAGACTGCTTCAATAACAAAACCTGCAATAGAAGGCAGCTTTGAAAAAAAAAGAAAGTTCCACTTTGATGTAATTGTCTTCCCATATTGAGCAAAGATCGGCACATTGAGATAGCTAATAAACGGGTGATACAGGAGTGCGTGACAAGAAATCACTGTCCTATAAAGTGATATTCTTGTCTCGTGTGAGAAAACATGCGTACGGAGTATAGGGAGCTGCATAGTTTTCGCATCTGCCCATCTAAGTTTGATATGGATTTTTGGACGGGTTTAAAAAAAGACGTCCTTTAGAATAGCGATGTCCGGGCGTTGGGGGAGCATTGTACGAGGTTTTCCTTTAGGTTAACCTTTGTTCAAAGATATATATTACCTTTATTCTTCGATGGATTGCTTTCATATCGGACTGACGCTTCATTAATAGTACCTCTTTCATATGCAATCCATTAATGGCACCAAGGACCAAAGTTTTGTTGAAAATTACCATTTTTCGAACTTAAGAAGTTTTACTCTGTATTACCTCCCTTACTTCCCTTGCAAGCTTGATAGTGTAGTTGATAGTGCTTGACTCTGAACCAGAGGGTCCTGGGTTCAATTCCAGGTGGAGGAATGTTCTTTTTTTTCTTTTTCTTTCTTAAAAACACATAAATGCTAGTACTACTTGCAAGTTTTTATAGCCCCGCTTTGAAAAAGTGGGGCTATATTGGATTTGCCATGTCCTTCTGTCATTCCATGATTCCGTTAATTTGTGTTGGCTCCATAACTTTGTATCTGCTTAACATATTTTCATGAAACTTCACACAAATGTTAAACACCATAAGACAATGTGCAGAGCGAAGGAATTATAACTGTGGATTGCCTACTTTTGGAGTTATTGCCCTTTGAACATTTTCCGTAATTCCGTTAATTTGTGTTGGCTCCATAACTTTGTATCTGCTTAACATATTTTCATGAAACTTCACACAAATGTTAAACACCATAAGACAATGTGCAGAGCGAAGGAATTATAACTGTGGATTGCCTACTTTTGGAGTTATTGCCCTTTGAACGTTGAAAAATGGCAATTTTAATTGTGTCCGCTTCATAACTCGAAAACCGTTTGAGATATTTTTAGGAAACTTCACACAAATGTTAAGCACTATGAGACGATGTGCAGATCGCAGGAACCATAACTCTGCATTGCTTATTTTTGGAGTTATTGCCCTTTGAACATTGAAAAATGGCAATTTTAACAGTGTCCGCTTCATAACTCGAAAACCGTTTGAGATAATTCCATGAAACTTCACACAAATGTTAAGCACTATGAGACAATGTGCAGAGCGCAAGAACCATAACTCTGGTTTTCGTATTTTCTGTGTGTCTGTCTGTGTGTCTGTGTCTGTTAACAATTTTCGTGTCCGCTCCATAACTTTAAAACCCATTCACATATTTTCATGAAACTTCACACAAACATTAAACACCATGAGATGGTGTGCAGAGTGCAGGAACCATAACTCTGGATTGCCTAATTTTTGAGTTATTTCCCTTTGAATATTGAAAAATATCAATTTTAGCCGTCTTTGCTCGATAACTCAAAAACCGTTTGAGATAATTTTATGAAACTTCACACAAATGTAAAGCACCATATTACGTGTGCAGAGCGCAGGAACCCAAACTCTGGATTGTCTACTTTTTCAGTTATAGGCTTTTGAATATTAAAAAAATGGCAATTTTAACTATGTCCGCTCCATAACCGTTTCTGATATTTTCATGAAACTTCAAATAAATGAAAAGCACCTTGAGATGATGTGCAGAGTGCAGGAACCATAACTCTGGTTTGCCTACTTTAGGAGTTATTGCCCTTTGAACATTTAAAAAGGCAATTTTGACTGTGTCGGCTCCATAACTCACAAACCATTTGAGATATTTTCATGACACTTCACACAAGTGTAAAGCACCATGAGACAATGTGCAGAGCGCAGGAACCCTGACTCTGATTTGCCTACTTTAGGAGTTATTACCCTTTGAACATTGAAAAATGGAGGTGAAATTTAGTATAAACATGGACATTCTGGTAATGTATCATGCTCATTGAAATGAGGGACAAGGGCTCACAACTCTTAGAGTTTTTCCAGATAATGTAAAATTTTCAACAGTTATTTCTTGTTCATAACTGTTTTCTCTGCAGCTTAAATAACTTTCTTCTCTGACAGCGCTGAAGCGGGGCTATAGTCAGATCCTCTGACAGCTCTAGTTTTTTTTGTCAAATATAAATTTCGGTTTGCACAATGTAAAGGCTTGAATTTTTCTTAGGGGTACTTTTTGGTTCTATTTCAATTGCTGCAGTCCGTTATCTTTTACATAAGAAAATGGCTTTTGTATGGTATGCACTTCTGCATACATATACATATGCACTTGTGCATACATATACGCATGCATACATGTCCACATGCTCACACAGGCTTGCATGCACATACACACATGCCTGCACACATGCATGCATGCACACATGCATACACTCATGCATGCATGCACACACGTATATGCTTGCACACGCATGCACTCTCACACAAGTGATGCATGCACTCATGCATGCTTGCATGAACACATGCATGCATGCACACACACACATACATGCACACACACATGCATCATGCACACCCACACATGCATAAATGCACCCACTCGTGCATGCATGCAAGCACACATGCATGCATGCACTCATACCCACACATGCATGCATGCACACACTCGCACATGCATGCATACATGGACCCATGCATTCATACAAAAATGCACTCACTCAAATGTTGGGTATAACAAATTATCTCGAGCAATATCTACTTTAAGGGTCGGGTCCTGAGCTCAAAGTCCAGGTCACTGTCTCTTTTTAGAATCCACTTTCTCTTTCATCTCTACTATCTCTTTTCTCCCTTTCTCTGGGAGATGACAAACAATAACCCACAAGGGTTGACATGTCATTAAACCCAAAACCAATTATATTTCAGCATTTTCTGCATTGTATTGTTGACTGATGTCAGAAAATGTTTTCCACTGGGTATCTTGTGAATAAATGATGGATTTCAATGTCGCATATAGTTCGAACAAATTGACCCGAGACTGGTGAACTCTATTAACATTATTTCACACCCGACTGAATGCATATATTTATCTTCGCCATCTCCCGAAAATGGTGATATTGTTATTCATTACATAGAGGTTGGTAAACGGGTTGCAATTAACGAGATGCCGAAAATTCACTAGAAGTTTACGAAAGCGGACGTATTAGGTGATAACATTGACTAATTTATTCCTTGCATGAAGGTCAGTCTCGTGTCAAATTGTTCAAACTATACAGAGTAATGACAATACCTTGCTTGGGATTTGTATTTTGCGTCAATTTATATCAGAGTTACTGCCCTTGATTGCTGTCAGAAGTTTCCGCTCAATATGTTGTAAAAGAATTGATGGGGTTCATTCCAATTCCACATATAAAATGATACTGACTTTTCCTCACTTTGGATTATTATTTGGCACTTTTATTTTTAGCTCACCTGTCATGACGAGGTGAGCTTTTGGGAATACTTTTCGTCCGTGGTCTGTGCTTGCGTAAACAATACCTTCAAATGTCATCTCCTAAACCACTGATCGGATTTTGACCAAACTTCACAGGAATGATCCCCTTTCCAAGTTGTTCAAAGTTGCACATCAAGGTCACGGGAGCGAAAAATAGATTTTTTTAATGAAAACTTAAAAAAAATCTTCTCTGAAACCACAAGGCCATGGCCTTCGATATTCGGTGTGTAGCTTCATCTTGTGGACCTCTACCAAGATTGTTCAAATTATAGTCCTGGGGCCAAAAATGCCCCCCCCCCCCCCCCCCCCCCCAAATCTTCTCTGAAGCCACAAATGCCCCTGCCCCTGGGCACCTTGATTTTACATTGACTTGTATAGGAAAAATTTCTCTGAAACCGCAAGGCCCAGGTCTTTGATATTTGGTGTGTAGCTTCATCTATTGGACCTACCAAGATTGTTCAAATTACAGCACTGGGGCCAAAAATGCACCCCCCTGGCTTGACCCGGGAGACCTCCAGGTTGACGTCAATGAATGTGTCTTATCATAAGGAACAACAATATATATGGTTAGAGGTGGGGATCTGTAAGGTTTTTAAGATATTGGGTCTTTAATGAAATGAAGGGGTGGGGCACGATTCCGGCACATCCTGAGGGACCCCCAGGTTAGTGTCAATGAATGCGTCATATCATAAGAAACAAGAATGTATAATGTTTTGGGGCGGGGATCTGAATGGTTTCCGAGATAGATGGCCTTTTGTGAAGTGGAGGGGTGGGGCAAGGCCCCAGCGCACCAAGGAAGACCCCAAAATTGGTGTCAATGAGTCTCTTTATAAGGAACAAGAATATATAGGGTTTAGTGGTGGGGATCTATAAGGTTTCCAAGATATTGGGCCTTTTATGAAATGGAGGGGGTGGGGCATGACCCCGGCATAACCCGGGGGACCCCCAGGTTGGTGACACGGTGACACGGAATGCGTCTTATCATAAGGAACAAGAATATAGATGGTTTTGGGGTGGGAACCTAATTGCTTTCTGAGATATATGGCCTTTTGTGAAGAAGGGGTGGGGCAAGGCCCACCCCGGGAGACCCCCAAGTTGGTGTCAGTGAATGTATATTTTCATAAGGAACAAGAATATACACATGTATATGGTTTAGGGGTGGGGATCTGTTTCCAAGATATTGGGCCTTTTATAGAATGGAGGGGGTGGGGCATGACCCGGGCACATACCGGAGGGCCCCCAGGTTGGTGTCACTGAATGCATCTTATCATAAGGAACAAGAATATATATGGTTTTGGGGTGGGGATCTGGATGGTTTCCGAGTTATATGGCCTTTTATGAAGTGGAGGGGGCGGGGCATGGCCCCGGCTTAACCTGGGGGACCCCCATGTTGGCATTAAAGCATATGGTTGAGAGACATTTACTCAAGGAACATTTCTATAAAAGTTTTGTCAAAATATCTGCAATAACTTGGCAGCAAATGCCATTTTTTTTCAATTTTCCCCATTATAAGTCTATGGAAAATCTAAGTTGCCATAGCAACCAAACTAAAGAGCCAAATTTTATAAAAAAAAAACCTGTAAAGGCAAATATGGTGAATATTTCCAAAAACTCTCAGCCTAAAGTTTTTTTTTCCATTTTGGTTTCCATGGCAACCAGGCAAAATAAGCAATAGGCCTAAAATCATATGGCAGATTGCTTTAGGAACATTTCTATGAAAGTTTTGTCAAAATATCTGCAGAGGCTTGGCAGTAAATGCCATTTTTCAATTTTCCCCATTATAAGTCTTAAGTTGCCATAGCAACCAAACTAATAAGCCGATTTTCATAAAAAAAACAAAAACTTTCAATCCCCCAGCCCGAGAATGCTACAGATAAAATTTGGGGCCAATCGGCCCAGTGGCTTTAGAGATGTCATTTGAAAGTGTTGACGCAGACGACGACGGACAACTGCCTATCCTAGCTCCCCGGAGCCTTCGGCTCTGGTGAGCTAAAAATCTAAAAAAAAATCTTCTCTGAAACGGCAAGGCCCAGGTCTTTGATATTTGGTGTGAAGCTTCATCTAGTGGACCTCTATCAAGACTGTTTAAATTATAGCCCTGGGGCCAAAAATCCCCCGCCCCGGGGCCCTTTGGTTTCACATTGGATTATATAGGGAAAACCTTTAAAAAATCTTTTGGTCTGAACCAGAAGGCTTAGTTCCTTGATATTTTGTACGAAGCGTTGTCTAGTGGACCTAGACCAAGGCTTCAAATTTTAGCCCTGGGGCCGAAAATGGCCCTGCCCTGGGGCCCACAGGTTTTATTTAGACTTCTATTAGGAAAACCTTAAACCTTGTTTAAAATCTTGTTTGAAACCAGAAGGCTCCGGTCTTTGATATTTGGTATGAAGCTTCACCTTTAAGACCTCCCTCAAGATGATGCAAATTATAGTCCTGGGGCCAATAATGGTCCTCCCCAGGGCCCACTTGTTACACTATGGATCAGGTGAGCAATCCAGGGCCATCATGGCCCTCTTGCTTGTTAATACTGCTCTGGACTGCTATGGAGAAATTGCCAGTGATGTCAATAATTCCCTTGGGATCACTTTTAAGCATTTTCAGTCGTTACTGCCCTACAATGATATGGACAAAACATCACTTGGCATTTTCCCTTGATTTATATGGCAGTCATTCCCCATGATAGCACCAGAAAATCTATCGAGAACAAATTTATGGATTCCTGTAAGATTTCACATCGGCAATAACTATAAATATCAGCTGCTGTCAGAAAATGGTACCCACATAGGTTTAAAAGATGAGATATTTTACGTTATGATATTTACAGTTCCTCACCTGGGCAATGTACATTGCATTTTTCATCAATATATACCAGTTACCCCCCTTGATAGTCTTGTTTCTGCTCATTATCTGGGTATGTAAATTTATGTTGCAAGATGCTATTTCTGGAAACAAAATGTTTAGAAAAACCTGTGAAAGGGGCATAATATTGGCAGACTAAACTTACAATAATATGCGCTGTTCCACATCATGGTCTAACTACATGTATATATCAAGTTTTAGCTTGATAGAGTATTAATTGTAGGAGTTAGCCAGAAACAAAATGTTTACAGAAATTTTCAAAGGGGCATAACTCTATTAATATTTGGTGAACCAAAACCTTGCAACAGTATGTGCTGCTCCACATCATGGTTTCAGCTTGATCGGATGTAAAATGTAGTTATCCGGAAACAAAAAGTAAAAGTCCCACAAAATTGGAAGCAACGTCTCCAAAATTACCTATAGTGTTGACGGGGACGTTAAACCTTAAATCAAACAGTGTTGACGGGGACGTTAAACCTTAAATCAAACAAACAAAACTAGAGAAACAATTTTCAGATTTTTTTTTCATAAGTTAATCAGGTCATCTTCTCATTCAATATCAGTCTATCAAGTTTCAAGGCAATATCTCAAACAGTTTTCTTTTCGGGATATCTTGCTCAGAAGGTCAAAATGATGAATTGTTCAAAGGGCCATAGCTTGAGATATTTTTTTAAAGTTAATCAGGTCATCAACTCATCATCCACCATCACGTTAACAAGTCCGTGAAATGAGTACCCCCATAAATCCCACTTTATATAGAGAAAACTGGAGTTTATGGGGTAAACATTATTTTTCTTATTTTTGCTCCAAGACATTGGTTGTGGGTACTTGTTTGAGGCGGTTCTAACGATTACCCACAACCTATGTTTTCGGTAGAAATAAGTAAAATATTACGGATTTTCATTAGAAAAGTAGACACATTTTGGGGATGTGAAACAAGAGGCCCATGTGCCACTAAGCTCACCAGAGCTCTAGTGGGCCTGCCCACTGGCAATCATGATTATAATCTACCGATTGTAGTCTCCCAAACAAGCCCCCATACCCAAATGAGCACCCCTGTGGACTCGGTATCTTAAATATTAGGCCCTTTATGAAGTGGAGGGGGTGGGGCATAGACCCAGAAGAGCCCTGGTTGGTATCACTGAATGCGTCATCATAAAGAACAAGAATATGTAAGGTTTATGGCTGGGGATCTTTTAGATTCCCGAGATATAAGGCTTTTTAAGCAGTGGAGGGGTTGGGGCATAAGAAACATGAATATATATGGTTCAGGGGTGGGGCTCAGGACAGTTTCTCAGATATATTGTCTTTTGTCGATTGGAGGGGTGGTTTTGTTTGAGTTTTAATGTCCCTGTCGCATCCCAATCTAAGGACTTAGCACTGATTTAGTGTCATCCCTGCAAAATTTAATGACACAAGAAAAGCATGTTCGGTCACCGACAAACTCCTCGCCTTCTGAGGGATATGAACCCAGGACCACTAGCACCAGAGTCCAGTTAGTTAACCACTGAGCTACAGGGGAGAGTAGTTCACTAAGACAGTTCATTGACACATGTTTTGGAGACAGTTCACCAGCAGATTTGAAGATAAGTCACTGACAAAATTACCAAAGAGTTTGTCAGTTATGGAAATATTGCTAGATATGTAAATGAAAGTTACTTGTTTAAAACCTGTATACTTTTTTTTTCTCAGTATGGCAGAGTTCTGGCCCTATTTTGATTTTGCCATTCATACCCTATGGGTCATCAGCCTGTGGCCTTGTTTCCATAATCTATGAAACATCTTGGACACCGGTGAGCGATCAAGGGCAATCATGGCCCTCTTGTTTATAAAATAATACCAAAATTTAATCAGATCATCTTCACATTGGTTACAAACAGACTGCAAAATTTTAAGAGCCTAGCCCTTGTGCTTCTTGAGATATTTTGTTTGCAAGCTTTTCCTTTGCAAAAATGCCTTAGTCCACAAAAGGACATAATTTGGTCAATTTTTTATAAAATTTTCAACTTCCTGCAAAATTTGAAGAGCCTATCCCATTACTGAGATATTTTGCTTACAAGCTTTTTCCTATGTTTCCAAAATGCCCAAGTCCACAAAGGGTAATAATTTGGTCAAATTTTCATAAAATTAAACCAAAATTTAATCAATTTGTTTTTCCTTTGGTTCCAATCTTACTGCAATATTTCAAGAGCCCGGGCAGTGCGGTTCTTGAAATATTTTGCTCACAGGCTTTCTTTCCTGTGTTAAAATGCATATATATTTTAAGTCATTAAAATGTATGTACATGCATATTAAAAAGTCCAAAAAGTGGCAATAGTTGGTCAAATTTTTATTATATCGTACCAAAATTTATCTGGTCAAGTTTTTAGCTCACCTGAGCCACAGGCTCCGGGGGAGCTATTGTGATCAGTTACTGTGCGTCGTCGTCCGTCTACAATTCCTTTTAAACAACATCTCCTAAACAGAATTTGACCAAACATGGCAGAAATGGGTGGTCCTCTCTCAAAGTTGCTGAAAGAATTCCATTCCATGCAGAACATTGGTTGCCATGGCAAAGAAAAGGGGAAAATAAGAAGGAAAATAAACATTTAAATCTTCTTGTCTGAAACCAGAAGGCCCAGGTCTTTGATATTTGGTATGAAGCTTCATCTAGCGGACCTCTACCAAGATTGTTCAAATTATAGCCCTGGGGCAAAAATTGGCCCCGCCCCAGGGCCCACATAATTTACAAAGGCTTATATAGGAAAAACTTTTAAAAATCTTGTCTGAAACCAGAAGACCCAGGTTTTTGAAATTTGATACGAAGCTTCATCCAGTGGACCTCTACCAAGATAGTTCAAATTACAGCCCTGGGGTCAAAAATGGACCCTCGCCAGGGCACATTGGTTTTACATGGGCTTGTATAGGAAAAACTTCTAAAAATCTTGTCTGAAACCAAAAGGCCCAGGTCTTTGATATTTGGTATGAAGCATCTAGTGGACCTCTACCAAGGTTGTTCAAATTATAGCTCTGGGGCCACAAGTGGCCCTGCCCCAGGGCCCACATGTTTTACATAGGCTTATATTGGGAAAAATTTAAAAAATCTTCTTGTATGAAACCAGAAGACCCAGGTCTTCGATCCTTTATCATGATTGTTCTAATTATAGCCCTAGGGTCAAAAATGGCCCTGTCTGGGGCCCACTGGTTTCACATAGATTTATATACGGAACACTTCTTGTCTGAAACCAGAAGGCCCAGGCACTTAATATTTGGTACGAAGCTTCATCTAGTGGACTTCTACCATGATTGTTGACATTATAGACCAGGGGACAAAAATGGACCCACATATACATCTCTTAGCTCAGGTGAGCGATATATAGGACCATCATGGTCCTCTTGTTATTAAATCATACCAAAATTTAATCCGGTCATCTTCGCATTGGTTCCAAATAAACTGCAAAATTTCAACGGCCTAGCCCAAGCGGTTCCCCCGAGGTATTTTGCTTACAAGCTTTTACTATGCCAAAATGACCAAGTCCACAAAGGGGCATAATTTGGTCAAATTTCATAAAATTATATACAAATTTAATTAGATCATTTTCACATTGGTTCCAAACAGCCTTCAAATTTTCAAGAGACAAGCTTGTGTGGTTCTTGAGATACATTTTTCCCCATACCAATATGCCTATGTCCACAAAGGGGCAAAATTTGGTCCACTTTTCATAAAATTACACCAAAATTTAATACAGTTATTGAGATATTTTGCCTCACAAGGTTTTCCAATGTCAAAATGCGTAAGTCTACAGAGGGGCATAATTTGGTCAAGTTTTCATAAAATTATACCAAAATTTGATCAAGTCATCTTCATAGTGGTTACAAACAGCCTGCAAAATTTCAAGGGCCTAGCCCAAGAGCCTGGTCCAAACAGGTCTTGAGATATTTTGCTTACTAGCTTTATGCCAAAATGCCTAAATTAACAAAGGGGCCTGATTTTGTCAATTTTTTATTAGCTAACCTAAGCACGAAGTACTCGTGGTGAGCAATTGTGATCGGTCAATGTGGGTCGTGCGTCGTCCGTCATGCATTGTCAACAATTGCTTTAAACGACTACTCCTCCTAAAACCTTGGGCCAATTTCATTTAAACTTCACAGGAATGTTGCCTAGGTGGCTCTCTACCAAAATAACTAAAATGGTTCCGCTCTGATGAACAAACCCCTGGACCAATTTCATACAAACCTCCTAAGAATAATGCTTAGGGGACCCTCTACCAAAATAGCTAAAACGGTTCTGCTCCGATGAGCAAAATGGCTGCCAGAGCTAAAAATAGAAAAACATCGTAAATTTGCTTCAAACGCAAACTCCTCCTTGACCCTTTGGCCAATTTGATTCAAACTTCACAGGAATGTTACGTAGGTGACTCCCTACTAAAATAGCTAAAAAGATGGCCGCCAGAGCCAAAAAAAGAAAAAAATCCACAAACGACAACTCCTCCTGTACCCTCGGGCCAATTTCATTCAAACTTCATAGGAATATTGCTCAGATGACTTAAATAGCTAAAACAATCCCACTCCGGTGAACAAAATTGCACCCAGAGCTAAAAATAGAAATACATTAATTTGCTTCAAACGCAAACTTCTCCTAAACCCTTGGACCAATATGATCCAAACTTCACAGGAATGTTGCCCAGGTGACTCCCCACCAAAATAGCTAAAAACATTCCACACTGAAGAACAAGATGGCCACCAGTGCTAAAAATAGAAAAAACATCTTCAAACAACAACTCCTCCTGTTTTGTTGCGCCAATTTCATTCAAACTTTGTTGCTTAGATGACCCTCTGCCAAAATAGCTAAAATGATCTCGCTCCAATGAACAATATGGCCGCCAGAGTTAAAAATAGACAAACATTGTAAATTTTCTTCAAATGCTAACTCTTCCTAAACCCTTGTGCCAATTTGATTCAAACTTCACAGGAATGTTGCCTAGGTGACGCCCTAAAAACTAAGATCGTTCCACTCTGACCAACAAGATGGCCGCAAAGAGTTAAACATAGAATGTACTAGACAGTGACATTCAGGTGAGCAAATCAGGGCCCTCTGCCTCTTGTATTAAAATTATACCAAAATTTAATCAGATCATATTCACATTGGTTTTGAAGTCTCCAAAGTTTTTTGAAGAGTCTCCAAAGTTTCAAGAGCCTAGCCCAAGCGGTTCTTAAGATATTCTGCTTACAAACTTTTCCTGTGTCGAAATTACCAAGTCAACAAAGCTGCATAATTTGGTCAATTTTTTCAAAAAATTAAACCAAAATATAAAATCCACACCTAGGCAGCTTTTCCTATGCAAAAATGCCTGAAGTCCACACAGGGGCAAAATTTGGTCAATTACCAAAATGTAATCAGGTCATCTTCATATTGGTTCTAAACAGTCTGCAAAATTTCAAGAGACCAGCCCAACTGGTTCTTCAGATACTTTGCTTACAAATTTTTCCTTAGCAATAAAACTGCAAGCACTGCTTGATGCCCCGCCACTACAATTACATCAAGCAAGTGCCATATCACAGTGAAAAGGGAATTCAAAGTAAGGATGCATCACTATTTCCCTTCATAAAGTTGACAGAAATACATGACTTAAATGACTATTTTCAATGTTCAAAGAGCCATGGCTCCAAAAGAAAGTAAACCAGAATTAAAATTCTCTTTCAGTTTTTGGGGGCCTGTGCCCTTTAATTGATGTGTTAATGAGATTGGGTTCAGACAAGCCATCTTTGCCCAAAATTGACAATTTTTGGGGGCCTGTGCGCTTGAAAATAAGGTCACGGTCACCAAAACCTAAATGCTAATTTCCCCCATCCTAATGATGTAACCATGCGAGTTTGGTCAGAATCAAACATTAGGTTCAGGAGATATAGTGCTTCAAACAGACTACATGATAGAATTGACTATATTAAAAGTTCAAAGGGCAATAACTCCAGAAGTAGTAAAATCAGATTTACGGTTCATATGTTCTGCATGTCGTCTCATGATGCTCTAAAAACCTGTGAAGTTTCATGGAAATATCTCAAATGGTATTGAAGTTATGGAGTGGACACGAAACTATGACCGAAATGGCTATGTTCAATGTTCAAAGGGCAATAACTCCAAAAGTAGGAAAATCAGAGTTATGGTTCATATGTTCTGCACGTCGTCTGATAGTGCTCTACATATCTGTGAAGTTTCGTGAAAATATCTCAAACAGTATCAGAGTTCTGGAGCGGACACAAAACTATGAGGTGCTGACAGAAGGACGGACACTCAAAACTTCGGAGGGTATGACATAATACCCCGCCATTTTTTGAATGGTGGGGCATAAAAATGCCTTGGTCTGCAAAGGGCCATGACTGCAACAAGACGTCTGACTGAAAAGAAAAAAAATACCAGTCAGCTATTTTTGACAAGCAATCCACATATGAAATTTCAGAACCCCAGCAGATACGACATCCTATAATGCATGCAGCATGGTGGACGGATGGACAGAAAGATGGACAAAAAAGCACCACTCTTGTCCACAAAACATTTTCCCCATTTATATGTCTATGGGAGACTATAACTCGATTAGTTCGATCTGCCCCAAAATCAAACTTTTATGGCTGTCCTCATTACCTGCAAGTCTGGTGAAGATTCCATCAAAAATGAAATGGCGATTATCTGGACAACATTTTCCCAAGTCCATGAGGCCCTAAAGGGCAGGTAACTCTTATGCTAATAGTCCAAACTGGGCCTTAATTATACTTTTTAGCTCGCCTGTACGAAGTACAAGGAGAGCTATTGTTGTCACCTCGGATGGCGTGTGCGTTTGCGTTCCCGTCACACTGCGTTAAAGTTTTTCAAATGCTTATATCTCAAGTCACTCATCACAGACCACTCATATTTGGAACTTAAGTACCTGGGAGGGTCCTCTGATGTTCAAAGAGAACAGACCCCTGGGTTCATGCCCCGGGGTGGGGCTAGGGGTCAAAATCTAGAACACCTTTGTAATTCTGTGTTAAAGTTTTTGAAATGCTTATATCTCAACAGTCACTCATCACAAAGCATTCATATTTACAACTTGGATACATGGGAGTGTCCTCTGAGATTCCAAGACAACACACCCCTGGGTTCATGCCTGGGATTGGGGATGGGGTGGGGCTGGGGGTCAAAATCTAGGACACCTTTGTAATTTGTTGTATACCTTTCCATTATACTAACGAGTTATAGACACAATTGGTTATACATCAGCCAATCAAGTGACATTGGTTCAAGTGTAAAAGGGTGAAGGTCATGGTGACCTACATTTCACGGTCCAGTGATTTTGCCTTATATCTTGAAGTCTATTTGTTGGAGAAATGTCATATCTGGGATATTAGTTCCATGTGACTCCACGATTGACCTCAAAATATATCTAGGTCACTGTGACCTATATTTCATGGTTCAGCGATTTTGCCTATTATCTCGAATACTATTTGATGGAGAAATGTCATACCTGGATAATTAGTTCCATATGACCCAATAATTGACCGCAAAATATATCTAGGTCATGGTGACCTACATTTCACGGTCCAGTGATTTTGTCTATTATCTTGAATACTATTTTTTTTTTTTTTTTTTTGGTTTGGGTTTTACGGCCCTTTCAAGATTATTTCACTCATATCGAGCCGATCGTTAATCAGAGGTGGGCGAAAACCGGAGTACCCGGAGAAAAACCACCTGACCTTCCGTTGCAGAACTTGGCGTCTCACACGTGGCCCGAGCGAGGCTCGAACCTACGGCGGTGAGAGACCTAATGACTAAGAGTCAGCGCTCTTATCCACTAGGCCACGGAGGCCCGTTGAATACTATTTGATGGAGAAATGTTATACCTGGGTTTTTAATGCAGGTGACCCCATTATTGACCTCAAAATATATCTAGGTCACTGTGACCTATATTTTATGGTTCAGCGATTTTGCCTTTTATCTAGAATACTATTTGATGGAGAAATGTCATACCTGGATTATTAGTTCCATATGACCCAATAATTGACCGCAAAATATATCTAGGTCATGGTGACCTACATTTCATGGTCCAGTGATTCTGTCTTATCTTGAATACTATTTGATGGAGAAATGTTATACCTGGGTTATTAGTTGCATGTGACCCCATTATTGACCTCAAAATATATCTAGGTCAGTATGACCTATATCTCATGGTTCAGTGATATTGCCTATTATCTTGAATACAATTTGATAGAGAAACGTCATACCTGGATTATTAGTTCCATGTGACTCTATAATTGACCGCAAAATATATCCAGGTCAGTGTGACCTATATTTCATGGTTCAGTGATTTTGCCTATTATCTTGAACACTATTTGATGGAGAAATTTCATACCTGGATTATTTATTCCATGTGACCCCATGATTGAGCTTGAATTAATATCTAGGTCAGTGTGTCCTATATTTCATGGTTCAGTGATTTTTCCTATTATCTTGAATACTATTTGATGGAGAAATGTCTTACCTGGATAATTAGTTCCATGTGCCCTGATGATTGACATGGAAATATATCTAGGTCCTTGTGACCTATTTTCATGGTTCAATGATTTTGCCTTATAATTCAGATACAATTTGATCCTGAAATGTAATATCTGGAATATATCATCCATGTGACCTGATTATTGATCTCAAATATATCAAGGTGAGTGTGACCTATATTTCATGGTTCATAAATTTTTCCTTATATCTTGAAGTCGCGAAACAGGCGAGCTATGCTGTCTGGCGACAGCTCTTGTTAAGATTTTATACCTGTCCTCATTGAAGATTTTAACAAAATTAAGTCCCTGTTGATGAGGCAACATTTTCTCCAATATTCAGTCTGTGAGACTAAAGGACAAGTAACTCTTGTAAATAATCTGACCTGCCCGAAATTCAAACCTGTCCAAGATTTTATGTCTGTTCTCATTACCCATCAAAAATAAAGTTGAATATGGCTGTGACAACATTTTCCCCATTATATGTCTATTGGACCTTTTGGTTGTCATGGAAACCAAAGTTGGACATCCAAACAGAAGGGTTTCAGTAATCCTGAATCTCCATGTCGCCAAAATACAGTAAAATTCGCTATTAAGACCACCTAAAATTAAGACAAATTTCGCTCTGAAAACCTTTTTTAGTAGTTTTCGTTTATTCTTTCTTTGTATTTTTGGCATACAGTGTCTACTGGCCAGAGACCACCTTTGAGACTGTTCAAAAGTGGTCTTAAAGACCACTTTTGAACAGTCCTAAAGGTGGTCTTAATAGAGGAATTTTACTGTATCTCCAACAAAGCATCAGCTCAATCCAGCTTGAAAATGTGAAGAGCTGGACAGATGACGGACAACAGGCAACGACATAAGCTGGCTTTGCTCCAAGTAATTATATCCAAAGAAAAGATAATCATCATTAACCCATTTTGTACTGAAAAACCCAAAATGGGTACCCTTGCCAACAGTGCAGGCCCACATCAGGGCCTACACTATTTGCAAATAGTTAGGTTTAGGTGTAGCTAAACAGACTGTCACCCCTAAGTTTCAAAATGGAATCCTGCCATATATAAGGAAGATTCCATATGGTACAAGAAGGGTTAATTCATTTTCTTTGTCAGCATCACATTCCTTCTAAAGTATTTAGTTGTATAACATTACATCCATCTAGAATGTCTGATTTTACTGGGAATGCAGGCAGCATGCAGGAAATTGGACGGTAAAGGTCTAAGATGACATTGAGTCCAGTGATGATAGAGTCCAAGCACTTATTATCAGCTACTGAGTGAGTGAGTATTCTAGATCCATCCAGAGCATCTTATTTTACTGGGAATATAGACATCGTATATGAAGTTGGATGATATTGAGTCCAAGGACTGAATCTCGGCTTTCTTTTGTAATTTTAGTAATTCCTCCACCTGAAAATATATCAAGTTCATTACGTGAACAAGTCTGTGAAATGAACACCTCACTAAACCCCTACTTTATATAGCAATACGATAAGACGCCCGTGTGACAAAGTGCATTTTTTTCACATCTCCAAAATGGCTTCTTTTCTGATGAAAATCCTTGAATTTTTTCTTATGAATGCTCCAAATATAGGTTCAGGGTACTCGTTAGAACCGCCTCTGTGAGGCGGTTCTAAGGAGTACCCACAACCTATGTCTTGGAGCAGAAATAAGAACAAGAGGCTCAATGAGCCTAAACCGCTCACCTGAGGAACTTAAGGTTTAACAATTCACAGACTTGACTACTAAATCTGCTAATAGAATCCAGCCCGTTGACCCTTACAGGATATAAGTCATCATTATTGCATTGCATTCCAAGTTTGAGAGTTCTAGCTTCTATAGTTCCTGAGAAATCTTTGACGAAAATTTAACATTGGTCAAAATGGAGAGAAAGAAGAATGAAAGAACAGATGAACAAATAAGCTGAGAAAGCCCAATGTCTCGTACACAAAATAAGTCATCATTATTCTATTGAATACCAAATTTGATGCTTCTAGCTTTTATAGTTCCTGAGAAATCTTTGATTAAAAATTTAACATTGGTCTATTATCTCTATATGGAGAGAAAGAAGAATGAAGGAACAAATGAACCAGACTAGCTCCAAAACCTAATGCAGCCTTTCCCCTTGCCCAATGGTGCTACACATAAAATTTAAACAAGATTGGTCGACTGCCTTCTGAGATATGCTTCATTGAAAGTGTGGACGACGGATGGACGGACGACAGACGACGGACTCCGGAGCCTTGGTATACTATCAGCTCACTGGAGCCTTTGGCTCAGGTGAGCTAAAAATTCAAGTCGCTATTTCTGTCACAACATTTTCCCTACGTTAAGTCTATGGGCAAATTTTTTTGTCTCTCAAGGTCACGTAACTCCGAGGTCAATATTCCGATTCGGCCCAAAATCGAACTTAACCGAGGTTTTATGCTTGTCCTCGTTACCTGCAAGTTTGAAGCTGATATGAATAAAAATAAAGTTGCTATCGTGGTCACAACGTATTTTTTTTATGCTCAAGGGCAGGTAACTCAAAGGCAAATATTCCGATTCGGCCCAAAATCGAACTTAACCGAGATTTTATGTCTGTCCTCGTTACCTGCAAGTTTGAAGCTGATCTGAAAAAAATTCAAGTCGCTATCGTAGTCGCAACATTTTCCCTAATTAAGTCTATGGGCAAATTTTTTGTTGCTCAAGGTCACGTAACTCCGAGGTCAATATTCCGATTCGGCCCAAAATTGAACTTAACCGAGATTTTATGCCTGTCCTCGTTACCTGCAAGTTTGAAGCTGATATGAATAAAAATAAAGTTGCTATCGTGGTCACAACGTATTTTTTTATGCTCAAGGGCAGGTAACTCCAAGGCAAATAATCCGATTCGGCCCAAAATCGAACTTAACCGAGATTTTATGTCTGTCCTCTTTACCTGCAAGTTTGAAGCTGATCTGAAAAAAATTCAAGTCGCTATCGTAGTCACAACATTTTCCCTATGTAAAGTCTATGGGCAAATTTTTTGTCGCTCAAGGTCATGTAACTCTGAGGTCAATATTCCGATTCAAACTTAACTGAGATTTTATGCCTGTCCACGTTACCTGCAAGTTTGAAGCTGATCTGAATAAAAATAAAGTTGCTATCGTGGTCACAACGTATTTTTTTATGCTCAAGGACAGGTAACTCCAAGGCAAATAATCCGATTCGGCCCAAAATCGAACTTGACCGAGATTTTATGCCTGTACTGGTGATCTGCAAGAATGAAGTCGATCAGAAAAAAATTGACGGAGCTAGAGTGATGACAAGCTTTTTCCTATGTGAAGTCTATGGGAGCTAGATGTTGCCATGGCAACCAGAGTTCCACTCAGATCTGCCTGAAAACCTAATGAAGCCTTTCCACTTGCCCAATAATGCGACACATGAAATTTGATCAAAGTTGGCCAAGTAGTCTTTAAGATATACATTTTTGAAATTCCCATTCACCCTAATGCAAAAACACACAAGGGCAGGTAACTCCTAAGTGAATGATCCGATTCTGCCAGTTATCGAACTTGACCGAGATTTCATGGCTGTGCTGGTTATCTGCAAGAATAAAGCCAATCTGAAAATAATTGAAGCAGCTACGGTGATGACAACATTCTCCCCATGTTAAGTCAATAGGCAATTTTTTCAACGCTCAAGGGCACGTAACTCCTGAGTGAATAATCCGATTCAGCCCAAAATTGAACTTGATCGAGATTTCATGTCTGTCCTTGTTATCTGCAAGAATGAAGTCTATCAGAAAAAAATTGACGGAGCTAGAGTGATGACAAGCTTTTTCCTATGTTAAGAACGCTCAAGGGCACGTAACTCCTGAGTGAATAATCCGATTCAGCCCAAAATCGAACTTGATCGAGATTTCATGCCTGTCCTCGTTATCTGCAAGAATGAAGTCGATCAGAAAAAAATTGACGGAGCTAGAGTGATGACAAGCTTTTTCCTATGTTAAGCCTATGGGAGCTCTTTGTTGCTGTGGCAACCAGAGTTCTCATCCGATATGCACGAAAACCTAATACAGCCTTTCCCCCTACCTGATGATGGTTCATAGGAAATTTGATCAAGGCCGGCCCACTGGTTCCAGAGATATACTTCGTTGAAAGTGTGGACGACGGACGCCGGCTCGTGGTATACTAATACCTCACATGAGCCTTCGGCTCAGGTGAGCTAATAATTGAAGCAGCTACGGTGATGACAACATTCTCCCCATGTTAAGTCAATAGGCAATTTTTTCAACGCTCAAGGGCACGTAACTCCTGAGTGAATAATCCGATTCAGCCCAAAATCGAACTTGATCGAGATTTCATGCCTGTCCTCGTTATCTGCAAGAATGAAGTCGATCAGAAAAAAATTGACGGAGCTAGTGATGACAAGCTTTTTCCTAATTCCCATTAACCCTAATGCAAAAACACACAAGGGCAGGTAACTCCTAAGTGAATGATCCGATTCTGCCAGTCATCGAACTTGACCGAGATTTCATGGCTGTGCTGGTTATCTGCAAGAATAAAGCCAATCTGAAAATAATTGAAGCAGCTACGGTGATGACAACATTCTCCCCATGTTAAGTCAATAGGCAATTTTTTCAACGCTCAAGGGCACGTAACTCCTGAGTGAATAATCCGATTCAGCCCAAGATCGAACTTGATCGAGATTTCATGCCTGTCCTCGTTATCTGCAAGAATGAAGACAATCAGAAAAAAATTGACGGAGCTAGAGTGATGACAAACTTTTTCCTATGTTAAGTCTATGGGAGCTATTTGTTGCCATGGCAACCAGAGTTCCAATCCGATCTGCCCGAAAACAGTATGCAGCCTTTCCCCCTACCTGATAATGCTTCACATGAAATTTGATCAAGATTGGCCCACTGGTTCCGGAGATATACTTCTTTGAAAGTGTGGACGACGGACGACGACGACGGACGCCGGCTCGTGGTATACTAATACCTCACATGAGCCTTCGGCTCAGGTGAGCTAAAAATATGGTATAGCCACTTAAACCCCAGTTTTCTCTATATAAATTAGGGTTTAGGGGGGTGTTCATTTCACGGACTTGTTCACATGATGGAGAAAATTGGTGTTTATGGGGGTAAACATTATTTTTTTATTTCTGCTCCAAGACATAAAGTTTGGGTACTCGTTAGAACCACCTCAATGAGGCTGTTCTAACGAGTACTCACAACCTATGTTTGCAGTAAAGATAAAAATATTGCGGATTTTCATCAGAAAAGTAGCCATTTTGAAGATATAAAAGAATGCACTGTGTCGCACAGGTGTGCTATCATAATGCAAAATTTTATGTTCACCCATATACGCCAAGCATTCCATAAAAGAGATATTAGCAAAGAATGTAATCTGAGATAGGGATATTACCAAACAATTTAGTCCCAGAGCTGACCAGGGCCAGTACATTGTTTGCTTTAACTACATAGATAATTTAAAAAATTTACAATTAACCCATTGCATGCGGGAAACCCCTAAACTGGTACCTTGGCAAACAGTGCAGGCCCAGATCAGACGCCGGAGAATGCAGCGTCTGATCAGGGCCTGCACTATTTGATAACAGAATCAAAAATAGAATAAAAACAATAAAACAGACCCCTTATATGATAAATGGACTTGTTCAACATATCATAATGGAAGAGTCCACTATTATACAATGGGTTAAGCAGCTGACACCTATAAAATTGGAAATGGACATGCACAAAGCTGCTATTAAGTGGAATATTCTTTTATGTATATATGGATTAAATAATACACTACAACCTCTTTTTAATGCTATTAATGGGGTTCAAAGCAGAAACCGAGTTAGTTAACCCTTTACCACTCAGGGATTTTGTGAATTTCGCTGATTTTCACAGTGTTGCACCTGACAGCAACTTCAACTAGCCATTGTTTCATAATGGATGGTCTGTTTTACACCAAACTCGGTATGAATGTTCACTGGGCAGTAGCCTTTCAAATGCAACCTTTCATGACTTGATCATTGTTGTCATGGTAAAGAGGGGGCATCTCAAAGTTGGCAAAAAGTGTGTTTTCACATGAATTTTTGACCACATTTGAATCTTCACACAGCTGTCAAGGCAACAATTAAGGTGTTTGGCACTGGCCATTTTTACTGTTTGCAGCATGTTTTATCAGCATCAATTTTCAGGCATTTTTGACCCCAGACACCCTCAGATATAAATTTTAGCGGCCGGTCCGGCCATAAAGCCAAAATTTTTCGGGCTTTGCGGGGGGTGTTGCCCCCCTTCAATCCCCCCCCCCCCCAGAATATTTTTAGTGGGGAGGCGCGCGAAAAAACAGGTCACTTTTTTGCCCAACAAATCCTAACGCAAACATAACTATCCAGGGGTAGAAATGCAGATTTTAGGTGCTTCTGTGGCTTAAAATGGGGGGTGGGGGGTGGGGGGTGGGTGCAGACACGTAAAAACACGTATCTGAGTTGTAAAGGGTTAAAGAAAAACGTGTTATATCCAAACAAATAATGTATAGATGATATACAAAATGACCATTTATGGTCATTTTTCTATATAAATTATATACAATTTTGGGACCCTACTTGAAATCATGTTATATCCAAAACCGTGTTATAACAAACAGTGTTATAATGAAGTTGTGGTGTACTAACAAGAGGCCCATGGGCCAATATGCTCACCAACACTGGCAGCCATGTATTGTAACATGATATGATTTTAGTGTACCAATTATAAGTCTCCATAACGAACCCCCATACCCAAATAAGCACCAGTATGGACTGTATCTGAAATATTAGGACTTTTATGAAGTAGAGGAGGTAGGGCATGGACCCAATGGGGCCCTGGTTGGTATCACTAAATGCGTCTTATCATAATGAACAAGATATATATTGTTAGGGGTGGGGATCAGTGTACGGTTCCTGAGAAATGAGTCCTTTGGAGCATGGATGGGTTGGGGCATGGCTCTGGCTGATACCGGGAAAGCCCAAGATAGTATCAACCGGGAAAGCCCAAGATAGTAGCCACTGACAGTGTCTTATAATAAGGACCAAGAGTATATATATGGTTTTTGGGTGGGAATCTGAACAGTTTCTGAGATACAAGGCCCTTTTATGAATGGTCCCTACAGAACCCTCAAGTTGATGTGACAATGTGTCTAATATAATGAACGGAAAAAGAAACGCAACTTTTTAACCCAAAAGATTTTCATGCAACCATCAGGTTGACTGAAAAATCATTTTGCGATTTACTTTCATACTTTTTAAACTTTTTTATGCAGAAAACATTTGGGTGATATCTGTACAGTTTAACGCTCCACTTGGCAATTCGTTGTTTTCAACATTTCCTCATGCAGTACATTAAATGTATACAGTAACCGCATCATATTGGCATATTGTGTTACCTGGAGTTTAGGTTTCAAAAGTCCGGTAAAATTTCTCTACGGAATATGGTACGTTTGACGCAAGATCAAAGTAACATAGCTGTCCAAATGCTTCTATGTGGGACGTCTCAGGCTGTCATCGCCAGGAACTTGCAAGTGAGTAAATTGACGATAACTTGCTTGTACCAGCGTCTACATCAAACAGGAATGACAAATGACCTGCCCAGAAGTGGACGTCCACGCGTCACGACACGTCAACAGGACCGATACATCCGTCTAACCCACCTTCGTAATTGGTTCCGTACAGAAGTCTCAGGGGACACAGGTGAGACAAGGAACGCACAACAATCAAATAAGTGGAGATACTGTCAGGAATTGCCTTGGAGAGTTTGCCTTACGTCCTTGCCATCCGTACGTTGGTATGAAATTAACACCATGACGACGTCAGGTTAGAATGGCGTGGCTCACACAACATAGGCCAAACCTGTTTCCCCGTCCTCAGTGGCGTATTGTAATGTTTTCTGATGAGTCCAGGTACTTGTTGTACAGAGCTGACGGCCGTCAATTTGTGTATAGGCATGACAGAGAGCTTTATCGTGACAATTGTTTGGTTGAATGTGATCGATTTGGAGGCGGTGGGTTGATGGTGTGGGCTGGCATATCTTATGGTCATAGAACGCCCCTGGTATTCATTGATGGATCTTTGATGGCTCAGCATTACGTTGACGTCGTTATGACCGGTAGTTGTTCCATATGTATGACAGCACAACGTTATGTTTCAACAGGATAATGCTCGGGCACAAGTAGCAAGGCTCAGCATGGGGTTTCTTCTGCAAAACAAAGTTGACGTGATGCACTGGCCTCCGTATAGTTCAGATCGCTCTCCTATAGAACATTTGTGGGACGTCTTGGATAGGCGCGTACGTAACCACCCACAGCCGCCAACAACGGGTCAAGCCTTGCGTCTTGTGCTCATATAGGAGTGGAATGCTATTCCCCAGGCAGAGATCAATCGTTTAATCTTGTCCATGACCAGGTGTGTGCGTGCATGACTGAATGCAAACAGAGGACATACTCCCTATTAACTGCTTATGTTTTGAACTTGTGAAATGACTACCTCTGACAAAACAGATTTGTGTTCCAAACATTCTCACTGGAAATTGAACTCTCTATGGTAGTTACTTTCATGAATGATTATATTATTGCGTCATTAAATCGATTTTCTGCAAACATGATTATTTCAGGCCTCCTTGTGGCCCACTTTGAAAATATAGGTTTTTATATAGGTTCTTCTTACTCAAAATATAGGTTATTTACAGGTTTTTCAGTAAAAATACAGCTTAAAAAAGAGACTTCCAAACTTACATAAAGATTAAAAACTGAAGAAAAAATATTTGATGAATTTTTGTGCCACAATTACTCAGATAAAGTTGATCTAAATTTTACAAAGTCCAAGCGAGCGAAGCGAACGAGGAAAAAAAATTACAATTTCTTGACAGTTTTCATCACTTTTTACGGGAATAAAAAGTAAAAAATAGTAGTGCATTTTGAAGAAAAGTTAGGGTTGAGTCGCAAGAAGGTTCAAAAAGTGAAAAATATACGTTTTTTCATGAAAATACAGGCTTTTTATAGGTTTTATGAACAAAATAAAGGTTTTATAGGTTTGGTACAAAATTATAGGTTATTATAGGTTTTGCTAGGAGGCCTGTTATTTCTGCAAATACTCACATTTATATTTGGAGTTGCGTTTCTTTTTCGGTACAGTATAATAAGGAACAAGAATATACAGTGGAAACTCGATAATTCGAACGCCAATTTTTGAAACTTCTGGATTTTTCGAAGACGACCGTTGGTCCTGAGATTTTTCCCTATTATTTATTGCAAAAATATTACCGATTTTTCGAATTTCGATTTTTCGAAAAATCCAATTTTTCGAACAGATCAAAGAAATTCCTATTAAACCTCCTTTAAAATTCGAAATACCGATTGGCAAATCAAGGTCACGCATGATGATCACGTTTTCTTTGTGCGGTAAGTTTGATTGTAATGTTACACACCCGAATGAATTCATGGGTTATCCACTACCAGAAATCAACACCTAATTAAGGTGATGATCCTTATTTGAGTAATAGGTGTCCTTCATTGAGTTTATCTGCACTGATCATTTTATTTAATACTTTTAAGTGTTTAATTATGGGGTTTAAGTGGTAATTCCAGTTGCTAAGGGGTAATTAAGGACCGGCGGTTACAGCTAAAATAACAATTCTGAAACCAGAGGACCAGTGGTCCTGAACCGCTCACCTGTCTGGTGACAATTTTCCTACTTAGATCAGCAGAAAATGTCATTTACCCTGCTCATAAATTTTAAAATGCCATCTCAATATTTGTTGGCATTTTAAAACTTATGAGCAGGGTAAATTTCATGCTGAAGTGAGTTGAGCGTGAAAAAAGTTTTATAACCTCGGTGCCTGGCTCACATAAAGGGAAAATATGAGGAACTGTCCATTGGACATAAATGGTATACTGTATACAGAAGCAAATGAAACAAAAAGAAAACTTGTTCCAATTTATTTTCATATCTCAAGAGCAGTAACAGAACAAAAATAGAATTTGTTTTTCTACAAAAACACAGATGTCTCCCCCCTTTTTTTTATCATTGAGGTACCTACCTGAATCTTGGGGGCAACACAATGTCTCATGACCGCCGGCCCCCGCCCATCGGTCTTGAATAAATAGATTGGGCTGTATGATACTTCCATGCAGAGCTGAAACCGACTGCAAATGAGTACTGGTAAACAGCATAGAGGTTCTAAGCCTGTCCAGGAAAAGTGATGCAAGTCGGACCACCCATGCACAAAAACCCTATTGAGATGCCATTTCATCTCAATGCCAGGTAAAAGTCCCACAAAATTGGAAGCAACGTCTCCAAAATGACCTATACAGTGTTGGCGGAGATGAAAACCTCAATTCAAACAAATGTCTCATGATGGTTAACATTTCCACCAAGTAATTTTAAAATTCATCCAGGAAAAAGTGAGTTATTGACCAAACATGAAAAAAGGCCACTTTTTAATGTCTGACCTCTAAGTATGACCTTGACATTGGAAGTACTGACCTGGGTCCTGCACGCAACACATTGTCTCATGATGGCTATAGGTCATTCCCTTTCTTTAGTCTTTGTTGTGATGAGTCTAGTGACCTAGACCATATTGGCAACTTTTCATCTTGGTCATGTGATCTAGACCGTATTGGCATTTTTTCATTTGTTCAACTCACAAAGGCTCCATATTAAATTTCACTTAAATTGGCTCAGCAGTTTTGGAGAGAAAAATATCTGAAATATGGATCCTCTTGGTCTAAGGCCAATGAATGACCTTGGCCTTTCTCACCCATAGATCTTCATGTATTCAGTTACTTTACCTGATCTACAAATTTTGGTGACACTGTCTTCAATGGTTTCCTATAAATCCATTATTTTCACTTTGCCCCATGCAAAAGCCTAAGTCGGCAAATTTGACCTTGCTGTAAAATAGGTAAAGGTCAACCCAGGGTCACCAGTTGTACAAACCATGATGGGCCCGAGTACCATATGCTACATGCCAAGTTTCAAGGCCACTGGCGTTATGGTTCTGGAGAAGAAGATTTTTGAAGGCTTTTTACCATATATGGGCATGGCAGCCATGTTGGGTCTAAGGCCAATGAATGACCTTGACCTTTCTCACCCACAGATCTTCATGTATTCAGTTACTTTACCTGATCTACCAATTTTGGTGACACTGTCTTCAATGGTTTCCTATAAATCCATTATTTTCACTTTGCCCCATGCAAAAGCCTAAGTCGGCAAATTTGACATTGCTGTAAAATAGGTCAAGGTCAACCCAGGGTCACCATTTGTACAAACCATGATGGGCCCGAGTACCATATGCTACATGCCAAGTTTCAAGGCCAATGGCCTTATGGTTCTGGAGAAGAAGATTTTTGAAGGTTTTTTACCATATATGGACATGGCGGCCATCTTGGGTCTAAGGCCAATGAATGACCTTGACCTTTATCACCCATAGATCTTCATGTATTCAGTTACCTTACCTGATCTACAAATTTTGGTGACACTGTCTTCAATCCATAATTTTCACTTTGCCCCATGCAAAAGCCTAAGTCGGCAAATTTGACATTGCTGTAAGATAGGTCGAGGTCAACCCAGGGTCACCATTTGTACAAACCATGATGGGCCTGAGTACCATATGCTAAATGCCAAGTTTCAAGGCCACTGGCCTTATGGTTCTGGAGAAGAAGATTTTCACGGCTTTTTACCATATATGGGCATGGCGGCCATCTTGGTCATGTGATCCAGACCCCGCGAACAAACTTTCGTTCCCCCATCCCACTGAGGCTCCATATGAAATTTGGCTTTGATTGGCCCTGCAGTATAGGAGAAGAAGATCTTTGAAAATGGTGAACGGACGGACGGACGACGGACCATGGCTATACTATAAGCTCACCTATGAGCCTAAAGGCTCAGGTGAGCTAAAAATCCATTATTTTCACTTTTTCCTATGCAAAAGCCTAAGTCAGCATATTTGACATTACTGTAAAAAAGGTCAAGTTCAACCCAGGGTCACCATTTGAACAAATTATGATAGGCCCGAGTACCATATGCTACATGCCAAGTTTCAAGGCCATTGGCCTTACGGTTCTTGAGAAGAAGAATTTCGAAGTGTTTTTACCATATATGGGCGTGGTGGCCATCTTGGTCATGTGATCTAGACCATATTGGCAGCTTTTCATTTGTTCAACTCCCAAAGCAAAGGCTCCATATTGAATTTCACTTTAATTGGCTCAGTAGTTTCTGAGAAAAAATGTTTGAAATATGGAACCTGCGTGACCTTGGTCTAAGGTCAATTGATGATCTTGAACTTTCTTACACATAGATCTTCATGTATTCAGCTACTTTACCTTATCTACTAATTTTGGTGACAGTGTCTTCAATGGTTTCCTAAAAATCCATTATTTTCACTTTTTCCCATGCAAAAGCCTAAGTCGGCAAATTTGACATTGCTGTAAAATAGGTCAAGGTCAACTCGGGGTCATCATTTGTACAAACTATGATGGGCCTGAGTACCATATGCTACATGCCAAGTTTCAAGGCCATTGGCCTTACGGTTCTGGAGGAGAAGAATTTTTAAGGCTTTTTACCATATATGGGCGTGACGGCCATTTTGGTCATGTGATCTAGACCGTATTGGCATTTTTTCATTTATTCAACTCACAAAGGCTCCATATTAAATTTTACTTAAATTGGCTCAGCAGTTTTGGAGAAAAAAATGTTTGAAATATGGATCCTGAATGACCTTGGTCTAAGGCCAATGAATGACCTTGACCTTTCTGACCCATAGATCTTCATGTATTCAATTACTTTACCTGATCTACAAATTTTGTTGACACTGTCTTCAATGGTTTCCTATAAATCCATTATTTTCACTTTGCCCCATGCAAAAGCCTAAGTCGGAAAATTTGACATTGCTGTAAAATAGGTCAAGGTCAACCCAGGGTCACCATTTGTACAAACCATAATGGGCCCGAGTACCATATGCTACATGCTAAGTTTCAAGGCCACGGGCCTTATGGTTCTGGAGAAGAAGATTTTTGAAGGCTTTTTACCATATATGGGCATGGCGGCCATCTTGGTCATGTGATCCAGACCCGCGAACAAGGCCAATGAATGACCTTGACCTTTCTGACCCGGGGTGAGACTATCCGGGTCTACATCACTAACTGGGCATGTGAGTAGCCTGAGGCAAAGTGGGACCTCTTCTACGGTCAGAAACCTACACACACCCACTTAAAGCATTGGCCTTGCATTTGGATATCCAAATTCAGCCATTTTCTGTGGGTCTCTTTCGTAACATTCACTTGAAAAATACGGTCCCCGCCCATCGGGGGCTTGAAGAAATATATGGACTACATGATGCTTCCACGCAGAGCTGAATCCGACCCGCACAGGAGTACCGGTATCCCGCTTAGAGGATCTAAGCCTGCCCAGGCAAAGCGGTGCGCACGAGTCGGACCATCCATGCTTATAAACCCTATTGCTTTCATTGCCTGACAGGGCTTGAGATGTCTTTTCATCTCAATGTCGGGTAAAAGTCCCACACAATTGGAAGCAACGTCTCCAAAATGACCTTTACAGTGTTAACGGGGAAGTTAAACCTCAAATCACATCAAATCACTTGAAAAATGTACTCTTCGGTCGTGCTTCTGAGAAGTCTTGTCTTTTACAATAAACCACCCATTGTTGTCGTAGTTTAGGATCACTTGGAAATGCAAAGAAATGAATCCTACATCCTTTTGAATGTTTACTAGTGCACCCAAATGCTACAGAATATGCCATATTAATGTATTTGTTTCCAGAAAATAAAAGTGTAATGCAAAGAAATAAACATTAATCTTTACACGTTCTTCAATGAAATGGGAACAGTGACGTCACTCACCGATAGGCAGCGTAGAGTGGCGGAATACATGCATATTGGAGGCATTTTTATCTCTAAGCAGTTTACACAGGTAGCTGTAAGGTTAACAGACTAAGCTCTGCAGGGATGCGCAGGATTCTTATGACTGAACAATATTTAATAAAAAGTAAAATTGTTTCCGTAGTCCTTTAAGGAACCCTCAAGCAAAATAGCTAAAACGGTTTCTCTCTGATGAGCAAAATGGCCATCAGAGCTTAAAAAAAAAAAAATAAACACATAGTAAATTTGCTTCAAATGTGAACTCCTCTTAACCCTTTACCACTCAGGGATTTTGTGAATTTAGCTTATTTTCACAGTGTTGCACCTGTCAGCAACTTCAACTAGCCATTGTTTCATAATGGATGGTCCGTTTTACACCAAACTCAGTATGAATGTTCATTGGGCAATAGCCTTTCAAATGCAACCTTTCATGACTTGATCATTGTTGTCATGGTAAAGAGGGGGCATCTCAAAGTTGGGAAAAAGTGAGTTTTCACATGTATTTTTGACCACATTTTAATCTTCGCACAGCTGTCAAGGCAACAATTAAGGTGTTTGGCACTGGCCATTTTCACTGTTTGCAGCACGTTTTATCAACATCAATTTTCAGGCATTTTTGATGTTTGAAATATGGAACCTGCGTGACCTTGGTCTAAGGTCAATTGATGACCTTGACCTTTCTTACACATAGATCTTCATGTATTCAGCTACTTTACCTTATCTACTAATTTTGGTGACAGTGTCCTTTAAGCAACATTCCTATGAAGTTTTAATGAAATGGGCCATAGGGCACAAGAGGAGTTGTTGTTTAAAATATTTTCTTTTTTAGCTCTGGTGGCCACCCTATTCATCTGAGCAGAATGATTATAGCTATAGGAGCTATATATATATACATGTATTTTAGAATGTCTATGGTAATCAGTCATGCTTACCTCTCTTCTCCACTGTGGGAAATGAGGCATGTATGGTCTTGTAAGAAGTTCTCTCCCTTTGTCACAATCAGCCTGAGACAGTGATATGAGGGCATGCTCTGGTACACAAAGTCTGAGAAAACACAGCATTGATAAGTCATGGATACACAATAACATATACACAACATGGATACTTTCTTCAATTTTTCTATAAGAGCAAGAACTCTCAAGACAACCTGTTGGCTCCCCTGTAAGCTCACATCTGCTGAAAAAAGGGTTTTATTTTGCTTGATTTGAGGTCAACACTGTATAGGTCATTTTGGAGATGTTGCTTCCATTTTTCTGGGACTTTTACTCAACAATGAGATGAAATAACATCTCAAGCCCTGCTGGCCAACGAAACCAATAGGGTTTATATGGACTGATGGTCCAACTTGCACCACTTTTCCTGAGGATCGAGGCTTAGAACCTCTAAGCAGTTTACCAGTACACGTGCGGTCGGTTTCAGCTCTGCATGGAAGCATCATGCAGCCCAATCTACTTCTTCAAGCCCGGATTGACAGGATCTGAAAAAAGGTTTTACTCTTAAAAGAAAGAATTTGCTTCTCACGAGCAAATTCTCTCCTTTAAGGGTGGACCCCTATTTAAATGGGAGTCAAAAATATGTTTGAAAGTGTTGCCCCCGCTAAAGCTGTTTGTTTGTTTGTGTCAAAGTTATATGTTCCCGCCAACATTATTTAGGTTATTTCGGAGACACTGCCTCCGATTTTTTGGGAATTTTTTTACCCAACACTGAGATGAAATAACATCTCAAGCCCTGCTGCTAGGTTTCAAGGGATGGTCTGACATGCACCACTTTTCCTGGGCAGGCTTATACTCTCTAAGTTGTTTACCAGTGTACTAAAAGTTCAGTGGATTTCAACTCTGCACAGAAGCACTATGCAGCCAAATCTATTTCTCCAAGCCCAGATGGGCGGTGCTCCTCTAAAGGCGTAACCATTCCCCTTCATGCCTGAGTATGAGAAATCAAGCTCCATAACTTGGGCATCCAATATAGACTCAGGTCAGATGCAAAGCTTTTTCATGATGCCTGGGAAGACTGAATTCTGACTGAGTGGATATGCAGGTTGATTTGAGGTTGTTTTTGTTTTTTTAGCACAGGCCAGCAGTCACATTTTACTTTATACAGCTCATGCTTTTCTCAACATTACGAAAACATGCCTATACAAATACATTGTAACCTTTATCACCAAAAAATAAAAAAGGAGCAGTGCCTATAAGGCCCTTTTTATGGCCCCTTTTGATTTTCTTTAAACTTTGCAGTCTCAACATAGGATGTATTTGCTTTAACGTGGTGAAATTTCAGATCCGCAGATGTAATGGTATTGGCTCTATGAGCAACCAAAGTGGGTGAGGTAATTCTACCCCATTGAGGGACCTGTGGTTCTTACGCTATTATCTCTAGCACAAAGCATCCTGGCAAGTGGGTCAGTTTAGTATTGTTTAGATCTTTATAGATGTTAAACATAATGTATATGTTTTTGTGGAAAAATTCTTCACTTTACCATTATACTCACTTATAAGGCGTACCTAAATTTCAGCTAAATTTACTGACCGTCTTTACGCAAAACCACAACGTAAGTTTATATCCAAAGCTATTGCAAAGGTACTTGACAGGGATAATTGACATATAATAGGCATTGCCAAATTATGAGCATTTCTTTCTTCTATAATTACAAATAGAGTTATCTGCCCCTGAATCCATTTTTGTCATATTTTCTGTCATATTTAAAATCTATAAATATATGCAAAAGGATTCTTCAAAACCAGTCAAAAAATCAGCAAACAATGGTTTTCTGTCGATCTAATGAAGCTATTAGGTGGTTGATACATATCTTCTTTGATAATGACTTAAAACAATATGGGTGGGTCAAAAACACCCCTTTGCTATTTCTACTGCAAAATTTCCTTGGCTTTATGTCAATTCATCTTCACAAATCATACTTGTGAACAGTAAGAACTAGCGCATACCAGAATTGATAGTAGAAACAACAACTGTTCATATTCATTACAACAGAAATGTCTAGAAATAAAGAAATTGATCTTTTATTGGATGACAACACTTATTATGCCCCCGGAATCGAGATTCGGGGAGGGGGGGGGGGGGGCAAATAGTTTTTGATCTGTCTGTCTGCCTACAAAACCATTAACATTGGGCATAACTATTGAATGGTATAGCGTATACCTTATAACAAGACCTTTCCAGTGGTACCATAATTTTTGATCTCGTAACCTTGACCTTGGACCTACTTTTTCCAAATTTTTTAAAAACTTTAACATTGGCCATAACTTTCGATAGGTAAGTGATAGGTCTTTCATATTTCACAAGTGCAGTCCTTGTCGCAAGACCTTTCTAGTGGTAGCATAATTTTTGACCTTGTGACCTTGAAATTCGACCTACTTTTTAAAAACATTGGCCATAACTTTCGATTGGTAAGTGGTAGGGCTTTCATATGTCAAATATGCATTCCTTGTCACAAGACCTTTCTAGTGGTACGATAGCTTTTGACCTCGTGACCTTAACCTTGACATTTGACCTACTTTTAAAAAACTTTCACATAGTTCATAACTTTTGATTGGTAAGTGATAGGGCTTTCATATTTCACATGTGCGTTCTTTCCAGTGGTACCATAATTTTGACCTCATGACTTTTACCTTGAAATTTGACCTACTTTTTAAAAAACTTTAACATTGGCCATAACTTTCGATTGGTAAGTGATAGGGCTTTCATATTTCACATGTTCATTCTATGTCACAAGACCTTTCCAATGATCTCATAATTTTTTACCTTGTGACTTTGACCTGCTTTTTTAAGACTTGAACATTGGCCATTTCTTTCGATTGCTTAGTGGTACTGCTTTCATATTTAGCATGCGCTGTCCAGGGGCATCAGTGTTTCACAAACACATCTTGTTTTTTCATGAATCTTTATATTTATTCTTTTGCTCTTCATCACATTCTATTAAAAGTAAATAGCCTTGATAGCTCAGGGGCTAGTGCGTTAGACTTACAATCGAAAGGTGCTTGGTTCGAATCCGGCCACCAAAAGAATGATGGCATTGGGGAAAAGTCCTAACAAGCTGCAGGGAAAAGTACTAAAATATGATTGGGGGAAAAATGTGTTAAATGGGAAAAGGGTGCAGGATGCAGGTGTAGAAGTTTCCTCAACTAGCTGAAAATGAGCTTAGGGATTTGAGCATGGGCATATATCAGCTAAAACAAGCTCAGTGTTACTCAGATGAGCATTCCAATGAGAATGGGCAATATGAAATCTTGATCTTGATCCCTAAAGAGGAGGAAAGTATATTTAAAACCCAGATTCTTTCCAGGCATACTTCCAGCAAAATGTTTTGTTTGTTTGATATGAGGTTTAACGTTCCCGTCAACACTGTAAAGGTCATTTTGGAGACGGTGCTTTCAATTTTGTGGGACTTTTTCCCAACATTGAGGTGAAATGACACCTCAGCCCTGTCGCCCAATGAAACCAATAGCGTTTATTAGCACGGACAGCGGTTCCTGGACAGCCTCGCACCGCGGTTCCTGGACAGGCTTAGATCCTCTAAGCGGTTTACCAGTACTAGTGTGCGAGCCGGATTCAGCTCTGCATGGAAGCATCATGCAGCCTATATATTTCTTCAAGCCCCTATGGGCGGGGGCTGACCAGCAAAAAGTAATAGTTTATGGATCGAGTGCAGTCAAGGACTAAATCCATTAGTGGGTGGTACTGTCGGTGCCGAAGTGGGGCACGCACAGTTGGCTGCTGGGCACATATAGCAGATGTACTCTGATACTTAAGTTTCTTTAGATTCAATACAGAAAATAATGACACTAAACTTAACAGAGCTCAAATAGACCACGTCGAAGATGCAGCCATAGACACTTGGAGTGCATCAAGTGTGTCTGATGAAGATGAATAGAAAGGATAGATAGTTACCGGGAATATACATAGCACTAAATTCATTTGTAACAGTAACATCCTTCTCGGTCTGATAGAGAACAGGATAGAAGACAAACACACCAAAGTCAAACATGAGACTTGTGAACCCATGAACAAAAGTAAAAAGGAAAGGTTCAAGGAAAGCCACAATCACAAGATGTTGCCAAATCAAAGACAGACAAAACACATATGCAAAAATCAACAATTTCTTCCACACAAGGGGTGATAAAAATGTTAAACAAAAGACACACAGCAAATGTAACACACAAAGGGGACACCAACAAGCCAAAGTATTACATGAACCACATCAGAACCACTGCCTTAGAATGGTCAGTAGCACAGACTACCAGTGGGATGAAGGACCCTATATGTCCAGCCAACCATCACCATGGGTTCAGGTGTATAATATTGAATGCTTGTTTCGTTTACTGGATTTCTACCATAACTGTCGGTGTCTAAATCAGGATCTGCTTCCTCTCAAATCCCTAAGCAGTTGTTGGCCAGCCAAAGCTGATAATCTATTTAAGACTGGCTGTCGAAATCACTTGATAGGCAAATTCATAAAAAAACAACCAACCAGTTGGTCGACCATGTATGTGGTGTCAAGAGTTAAATGAAAGGCTCAAAGAGTACCAGAATCAAAGGCCAGAGACTATTGAAGGCTCCAAAATTATATACAAGTGAAGGGACTGGGTAAGCCAGTGCTTGAAGGGCTCTGCAAGCATCATTTCTTGGTTTACCTGAAAGCATATATGGAATCTGGACAAGATGAACCACCGTTTTCTACTAACCATTTTGGCTGCAGTTCCAAATACATGTAAAATCAACAGAAAAGCTTCAAAATAAATGTTTTGATGTAATGCAAGATTTATTAAGTTCAGTAATATTTCAATGTTATAGGTAAGTATGACCTAAAAGGAGACTTATTCTAAAGATTAAGAAAGTTTCGTTTTTTTCTAACTTCATCTTAATTGTCAGTACGATAGATTTATGAAGATGAGTTGACATAAAGCCAAGGAAGTTTTGCAGTAGAAATAGCAAAGGGGTGCATTTAACCCACCCATACTGTTTAAGTCATTATCAAAGAAGATATTTACAAATCACCTAATAGCTTCTTAAGATCGACAGAAAATCATTGTGTGCTGAATTTTTGACTGTTTTGAAGAATCCTTTTGCCATATATCAATAGATTTTAAATATGACAGAAAATATGTCAAAAATGGATTCAGGGGCAGATAACTCTATAAGTAATTACAGAAGAAAGAAATGCTCATAATTTGGCAATGCCCATTACATCTTAATTATCCCTGTCAAGTACTTTTGCAGAAGCTTTGGAAATAAACTTATGTTGTGGTTTTGCGTAAAGACGGTCAGTAAATTTAGCTGAAATTTAGGTACGACTTATAAGTGAGTATAGTGGTAAAACGAAGAATTTTTCCACAAAAACATATACATTATGTTTAACATCTATAAAGGTCAAAACAATGTTAAAAAGACCCACTTGCCAGGATGCTTTGTGCTAGAGATAATAGCGTAAGTACCACGGGTCTCTCAATGGGGTTGAATTACCCCACCCAATTTGGTTGCTCATAGAGCCAATACCATTACATCTGCGGATCTGAAATTTCACCACATTACAGCAAATACATCATATTTTGAGTCTGCAAAGTTTAAAGAAAATCAAAAGGGGCCATAAAATGGGCCTTATAGGGACTGCTCCTTTAAGATGAAATTTGATATTTTTTGTTATTTCTCCTCAAAATATAGAGGTGATTCTAACCAGTACCCACAGTCTATATTTTAGACCAGAAATAAGAAAAATAAGGTTTACCCCTGTAAACCCAAATTTTACTATATATAAGTAGGGTTCAAGGGGGTCAAAATTATATTGGCGTGTTTTCGTGATGAAGGCCTGAAATGGTCCACTTACTCCAGTATATTAAGTTTTTTTTTGTATATACATGTATAATTTAATTTATCATGGTTGGGGGGAATTCTTATACATTTTTTTCTTGATACAACACGGTTGTTTAACGTTTTCTATTTTGGACCCCAACAAGTGTTTTAAAGAGGTTGTGGTCTTTATGCAAACTCCGAGGACAACTTGCTTTATCTTAGAAACGGGCTTCCAGCAGAACCCTTTTCAAATGTTTAAAGAATGGATGGAAAACCAGAACCCTTAATCAGAAGCAACAAAAATTAACCTTTTTGTACCAAATAGTATCTTCCATCTTATATATAGCAGGAATCCATTTCAAAATTTAGGGGTGTCAGGTTGTTTTCTTCAAAACTTATTTGGAAAATGGCTGAACTTTCTGCAAACAGTGAAGACCCTGATCAGACACTGCATTCTGCGGCATCTGATCTGGGCCTGCACTGTTTGCCAATTACCCATTTTAGGGTTTCTGGCACAAAATGGGTTAACCCTATGGACACAAAGAAAAACTGCATCTGAAAATGTTGTCTGTTCCTGTCATCTGCTGCATCTTCTTGTAAAAGTTTCAAATGTATTTTTGCATACAGGCAAACAGTGTAGACCCTGATCAGATGGTTTCTTGAGAAGCATTCTAATCAGGGTCCACACTGTTTGCAATTATTACTTTTAAAGTAACCAGCAGACAACAAACAGAACGCGCTAATTGTTGTGATTGGTGTTTTAAAGGTTAAGAAATGTTGACATCTTCTACACCTTTACCTTGTTAGATCTGTTGGTAGAATACCCAGCCACTTCATTGAAGGAACAGCTAGATGGGAAGTCTCAAAGGACAATGACTGAAAATAATATCTATTATCTATTACAGAAGACCCTCACTATTACGACAGTACATGTATTTGATCCATTACAATTTGCCGCTATAGTGAATTTGCCGCTATAAAGAATCCCAATAAGAACATGTAGCAGGTTATTAAGGACTTCCTCCCTAAATTACTCCAAGAGACTAATGTTGAGAGAACTTGTGACCCAACCCCATTGCACACATATATATGTAATAGTTGCAATAAACTATGTTTATACTAATTACTCTGAGATACAAATGTTGTGGATATTTGTTAGAATCCCCTCGCTGAGGCGATTCTAACAAATATCCACAACATTTGTTTCTTGGAGTATTAATATATTGCAAAAATCTTGAATATATCCATTAACCATTTCATCTTGCTTTAAGCACGCCTACGGAACGATAGAATGCGTAACCATTGGTTAAGAACGTGAAGCAATTAGAGCGACATCCGGTTAGGAATTAGATCGCTAAAAAAGGTAAAGAAACTGTGCAGTTTCTGTGTTTCATAAGTTATATAATTTTTACGAGGAAGTTATTTAAAAAACGGGGAATTACATTCAGGAGCCCATTGATATCGGCATCTTTGGAGTAAATACCAAATCCCGTACTTCACACATTTTGGCTAAATTTAGTTTCTCCTGCTGAAGGTGAACTCAAGCCTTAGAAAACGAGTGGTTTTTCGAGGTGTTTGTTGCCTTTTATTTATTACTGCGCTTTGCTACAAGTTCAGCTTATTAACATGCACACACAATAAACATATATGGTTAAATGTGTTGTGGATATTTTGCTTGTCAATGCAGCACTAGCGAGAAATCACCACGGAAAAGGTCGAAAATGGTTGGTTACGCATTAGATCTATAGAAATGATAACAGAACTTGCAACTATAAAGCGGATCTGTTTTCATCTCCACGGCCCCAGAATCACCCGCACCTTGTTCTACGGAATCATTTTTAGCCAACCTGATAAGCAGTGCGCTATTGATTCGATAATGACATAGTATTTTATGGAAACATTTTCAGTCTCCAGAATCATAGTACCGAATGATTTTCACGGACTTTTACGCTGTGTTTGTTTTATCAATGGTCCGGTAATTGACTGAAATGAAATAAAACAGGTTTTGGAGTTTTAATTTCTGCGAAAAACTCCTCATCTGCCAAAATTTGCTGGTTAAGCATTAGATCGTCTGGTTGAGCATTCGATAACCAGAGGAGAAAATCAAACCAGTTGCTGCCTAAGTAAATGCCAGCAGCTTACTACAATAAAAGGTGGTCTACATATGATTTCTGAATTGTGTTAAAATCACCAGAGAAAGAAAGCTGTGATGAAAAATACTTTTCTGGACAAGACCATTAAATGTCTGGGTATCATGCTTATCTGACCGAATGACGCGCCGATTCATAAATAAGAGGTCATTACTTGCTTTTGTAGAAAACAAAATGGCGAGCTTACGCTTTGCAATGGCGATTAAATCTATATCCGGATGGGACGGCCATTAATGAACCGTCTCATCTGAGAATCAAAGCTGTTCGCCATCCTGTAAATGAATTTGACTAAATCCCCTATTAACAAGAATTGCCCAAAATAAAAAAAAAATGGAGAGAACTCGTTTAAGAAACTCAGGCGTGAAAGGCTAAGGGTAAGATCGTTAACACTGCAGATACGAAAGCCTATTTGGCTTATGTAGGAGAAAATAAAATACCGTAAAGGCGTAGTAACGCGACACAAAAGACGTAATAACGCAACAAAGGCGTAGAAACGCAAAACAAAAGACGCAGTAACGCCAATCAGAAGGCGAAGCTACGCAAAAAAGGCGTAGTAACGCAAAAACAAGGCGTAGTGACGCGAAAAAGTGCATACTAATGCAAAAGAAAGACGTAGTAACGCAAAAGAAAGGCGCAGTGATGCGAATCAAAGGCGTTTTTATGCGAATCAAAAGGCGTAGTAATGCGAAAAAAAGCATAATAACGCAAAAGAAAGGCATATTTGTTTTAGCTCGCCTCTGCAAAGCAAATAGGTAGCCGGAATATCCTACTCCTGGGACTGCGCATGCCCCCAAAATATATATCTGTATCATGATCGATAACCCAGATCGGAGATCCCGTGAGTTCTATGCTAACTGTCAAAACGATAAGATAAAGATATTGTCTAAAACCAACTTCTTATTAATACAAACAGCGCAAGAATGACACACCATGTATTCTTAATCATGTTAATCAAGACGAACTAGAATCCATTTGTAAAATTTATAAATTTTGAGTAAACAGGAGGACAGGTGCGTTCATTAAATAAATTGAGAGAAGTAAGTAAGTAAGTCAGTCAGTCAGTCAGTAAGTAAGTAAGGACTTTATTTAGTGAGGGTAGCAACATTTAGCACATACAAAAATACATGTAATAGCTAATCTTCCACGAGGCCCTCAGCTAATCTTCCATGATCTAATCTTCCTTCTTAATAAAACATACACGCTATAACATTTTGTTTCATCGGCAGTGTCATTTTTAGATATGAGGAAAAAATATAGATATAATAAATTGATAGAACATACAAGTTATAATATTTTCTTCCATCTGCAGTATCATGTTTAGATATGAGGAACTTTTGAAACCGTTTTGAATATGGAGCAATATTTTCTCACGGATGTATCTAGGCAGTGATTAGGCAGTTTACATTAAGCCAAAAGTCCAGTTTTTTGTTCACTATCGACCGACTATTGATAATATTGTATTTAGTACTAAAAAGGTTGTAGACATTTGCTTTCTCCACATCATTTTGTTTCTTTGAATAATCATTACGAAAACACGCCTATACAAATAAAATGTAACCTTTATCGCCAAAAAAAAACACGAAAATTTTAAGATGAAAAATTGTGATATTTTTCTCATTTCTGCACAAAATATAATGTGATTAAAAAAAAAAAAAAAAAAAAAAAACAAAGGACTGGTGGGTCTATTGCCTCCGAGTGTAGGTAGGAGAAATAGTCTTAAACTGTTTCATTAATCTCTTAAATTCCAGTGTCCAATCAAATAGTGTACATCTTCACCAGACGCCGGATTCTGCAGCGTCTGATCAGGGTCTACACTCTTTGCCAAGCCCATCCTATGTTTCCAAGATAACCATCTTTAGTTTTTCACAACAGTCTGACCTCACTGCGACTATTTTCATTCTAATAGTTTTTCCGACAAGTCAGTGATATTCACGTGCACTTAAGCATAGAACAGCTTTTCTTCTGAGCACCTTTGGGTCGATTGACAAACAATTCCCAGTGGAATTCTTTTCACTGACTGTTACAAGGCGGTTCTTCTTTGGTGGTTTATTTATGTTATTGTTTGTCACTGATTGTATGTATCACATTTTGGATAGCCAGCTGGTATTGATTCCTGATCATTGCTTTACTTCTATTTTTTATAAGCACCAAGTTTATAATCATGGGTGTCTTATGCTCAGCCTGGCTCTCTAATGCTTGACCATAGAAACACGATATAGATTTAATCGCCATTAAAAAGCGTAAGCTGGCCATTTTGTTTTCTACAAAAGCAAGTAATGACCTCTTATTTATGAATCTGTGCGTCATTCGGTCAGATAAGCATGATACCCAGACATTTAATGGTCTTGTCCAGAAAAGTATTTTTCATCACGGCTTTCTTTCTCTGGTGATTTTAACATAATTTAGAAATCACATGTAGACCACCTTTTATTGTAGTAAGCTGCTGGCATTTACTTAGGCAGCAACTGGTGAGATTTTCTACTCTCTGGCTATCGAATGCTCAACCAGACGATCTAATGCTTAACCAGCAAATTTTGGCAGATGAGGAGTTCTTCGCAGAAACTAAAACTCCAAAACCTGTTTAATTTCATTTCAGGCAATTACCGGACCATTGATAAAACAAACACAGCGTAAAAGTCAGTGAAAATCATTCGGTACTATGATTCTGGAGACTGAAAATGTTTCCATAAAATACTATGTCATTATCGAATCAATAGCGCACTGCTTATCAGGTTGGCTAAAAATGGTTCCGTAGAACAAGGTGCGGGTGATTCTGGGGCCGTGGAGATGAAAACAGATCCGCTTTATAGATGCAAGTTTTGTTATCATTTCTATAGATCTAATGCGTAACCAACCATTTTCGACCTTTTCCGTGGTGATTTCTCGCTAGTGCTGCATTGACAAGCAAAATATCCACAACACATATAACCATATATGTTTATTGTGTGTGCATGTTAATACGCTGAACTTGTAGCAAAGCGCAGTAATAAATAAAAGGCAACAAACACCTCGAAAAACCACTCGTTTTCTAAGGCTTGAGTTCACCTTCAGCAGGAGAAACTAAATTTAGCCAAAATGTGTGAAGTACGGGATTTGGTATTTACTCCAAAGATGCCGATATCAATGGGCTCCTGAATGTAATTCCCCGTTTTTTAAATAAATTCCTCGTAAAAATTATATAACTTATGAAACACAGAAACTGCACAGTTTCTTTACCTTTTTTAGCGATCTAATTCCTAACCGGATGTCGCTCTAATTGCTTCACGTTCTTAACCAATGGTTACGCATTCTATCGTTCCGTAGGCGTGTTTAAGGGTTTGTTCCACTGAAATTGTCATTACAACAAGGTTTGTTGTTATATCGAATGTCGGTATAAAGATGGTTGACTGTACTGTACTACAGGGGCCGTCTTACTTTTCTAGGGCACTCCTTCAGGGGAAGCCAGTCTTTCTGGATATTTTGGTCTCCCCTATCAACAAGGGTAAACTCACAGAGAAAAGATTTGCTCCTGACGAGCAAATTCTTTCTTGTGTGAGTAAACCTTTTTCAGAGGGGCTTAGTTCACAAGAAAGTAAAAAGTGAAATCTTGTAAATTACTGCCCTTGAAAAAAAAAACAGAAAATATGTTTGGTGTACCCTTTCCTGCATTTTATTTTGTTGTTTTAATGTGAGTTTTTATTGTCTGATAAACACATCTAAATATACCATAACCTCTTTGTAACACTATTTTTGGGGTCCAAAGTACTGTGTCAGTTAATTGTTATATCCAAACAAAAATTTATGGATTATATAGAACAAGAGGGCCATAATGGCCTTAGATCACTCACCTGATCCTTACTGTACAAATAAAATGGTAGGTAATACAAGATGGAGTGGATGTTTTGAGTAATACTGGTTGACAGTGACCCAAGAAACATTTCTGTGAAATTATCTCAAAATCAGTCTAGCTATTTAGGAGTTAAAATCATTTCAAGTGTTGTATATATTTTTAGTTTTGGTGACTACCATGTTCAGTGGAGTGAAAGGATTTTGAGCAATTCTGTTAGCGGGTCACCCGGGGAACATTCCTTCAAATTATTTTCTTTTTGAGGATTAAGTCTTTGAAAAGTTCCCATTGACAACATTTTCGAACGTGACCCAGATATTGTCAAAGAGATCATTCTGACCAAGTTTGATGATGACCAGACAAAAGCTCTAGACTGCTCACAAGGTTTTTGTATGACTTGATCTACTGACCTACTTTTGACCCGACATAACCCATATTCAAAATTGACCAAGATATTGTCAAGATGATCATTTTGACTAATTTTGATGATGATTGGACCAGTCAAAAGAAGTGATGCGAGTCAGACCATCCCTACATATTAAACCTTTTGGTTTGTTTGGGCAGCAGGGATTGAGATGTCATTTCATCTCAATGTTGGGTAAATATCCCATGAAATTGGAAGCAACATCTCCAAAATGACCTAAATAGTGTTGACGGGGATGTAGAACCTCAATTCAAACAACTCAAATTTGACCAAAACTCAGGCCTCTAGTGTGCTCACAAGGGTTTTCTATGTTTTGACCTACTGACTTACTTTTTTACCAGACATGACCCATATTCAAACCTGACCGAGATATTGCCAAAATGATCATTCTGACCAAGTTTGATGATGATTGGACTAAAACTGTGGTCTCTAGAGTGCTCACAAGAATGACAACCATTTTCCCATTGTAAGTCTATGGGACCTTGTGGTTGCTGGTTGTCATAGCAACCCAAGTTTTTATTCAATTTTGATAAATAGCTTATGTCATCGATACCCCACCATAGGCATGCTACAGATTAGAAATGACTGAGATCAGCCTGCAGGTTGCAGAGATGTAACTTGTCGAAGGTGGTGACAGGCGGACAACAGATGGATGCCCATACTATATGCTCTTGTGAAGCCTTTGGCCCAGGTGAGCTAAAAATGGTCATTTTTTCTACAATCTATATAATTATGAGATCCATCTTTAATTGTGTTATATCAAAAATAGTGTTGTAAAGAACAGTGTTATAAAGAGGTTTAGGTGTACTACTGATACAAGGTAAAACATTACTTAGCGTATATTATTTTGGCAGTGACTGACCATCTTGGATCAGAGGAAGTGGCAAATTTGGTTTTGTTTGGAGTTATAATGGCAGTCAATAAATATTTTTTTCGAGGCCATCTGGGGATAGTCAAAACTATTGACGTGAGTTGCCGAGGAAGACCCCATGCACTATCGCCACAGGCTGTAGGCCGAGGTCATTAGGGCATGGGGCTATCTGAGGTGCCGAGGGGCAATAGTTTTAACCATCCCCTAAACAGCCTTGAAATAACTGGTTTATTACCCAACATGTATAGAAAATCATCCATTGAAGAAAACAAATAACCAAGAAACAACAATATGAAGTCTAAGTTAACCTTCAGCGTGCTGGAGGTGACTTTAGTCGGCGGGGAGGGGGGTCCAAATTGGGCAACTTATCACTCTCATAAGAAAGCAAGTAGACTCCATTTGATGAGGTTGTGCGATGCAGGAGGGATCCTTCTTTCTTAGAAGGGCACAGGTTTTAACAACATTTACGGCTGTTTACATTTACACCGAGAAATAACGTTAAAAATTGAGGATTTCTCAAGTACAAGTCTTCAACAGGTCTCCTTATTGTTTTGTCACAATTTTGTGCATACTAGACCCAATCAATCTAAACAGCTACTGGTGATAGCCATAATATAGGTAACTACACAAGCTATAAGCTATCAATTTTATCCTTCAAAGCACACACTGAGCACTATTCACCATATTTGCATTATTTGCTGGCTCCCAGCTTGCACATTGTCAATATTAGAAAAACAGGTAACCAGACCCCCCTGACCTTTCAAGGTTAAGGGGGTCTGGTTACCTGTTTTTCCAACACTGATAACCTTCAGACTAGGAACCAGCAGATAATGCAAATAAGCTGAATTGTCTTGCAGTTCTCTTTTTTTTTTTAACTGTCTTAATTGGTTCCTGGTCAGATCACGTGACTGCCATGTTTGGAAGTCACGTGACCCATAATACTTCCGGTAGAAATGGCAGAAGATGTCTTGTCTATATTGTGTCAAAGTATGAGCAGAATGGGTTTAGATTTAAGGAAATTATGGCTGCCGAAATAAGCATATCCCCTCCAAAGCGCGAGTACTGAATAAAACTCAGCATGCTAAAGGTTAAACAGTGCAGTACGAGTTTGAGTTAAACAGCATTGACCATGATCAGATTGCTCCTTCAAAGCAGTCCAATCTTGGTCTGCATTGGTTGATTTTGGAGCTGCGTCGCCAAACGGCATATTTTGTTATTGTTTTTCGGCAGAAATTACTGCATGGTTTCGGTTTCATCAGAGAAAAACTCTGCATTATGCAAGCACAGGGGATGTAATATACAATTGCAGCAGGAAACCGAATTCCAGGCATTATCACCAATCAGTATCCAAAACTACTGCCCAGTAGCCAAAAACAAAAAAAAAAACAAAAAAAAAACTCATTACTTTTTATATGAGCTAGCGCACAACAAAACCTACATTATGGCTTGTGCGACCAGCAAAGACTCAGATCAGCCTGCACATTCGTGCAGTCTGATCAGAGCCTTCACTGATCGCATGTACCTTCTATAGCCTGCGGGCTATTCAAAGAGAGGTACACAGCAGCCTGTGGGCTATTCAAAGAGAGACACACAGCATCTCTTGTCTTAGTGAGTAAATAAGCAGACTGACCTGGATATTTGAAGGTCACATGTCTTTGTGTAGGTTTAGGTGTGTGCTGGCTCATATAGTTTGGGTAATAACACTATTTAGGTCATGTTGAGCCAATCAGTTCACCTTACAACACTTTTCCTGGGCAGGCTTATACATAAGCAATTAACCCATTCTATACTGGTGGATTCTTCCATTGCTATATGTTAGACAAGTCCATTTGTCATTTAAGGGGTGTCAGGCCTTTTTTATCATTCTGCAGTGTCTGATCTGGGTCTGCCCTGTTTGCCAGGCTACTCTTTTAGGTGTTTCCCACCTAGAATGGGTTAACAATTTCAGCGCAAAGTGATAATTCTCCATAAAAACACATGGCAGGGCTTAGTGTTGAAAGAAGACACTAAATTTGCCTTCAGACCTGCTTCTGAATGTACTGATCAGGATCTTCAGTTTGCAAAAAAGCATAACCATTTTCTAATTGATTTCTGAAACTAACTCAACCTGACACATATCCCTCGATTTTGAAATGGACTCCTGCCATACATAGTGCTGAAGATTCCATTCAGATGGAAATGATCGAGCTAAAACTTTAATGCAAAGCCTGTGCATATGTGAGTACTTACTCTGGAGCCAAACTTGTAGATGGCCATGATTTCAATGCCTGAAAAACAAAAATGGGATGACAAAAAAACAGTTAACTCTTACCCTGCTGATCATGACAACTTCTGCCTTTGCAAACAGTGTAGATCCGGGTCAGATGGCTCCTCTGATCAGAATCTAAACTGTCATTCAGTTTGCAATCTTAACCCATTCTATCCTAGTGGACTCTCCCATTGCTATATGTTGGACAAGTGCATTTGTCATATAAGGGGTGTCAGGCTTATTTTTCTCGTTTTTATTCTATTTTTGAAGGAAACTTCTGTTAGCAAATATTGCAGGCCCTGATCAGATTAGGGGTGGGTTAATGAATAAACAATATTAAGTGATCTGATTGACTGCTTGTAAGAAATGTGTGTGGCAAATTTATTTATTCAGCAGGATAGGGGTTAAGTAAAATAGTTGAATAGAGCTTCAGATTAGAGAAGCAAAAGATAATTTTGAGATTTTTTTTCTTAATTTATTATTATTTCTCTACAAATATATTTCTTAACCCATTTTGTACCAGAAACCCCAAAACGGGTAGTTGGCAAACAGTGCAGGTCCAGATCAGATGCCACAGAATGTGGCGTCTGATCAGGGCCTACACTGTTTGCAAAAAGTTAAGCCATTTTCCAAAACAAAATTTCAAGAAAACACAACCTGACACCCCAAAATTTTGAAATGGACTCCTTCTATATATAAGGTGGAAGATTCCATTTGGTACAAAATGGGTTAATTTATTATTATTTCTCTCTATATTTATCCTTATTAGCCCCACTGCAAGAAAACCAATGGGGTTTGCAACCAGGTGGGGCAAAAGTCACTATCCTCAGCTACACATAATGGCTTCAGTCTTGAAAAACCTACTGTCCAAGCAATGGGCAATAAATATGCTGATTAGACAGCAGAAGCACAGGCTGATCTGTGCCTTTGTTGATTGCAAATGGTAAAAATATATGACTTGACTCCTACCATAATGATCCTAAGTATTGGAACAGATAGACTTAACCCTTCTCTTGCTGAATATTCATTCAAGCCACACCCATTTCTGTCTATCAACCAATCAAATTACTTGATGTAATTTATATCTACAAATTCATAAACTGAATGCCAAACAATGTAGATCCTGATCAGATGGCTTCTTCAGAAGCCATCTGATCTGGATCTACATTGTTTCAAAGATAAGGCATATCCGGGCTCAGCAGGACAAGAGTTAAGCAAACAGTGCAGACCCAGGGTCTACACTGTTTGTGATTCCATCCACACATTTTGGGCTCCTTTTTGAAGTCTGTAAATATTGGTGGGTGGCAACCTCGAAACAATATATAAGCACTGCTCCACATCATGATCTAACTATATATCAAGTTTCAGCTTGAACGAATGTAACATGTTTGTTTGTTTGTTTGATTTGAGGTTTAATGTCCCCGTCAACACTGTAAAGGTCATTTTGGAGACATTGCTTCCAATTTTGTGGGACTTTTACCAGACTTTGAGATGAAATGACATCTCAAGCCCTGTCACTCAATGAAACCAATAGGGTTAAAAAGCATGGATGGGTCTGACTCGCACCGCTTTGCCTGGGCAGACTTAGATCCTCTAAGCGGTTTACCAGTACTCATGTGTGGGTCAGATTCAGCTCTGCTTGGAAGCATCATGCAGCCCATCTATTTCTTCAAGCCCCGATGGGCGGGGCCGAATGTAACATGTAGGAGTTATCCAGAAATAAAAAGTCGTATAAAAATCACACAATTTGTTTACCTTTTCCCTTCATCTAATTCTGAACCAGACATTGATATACCAGGCGCCAAAACTGACAGAGTTAAGGTACATTGTCATCATACCATGTTATTCCTATAAAGTTGGACATTGTGAGGACTTGCTGTAATTCTCCTAAACTTTTAACAAATTTGTATCAAGGAGACCAAAACAGTGCAGACGGAATTACAAATACTGTAGATGCTGATAAGACTGCTCCTTCAGGTCTGGGTCTGCACTGTTTGCTTAGGCCTGTCTGTCCCAGTACATAGGTCCATTAAGGCATCAACATTACATGGAATCAACACTTCTAATACTTGCCATGTGGATCGGCATCAACCAGTGCCAGTATTGGTATTGAGAAACTATCCCACAATCTCCGTAGTAACAGCCTGGTGTTCATATCAGGAAAACCTTTGCCCTGGTAGAAAATAATATAGTCTTGATACAGTTAAACGGTTTTGTACTGAATGAAATCTTCAGCCTAACATATAGTAAGAAGGCCCTTATTACATGCCACATTCTGCTGTGTCTGATCTGGGCCTGCACTAGTTGCCAGAATCCCATTTTGGAATTTCCCAATTAAAATGGATTAATTACTCTTATATAAATACGGTGATCAGACAAAATTCTAGCAAGTTTTCCACAATAGTATATGCTAAACAACCTCTATAATTACTCTGAGCAGGCTGATCTTGTTGGAGTTGTAACACTGCTCCAGATCACTGGAGGAGAAACAAGGATAATTAACCATTTCGTACGGGAAACCCCAAAACGGGTAATTGGCATGGTTAAGGGCTTATTTTATACTTGGCATATTTTCTGCCCTTTTTGGGTTGATTGTTTACAATCGATCCTAATTTACTAAATGGCAAAATCCGAATTCAAGCTGTTGTCCATGTGACCACTGATTTGGGAAAACCAATATTACGGTTATTAATAGACAAGAGGCCCATGGGCCACTATGCTCACCAGAGCTCAGGGGGCACTGCCCACTGGCAGCAATGTATTTTAATTAACCATGGAAGCCCTGCGCCCAAGGATACTACAGTTAGAATTTGGACCCAATCAGCCTAGTGGCTTCAGAGGTCTGATGTCGCTTGAATGTGTTGTTGCAGGACAACAGATGACAATTGACAATATCCCATCTGTGGCAACTAATAGGCCTAAAAGAACATTATTAAAGGAATATTTCTATGTAAGTTTGACAAAATATCTTGAAAGGCATAAATGTCATTTTTCAATTTTCCCCATTTATAAGTCAATGGAAATTCTTAACTTGCCATAGCAAACAAACCAAAGAGCCAAATTTCATAAACCAGAGCTCAGGTGGGCACTGCCCATGACATTGTATTTTAACAGGATATGATTTTAATCTACCAATTATAAAGTCTGCCAAACAAACCCCATACCCAAATGAGCACCCATGTGCACTGTATCTGAAATATTAGGTGTTTTATAAAGTAGAGAGGGTGGGGCATGAACCCAATGGAGCCCTGGTTGGTGTCACTAAATGCATCTTATCAAATGGAACAGAGACATTATGGTTTAGCGGTGGGGATATGTATGGCTCCTGAGATGTAAGGCTTTTTAAGCAGTGGAGGGATTCGGGCATGGTGGATCCCAGAAAAGCCCAAGATTGCTGTCACTGAATGCTGAATGGTTCCGAGATATGAGGCCCTTTTATGAAGTGGATTGGAGAGAAATGGCCCCTGCGGACCCCCAAGATGGGGGTGACTGAATGTGTCTAATAACAATGAACAAGAATATATGTGATTATGGGGTTGGGATTTGAATGGTTTCTGAGATATATGGCCTATTATGAAGTGGGGACTTATCATAAAGAAGAAGAATATATATGGTTAAGGGGTGGGGATCTGAACAGTTTCTGAGTTATATGGCTTTTAATGAAGTAAAGGGGTGGGACATGCCGGTGGCAACCCGGGAGTCCCCCATACTGGTGTCACTGATTGCGTCTTATCATAAGGAACAAGAATATATTATGGTTTAGGAGTAGGGCTCTGAACAGTTTCTCAGATATATGGTCTATTGTGAAGTTGAGGGGTGGAGCATGGCCCGGGCATGTCCTGGGTGACTCCTAGGTTGGTGTCACTGAATGTGTCTTATCATAAGAACCAAGAATATATATGGTTTAGGGGTGGGGATCTGAAACGTTTCTGGAATATTTGGCCTTTTAGTAAGTGGAGGGGATGGGGCATGGCCCCGGCACATCCCGGGGGACCCCCAGGTTGGTGTCACTGAGTGCGTCTTATCATAAGGAACAAGAATATATATGGTTAAGGGGTAGGGATCTGAATGGTTTCTGTGATAAATGGCATTTTATGAAGTGGAGGGGGTGGGGCATGTCCCCGGCACATCAAGGGGAACCCCCAAGTTGGTGTCACTTAATGCATCTTATCATAAGGAACAAGAATATAATATGGTTTAGGGGTGGGGATTTGTAAGGTTTCTGGAATATTTGACCTTTTATGAAGTGGAGGGGATTGGGCATGGCCCCGGCACATCCTGGGTGTCCCCCAGGTTGGTGTCACTGAATGCGAATTATCATAAGGAACGAGAATATATATGGTTTAGGGGTGGGGATCTGTGGGGTTTCTGGGATATTGGGCTGTTTATGAAATGGAGGGGTGGGGCATGGCCCAGGCACATCCCGAGGGACCCCCAGATTGCTGTCATTGAGTGCGTCTTATCATAAGAAACAAGAATATATACGGTTTAGGGGTGGGGATCTGAATGGTTTCTGAGATAAATGGCATTTAATGAAGTGGAGGGGGTGGGACATGTCCCCGGGAACCCCCAGGTTGGTGTCACTTAATGTGTCTTATCATAAGGAACAAGAAAATATATGGTTTAGGGGTGGGGATCTGTAAGGTTTCTGAGATAAAGGGCATTTTATGAAGTGGAGGGGGCGGGGCATGGTCCTGGCACAACCTACGGGACCCACAGGTTGACATAAAAGCATATGGCTGAGAGAAGTTTACTCAAGGAAGGTGTCTATGAAAATTTTGTCAAAATATCTGCAAAGGCTTGGTAGATAATGCCATTTTTCAATTTTCCCCATTATAAGTCTATGGAAAATCTAAGTTGCCATAGCAACCAAACTAAAGAGCCGAATTTCATAAACAAGAGGACCCAATGGCCCTATATCGCTCACCTGTGTACCAGAAAATCATTAGTGTAGGAGACTACTTGACATTGCTACATACTAAATATCTAAGCTCAGGCAAAGTGGTGTCCATGCTTATAAACCCTATTGGTTTCATTGGGCGACAGAGCTTGAGATGTAATTTCATCTCAATGTCGGGTAAAAGTCCCACAAAATTGTAAGAGACATCTCCAAAATGACCTATACAGTGCTGACAGGGATATAAAACCTCAAATCAAACAAAATCTGTGCATTATGATTTTAGAAAAGAAGATTTTTTTAAGTTTTTTTTTTTTCCAGTATAAGTCTATAGAAGCTAATGAGCCCTGGGGCTTGGCCAATTTTGACCCAAAGGGCATGGTTGGCAGGATTTATGTAGGCGAACATTTTGTGTTGCTATATACTAAATATCTAAGGTCTGTATTTCATGGTTTCAAAGAAGATGTTTGAAGCTTTTTTCCATTATAAGTTTGTTGGAGTTAAGGGGCCACAGGATTTGGCCAATTTGGACTTAATATCTATGTTCTGTGCTTCACAGTTTCTGAGAAGAAGATTTTTTAAGCTTTCTTCCATTATGAGTATATGGGAGCTTAGGGGCACCGGGGCATGGCCCATTTGGACCCCAGGGGCATGATTAGCAGGAAATAAGTAGGTGATCACTTGCCGTTGCTACATGCTAAATATCTAAGCTCTGGGCCTTATGGTTTCAGAGAAGAAGGTTTTTGAGGCTTTTCTCCATTATGAGTCTATGGGAGCTAAGGGGGTCCCAGGCTGTGACCCATTTGGACCCCAGGGGCATGATTGGCAGGATTTATGTTGGTGACCACTTGTCATTGCCACATGCTAAATATCTAAGCTCTGGGCCCTGTGGTTTCAGAGAAGAAGATTTTTGAAGCTTTTTCCATTATGAGTCTAGGGGAGCTAAGGGGCCCCGGGGCGTGGCCCATTTGGACCCGAGGGGCATGATTGGCAGGATTTATGTAGGTGACCACTTGCCATTGCTACATGCTAATTATCTAAGCTCTAGGCCCTGTGGTTTCAGAGAAAAAGATTTTTGAAGCTTTTTTTCAATTATGAGTCTATAGGAGCTAAGGGGCCCCGGGGCGTGGCTCTTTTGGACCACAGGGGCATGATTGGCAGGAATTATGTAGGTGACCACTTGCTGTTGCTACATGCTAAATATCTAGGCTCTGGGCCCTGTGGTTTCAGAGAAGAAGATTTTTGAAGCTTTTTTCTATTATGAGTCAATGGGAGCTAAGGGGCCCCAGTGCGTGGCCAATTTGGACCCAAGGGACATGATTGGCAGGAATTATGTAGGTGACAACTTGCAGTTGCTACATGCTAATTACCTAAGCTCTTGGCCCTCTGGTTTCAGCGGAGAAGATTTTTGAAGCTTTTTTCCATTTTGAGTCTATGGGAGCGAAGGGGCCCCGGGGCGTGGCCCATTTGGAACCCAGGGGCATGATTGGCAGGAATTATGTAGGTGACCACTTGCCATTGCTACATGCTAAATATCTAAGCTCTGGGCCCTGTGGTTTCAGAGAAGAAGATTTTTGAACCTTTTTTCCCATTATGAGTATATAGGAGCTAAGGAGCCCCGGGATGTGGCCAATTTGGACCCCTGGGGCATGATTGGCAGGAATTATATAGGTTACCACTTGCCATTGCTACATGCTAAATATCTAAGCTCTGGGCTTTCTGGTTTCAGAGAAGAAGATTTTTGAAGCTTTTTTCCATTATGAGTCTATGGGAGCGAAGGGGCCCCGGGGCGTGGCCCATTTGGACCCAGGGGCATGATTGGCAGGAATTAGGTAGTTGACCACTTGCCCTTCCTACATGCTAAATATCTAAGCTCTGGGCCCTGTGGTTTCAGAGAAGAAGATTTTTGAAGCTTTTTTCCATTATGAGTCTATAGGAGCTAATGGGCCCCGGGGCGTGGTCGGTTGGGACCGCCAGGGGCATGATTGGCAGGAATTATGTAGGTGACCACTTGCCGTTGCAACATGCTAATTACCTAAGCTCTGGGCCCTGTGGTTTCAGCGGAGAAGATTTTTGAAGCTTTTTTTTTCCATTTTGGGTCTATGGGAGCGAAGGGGCCCCGGGGCGTGGCCCATTTGGAACCCAGGGGCACGATTAGCAGGAATTATGTAGGTGACCACTTGCCGTTACTACATGCTAAATATGTAAGCTCTGGGCCCTGTGGTTTCAGAGAAGAAGATTTTTGAACCTTTTTTTCCATTATGAGTCTATGGGAGCGAAGGGGCCCTGGGGCGTGGCTCATTTGGAACCCAGGGGCATGATTGGCAGGAATTATGTAGGTGACCACCTGCCATTGCTACATGCTAAATATATAAGCTCTGGGCCCTGTGGTTTCAGAGAAGAAGATTTTTGAACCTGTTTTTCCATTATGAGTCTATGGGAGCGAAGGGGCCCCTGGGCGTGGCCCTTTTTGAACCCAGGGGCATGATTGGCAGGAATTATGTAGGTGACCACTTGCCATTGCTACATGCTTAATATCTTAGCTCTGGGCCCTGTGGTTTCAGAGAAGAAGATTTTTTAAGCTTTTTTCCATTATGAGTCTATGGGAGCGAAGGGGCCCGAGGGCGTGGCCCATTTGGCACCCAGGGGCATGACTGGCAGGAATTATGTAGTTGACCACTTGCCCTTGCCACATGCTAAATATCTAAGCTCTGGGCCCTGTGGTTTCAGAGAAGAAGATTTTTAAAATTTTTCCCTTTATAAGTCTATGGGAGCTATATGTTGCCATGGCAACCAGAATTCCAATCTGATCAGCCTAAAAACCATATGCAGCCTTTCCCCCTACCTGATGATGCTTCACATGAAATTTGATCAAGATTGGCCATGGGGTATTGGAGATATACTTATTTTAAATTGTTTACGGATGCACGGACGGACGCACGGACGGACGCACGGACCCACATTTTGGGTTTGTGTGGCTGCACCTGTCCATATTTTATGGGGCTAAAATTTTTATGTGGCTAACGGTTAATTTGGCTATAAGACACACAAATCTGTACATCTAATGTGGCTAGCAACACAAACTTTGGACATCAGCCACATAAAGGCTGTCTGTACGAAACCGTCTTTGTCTAAACTTATGTGGCTACCAGAGGTTGTGATATCTAGCCCTCTAAAGGTAGAACAGAACTTTCTTTATAGTGCACTGATACATCTTATGGGTCTAGCTCCTCACATAGAGGGACTTTTTCCTACTGCAGCATTCAGCCCCAGGACCGCCAGTTAAATTTATGTGGCTCAGCCCCATAATCTCAAAGTTTAGCCTCATAATCCTGGACATCCATGTCCAAGGATGTCCAAGGTGATGGACACAAATTTATGTGCCTTTTTTTTATTTGATTTTTCTAGTCCCCCTGAACCCCTCTGTACTAACAGAAAAATGGGTTTGTGAGGCTAGCCACACAAACCCATTTTGCCACACAAAACCCTTCTGTACCTAAAAGAAGCCACATAAACCCATTTTGTAAGAACGGACGCACGACGGACGACGGACAAAAAGTGATTCCAAAAGCTCACCTTGTCACTACGTGACAGGTGAGCTAAAAACACAAAACCTGTAAAGGCAAATATGGTGAATATTTCCATAAACTCTCAGCCTCATAGAGCATACGGTTTCTGAGGAGATGATTTTTTAAGTATTTTTTTCTATTTTTTTTTATTTTGGTTTCCATGGCAACCAATACAAATGAGCAGCAGCCCTAAATTCATTTGGCAGAGAGTAGATTGTTTAAGGAACATTTCTATGAAAGTTTTGTCAAAATATCTGCAGAGGCTTGGCAGTAAATGCCATTTTTCAATTTTCCCCATTATAAGTCTATGGGAACTCTAAGTTGCCATAGCAACCAAACTAATGAGCCGATTTTCATAAAAAACACAAACTTTCAATCCCCCCTCCCAAGGATGCTACAGATAAAATTTGGGCCCAATCTGCCCAGTGGCTTCAGAGGAGAAGTCTTTTGAAAGTGTTGACGACGGACATACGATGCAGACGACGACGGACAACTGCCTATCCTATAAGCTCCCCCGGAGCCATCGGCTCTGGTGAGCTAAAAAAGTCTCACTATTTCTATTGATGTTACATGCAGGTCAGAGCTATTTATAGAGTCTGGACAGGAATCGTGTGCTGAGTTTGGCAAACACTGAATACCCAGTTCAGATGCCACAGAATGTGGAGTCTGCTTAGCTGGTTGCACAGGGACTAAACTATTTGCTTAAATAGTGGCATTTACGGGTTCAATGAAATAGTATAAGAATGCCAGGTTGCTCACGTAATGAAAGGAAAACAATAACAATATCCTAATCTAGGCCACGCTATCAGGTGACGACATTCGGAACATTCCATTAATAAAACTGTTTGATACAGTCAATTGTACAAAAAGTAAATAAAAACTTTTTGCACTTCTGCTAAGAACTTAAATTTGTTTAAGAACAGGGTCGGCACTGTTCGCCATATATATAAAGCAAGTTTTGAACATGATTCAGGCCGCACACAGACTCTGAAAAAGTGGGGAGGGTTGCGAATTTCAGGAATTTTGCATAGGGTAAAAAACTGCCCGAGTTTGAGAATTTTCCAAAAACGGGGGGGGGGTAAATAATTTTGAAAACTTTGGCGCGAAATGCTACGTACCATATTTTTTTTTCAGACAAAAATTGTACTGAATACTTTTCTTTTAATGAAGTGTTTTAACAAGTACCCACAGTCTACGTTATAAAGCTAAAGCTTGCTAGTGTCCGCGTGACTATCTCTGACCATCTGACTGCCACCAACCCTGAAAAAAATCTAGTTTATTGTGTTGATAGTCGCCTCCCTAAGACATCAGAGCCCTGCGTAAAAGGGAAATTCTGGACTGTGCTCTTGCACATGGGCATTGGCAAACAGTGTTTACCTAATCAGACCAAATAACTGTCTGATCAGGGCTACTGTGCTTGTACAAATACTGGAATTTAAGGGTTAAATGAACAGTTTGATTTTCAGTTCAGGACTATTTTCAACATTCACTCAGAGACAGTTGACCCACCAGTACTCCCAGTGCTTTGATTTTATTTTTTCTACCTTTTTTTGTTAACACGGCAGGAAATTTTGGGTGCTTCTTGTAAGCTTTCCCATTAACCATGGCTCCTGAAAAAGGGTTCTACTCTAAAAGAAAGATTTTGCTTCTCAGGAACAAAATCTGTCTTCAGAGTACAGCACGGCATAAGTATTTCAAAGAGCTGCCCCCCATTGTTAACAGAGGCATAAGTTTGTTTTAACATAATAATAATTTGAAAGAGTTGCCCTACCACTGATGAGAGAGGCATAAATAAAGTATTTTTGAAAGAGTTGATCATAGAACACTATAACAAACTTTGGGTCAACTGACACTCAAACAACAAATTGTATACTTACTGTAACAATGATACATGGATGAAGTTTCTCACACATTTTAGCATCTAGTAATTTCTGAAAAGTTGCATCTTTCTCCACAACCAAAATGAAATCAGCATTTGTAATAATATCTGCCTAGTTAAGGTTAAACAATGCCTGATCACTATGATAACACACCCATGTGACATAGTGCATTTTTTTTAGGTCGGCTGTTTTCGGTATTGACATAGCTCTGATGTCGTCGTGCAAAAACTTGGACATTTTGTAATATCTCTGTCATTACTGAACATGTTTACTTGAAACTCGGACTAGTTGTTCATTATGAAAAGGGGAACTCATACCAATAGGTGAGGTAACCCTCAAAATAGTTTTGGCACAGTTATGCCCCTGTTTCGACTTAGAATTTGGCGTCTTCGTCATGCAAAAACTTGGACATTTTGTAATATCTCTGTCATTACTGAACACATTTACTTGAAACTCAGACTAGTTGTTCATTATGAAAAGGGGAACTCATACCAATAGGTGAGGTAACCCGCAAAATATTTTTGGCACAGTTATGCCTCTGTTTCGACTTAGAATTTTGCTTCGTCGTTGTGCAAAAACTTGGACATTTTGTAATATCCCTGCCATTACTGAACATATTTACTTGAAACTCGGACTAGTTGTTCATTATGAAAAGGGGAACTCATACCAATAGGTGAGGTAACCCTCAAAATAGTTTTTGCATAGTTATGCCCCTTTTTGACATAGAATTTTTGTTTAAAATTTGTTGCAAAAACTTGGACATTTTGTAATATCTCTGTCATTACTAAACATATTTAGGCACAGTTATGCCCCTTTTTCGACTTAGAATTTTTCAACTCCGCTGTTTTCGAAGAAAACGACGAGGTATTGTCATAGCTCTGGCGTCATCATCATGCAAAAACTTGGACATTTTCGTCTGCGTTGTCGTCGTGCAAAAACTTGGACATTTTGTAATATCCGTGTCATTACTGAACATATTCACTTGAAACTGGGATTAGTTGTTCATTATGAAAAGGGGCTGCAGCCGAGCGTTGGCACCCGCATGTGGTGCTCTTGTTCATATCTCCAAATGGTTACTTTTCTAATGAAAATCTGTGATATTTTTCTTATTTACATGTGTACTGCAAACATAGATTGTCGGTGCTCTTTAGAACCGCCACATTCATAGAACCGCCACATTGAGGTGGTTCTACCAACTGCCCACATCCTCTGTCTTGGAGCAGAAGTAAGGAAAATACCCGGTAGTGTATATTCCTGTAAACCCCAGTTTTCCCTATATAAAACAGGGTTTAGAGGGGTGTTCATTATACAGATTTGTTAACATGATTCCTTACAATACAGTAAGGCCGCCATGATGCAGAATCCAGTAACACTTGAGCCACATCATGTGAGAATGTCTACAGGGTTTGCGACCAGGCCCGTCCAGCTACACAGACTTGCGAATGAGTTGAAATTTTAGATATAGAAACTAGAGGTGTTGTCATCACGAAAACATGCCTATATAATTTTGACCCCCTTTAACTCCACTTTTATATAGTAAAACTGGGGTTTCCGGGGGTATACCTTATTTCTTATTTCTGCTCTAAAATATAGATTGTTGGTACTCGTTAGAGCCGCCTCGGTGTGGCGGTTCTAACGGTCGCCCACAATCTATATTTTGAGCAGAAATAAGAAAAATATCGCAATTTTTCATCATAAAATTTTCAAGTTCAAGTTTCCATTGGGTCAAACATTTTGTGTCGGGAATGTGATTCCCATTTTTATCAGTTATTACGTAGCATCTAACGTTTACAATATTGTTTACAAAATGAAAATTTTCACAATGGTTGAAATGTTATCGACATTTAAATATTGGACCAAACTACTGGAAGTGAGCGAAAAGTATGGCATTTCTGACTGCGGTGTTTGTTTTTATCAATATTTAGACACAGCTGAAGATGCTAAAACAATAGAAGGCACTTTTGGGTCGATTTTTGGCTTGAAACATCATTTTGAAAATTTCGTTGAAAAAAGCAGTTTTTGAGATTTTAATAAAATATTTTAGATCTTATGTTAATTTTTATTCCTTGCTTTTCACTTGTTACCTGTATGCAAAAATGTTGAACAGGGATACCGACTAAGCATTTTGCTTTAGGCGCCCAGACTGTCATAAACCCACATTTTACATTAAGATAAAAGGTATTAATTTTCTTTCAGAACTTAGGCGCCAGGCCAAAATTTAGGTGCATTGGGTGACGGGGCGCCTGTTTGTCTGTATCCCTGGTTGAAGTCAGAATTTGAATACAAACATTTTGTGAAAAATGCACTTTTTTACATATTCCCCAAAAACTTTTATTTTGAACACCAGATATTCTAAAAATTCTTACAGGATTCATGTCTATAGTTATTCAAATCCTTAATCAGTAATTTTTAACTGAATTATCCACTTGTTTTGTCGGGTGAGACAATTTAAAAGTTTTTTTTTATTTCCGGTGAGTATATAAAGACAAGAGAGCCATGATGGCCCTGAATCGCTCACCTGAATCCAAGATGTTTCAAAGCTTATGGAAATGAAGGATTCACTGCTTTAAGGAGATGTGGACCAAAGATTTTTCTTTGGAGGTTATTTTTCATTGTAGTGGAATTTGAAGGTTTTTCTATTTTTAGCTCTGGTGTCCATTTTGTTTAACAGAGCGGAACAGTTTAGGCAATTTTGAAAGAGGGTCACTCAAGGAACATTCCTGTGAAATTATTTTCAAATCGGGCTCTTTGCCTTGGATAAGATGTCATTTAAAGGTTTTTCTATATTTAGCTCTGGTGGCCATTTTGTTTAACGAGCGAAACGATTTAGACAATTTTGAAAAAGGGTCACTCGACGAACGTTCCTGTGAAATTATTTCCTAATCGTGCCATTTGCCTTGGAGGAGATGTCATTTAAATGTTTTTCTATTTTTAGCTCTGGTGGCCATTTTGTTTAACAGAGTGGAACAATTTAGGCAATTTTGAAAGAGGGTCACTCAAGGAACATTCCTGTTAAGTTATTTTCAAATCGGGCCATTTGCATAGGAGGAGATGTCATTTGAAGGTTTTTCTACTTCTATCTCTGGTGGCCATTTTGTTTAACGGAGCGGAACGATTTAGGCAATTTTAAAAGAGGGTCACTCAAGCAACATTCCTGTGAAATTATTTTCAAATCGGGCCATTTGCCTAGGAGGAGATGTCATTTAAAGGTTTTTCTATTTTTGGCTCTGGCGGCCATTTTGTTTAACGGAGCAGAATGATTAAGGCAATTTTGAAAGAGGCTTACTCAAGGAACGTTCCTGTGAAATTATTTTCAAATTGGGCCATTTGCCTAGGAGGAGATGTCATTTAAAGGTTTTTCTATTTTTAGCTCTGGCGGCCATTTTGTTAAACGGAGCGGAACGATTTAGGCAATTTTGAAAGAAAGTCACTCAAGGAACATTCCTGTGAAGTTATTTTCAAATCGAGCCATTTGCCTAGAAGAAGATGTCATTTAAAGGTTTTTCTATTTTTAGCTCTGGTGGCCATTTTGTTTAACAGAGCGGAACGATTTAGGCAATTTTGAAAGAGGGTCACTCAAGGAACGTTCCTGTGAAATTATTTTCAAATCGGGCCATTTGCCTAGGAAAAGATGTCATTTAAAGGTTTTTCTATTTTTAGCTCTGGCGGCCATTTTGTTTAACGGAGCGAAACGATTTAGGTAATTTTGAAAGAGGGTCACTCAAGCAACATTCCTGTGAAATTATTTTCAAATCGGGCCATTTGCCTAGGAGGAGATGTCATTTAAAGGTTTTTCTATTTTTGGCTCTGGCAGCCATTTTGTTTAACGGAGCAGAATGATTAAGGCAATTTTGAAAGAGGCTCACTCAAGGAATGTTCCTGTGAAATTATTTTCAAATTGGGCCATTTGTCTAGGAGATGTCATTTAAAGATTTTTCTATTTTTAGCTCTGGCGGCCATTTTGTTTAACGGAGCGGAACGATTTAGGCAATTTTGAAAGAGGGTCACTCAAGGAACATTCCTGTGAAGTTATTTTTAAATCGAGCCATTTGCCAAGAAGAAGATGTCATTTAAAGGTTTTTCTATTTTTAGCTCTGGTGGCCATTTTGTTTAATGGAGCGGAATGATTTAGGCAATTTTGAAAGAGGGTCACTCAAGGAACGTTCCTGTGAAATTATTTTCAAATCGGGCCATTTGCCTAGGAAGAGATGTCATTTAAAGGTTTTTCGTATTTTAGCTCTGGCGGCCATTTTGTTTAACGGAGCGGAACGATTTAGGTAATTTTGAAAGAGGGTCACTCAAGCAACATTCCTGTGAAATTATTTTCAAATCGGGCCATTTGCCTAGGAGGAGATGTCATTTAAAGGTTTTTCTATTTTTGGCTCTGGCGGCCATTTTGTTTAACGGAGCAGAATGATTAAGGCAATTTTGAAAGAGGCTCACTCAAGGAACGTTCCTGTGAAATTATTTTCAAATTGGGCCATTTGCCTAGGAGGAGATGTCATTTAACGTTTTTTTCTATTTTTAGCTCTGGCTGCCATTTTGTTTAACGGAGCGGAACAGTTTAGGCAATTTTGAAAGAGGGTCACTCAAGGAACGTTCCTGTGAAATTATTTTCAAATCGGGCCATTTGCCTAGGAAGAGATGTCATTTAAATGTTTTTCTATTTTTAGCTCTGGCGGCCATTTTGTTTAACGGAGCGGAACGATTTAGGCAATTTTGAAAGAGGGTCACTCAAGCAACATTCCTGTGAACTTATTTTCAAATCGGGCCATTCGCCTAGGAGGTGGTGTCATTTAAAGGTTTTTCTATTTTTGGCTCTGGCGGCCATTTTGTTTAACGGAGCGGAAAGATTGAGGCAATTTTGAAATAGGGTCACTCAAGGAACTTTCCTGTGAAATTATTTTCAAATCGGGCCATTTGCCTAGGAAGAGATGTCATTTAAAGGTTTTTCTATTTTTAGCTCTGGCGGCCATTTTGTTTAACGGAGCGGAACGATTAAGGTAATTTTGAAAGAGGGTCACTCAAGCAACATTCCTGTGAAATTATTTTCAAATCGGGCCATTTGCCTAGGAGGAGATGTCATTTAAAGGTTTTTCTATTTTTTGGCTCTGGCGGCCATTTTGTTTAACAGAGCAGAATGATTAAGGCAATTTTGAAAGAGGCTCACACAAGGAACGTTCCTGTGAAATTATTTTTAAATTGGGCCATTTGCCTAGGAGGAGATGTCATTTAAAGGTTTTTCTATTTTTAGCTCTGGCGGCCATTTTGTTTAACAGAGCGGAACGATTTAGGCAATTTTGAAAGAGGGTCACTCAAGGAATGTTCCTGTGAAATTATTTTCAAATCGGGCCATTTGCCTAGGAAGAGATGTCATTTTAAAGGTTTTTCTATTTTTAGCTCTGGCGGCCATTTTGTTTAACGGAGTGGAACGATTTCGGTAATTTTGAAAGAGGGTCACTCAAGCAACATTCCTGTGAAATTATATCAAAATCCATTCACTGGTTTAGGAGGAGATGTCATTTAAGTAAATTGTTGACAGACGCACGACGGACATTGACCGATCACAATAGCTCACCTGAGCCGAAGGTGAGCTAAAAAGACATCCATGTTCTTCCTTTGGCTCTGGCTTTTTTTTAATGCAGATTTGTTACATTTTCTTTTTTTATGTTCAGACTATTGAGCATCAACAACCTATGTTTTGGAACAAAATTAAGTGTACCCTTGTTAAACCCTCACTTCCCTAAAAATGTGTTCTGTAAGGGTGTGCATTACATGGTAGTCACTTTTTCACACAAAAAAAGTCAAGATGCTGTTACAACTGTAAAATACCCTTCAAAGTTCTGCATGATGCTTACATGCAGAGCTGAAACCGACCGCCCATGACCACTGGTAAACCACATATAGGGTCTAAACCTGCCAAGGTAAAGTGTTGCGAGTCGGACTGACCCTGCATAGAAACCCTTTTGGTTTATTTGGGTGGCAGGGCTTGAGATGTCCCATCATCTTAATGTCGGGTAAAAGTCCCCCAAAACTGGTAGCAACATCTCCAAAATGACCTAAATAGTGAAACCTCAGTTCAAAATAAAAAAAAAAAAAAGCAAAGTTCAAGTGCTGTAAAAAAATTCTAGAACAAACAGCAATTATTATTTTTTCTGCAAAAAAAAAAGTCTTGACATTTCTTGTGAATCTCCTGCTTAGCACACAAGTCACAAGTAATGTCAAGCCTTATTTTCTCTGAAAAGGAAGAAAAAGTGCTTAGAAGAAAATGTCATCTGATATTCATGCATAGCACTTGGTGGATTAAAGTACTGCATTTTGCAGTTTGTTGGTCTTTTTATCTAGGAACTCAGCCAGTCAGTATCTAAACTTCAGGGGCCCAGAACCAAAACTTAGGCACTTCCATCACGTGAACAAGTCCGTGAAATAAAGACCCCCCCCCCCACTACACCCCACTTTGTATAAACAAAACTGGGGTTTACGTGGGTAAACATTATTTTCCTTATTTCTGCTCCAAGACATAGGTTGTGGGTACTCTTTAGAACCGCCTCAATGAGGCAGTTCTAACGAGCACCCACAACCTATGTTTGCAGTATTTATAAGAAAAATATCATGGATTTTCATCAGAAAAATGGCCATTTTGGAGATGTGTAAAAATGCACCAATTCGCACAGGTGTGTTATCATAATGCAGGAGACTGCAGCTTGTCATTTTTCCAGCATTCAGTTCTTTCAATTCAATTAGAAAGTTTTCAGGCACAGTTGGGAGACCTTTTTCAATAACCATTGTAATCTTGTTAACCCATTGTATGCTATATAGTGGGCTCTTCCATTGCTATATGTTGGACAAGTCCATTTGACATATATGGGGTGGTAGGCTTTTTTGTCCATGTTTATTCCCTTTTTGGAGGAAAACTCTTTAGCAAATAGTGCAGGCCCTGATCAGAAACCGCATTCTGCGGCATCTTATCTGGGCCTGCACTGTTTGCCAAGGTACTCCTTTTGGGTTTTCCCGCCTGCAATGGGTGAATGGCCAATACACTATATCCATTTGATATGTTTTGAAGGTGAAAAATTGTTTTCTTTTTCAAATGAGTTTTTTTTTCCTGACAAAGTAATGACTTGCATTTTGTGAAATGACCCCAGTGTCAAATCAAACTTGACAGATTTACCACTATGTTTTCACAAAGGAGATGACTGTTTTCACAATTTTTTCTTTGCAGTCTTTGTAAACTAAGTCCTTCCAAAAAAGAGGTCTACTCTTAAAGGAAAGAATTGTTCCTGAGGAGCAAATTCTTTTTTTTAAAGAGCAGACCCCTGCTACCTGGTAAAAAAGGAGACAGAATTGCCTCCTTGAAAGTAAAGTTACTCAAATATACATTCTCTGTTTATACCCCATTGGCAACCAAAACGTTCATAACACATATAACAGTATGTATGCATTGTTTGTGTATGATGACATGCTGAACTCCAAATCAACTAGAGCTGTCAGTGAAACTGACTAGGGCCCCGGCAGCGCTATCAGAGGAGTAGGAAAATGTTGATGTTAAAAAAGACGTTTTTTTTTCCTTTCACCTCTAAGTATGACCTTGACCTTTGAGGTACCGACCTGGGTCTTGCGCGTGACACACTGTCACATTATGGTTAATATTTCTGCTAAGTAATATTTAAATCCATCCAGGTATAAGAAAGTTATAGATTGGACACAATGAAAAAGACGCTTTTTTGACCTTTTATCTCTAAGTATGACCTTAACCTTTGAGGTACGGCTGTGGGTCTTGCGTGTGACACTTCGTCACATTATGGTTAACATTTCTGCCAAGTAATATTTAAATCCATCCAGGAATAATAAAAAAGTTATTAATTGGACACAGGAAAGACCCTTTTTTGACCTTTAACCTCTAAGTATGACCTTGACCTTTGAGGTACGGACCTGAGTCTTGTGCGCAACACTCCATCACATTATGGTTAACATTTCTGCCAAGTAATATTTAAATCCATCCAGGAATAAGAAAGTTATGGAGGATAAAAAAATTTGTGGACGGACAAAAAGACGTTTTTTTTTTCCTTTCACCTCTAAGTATGACCTTGACCTTTGAGGTACCGACCTGGGTCTTGCGCGTGACACACTGTCACATTATGGTTAATATTTCTGCTAAGTAATATTTAAATCCATCCAGGTATAAGAAAGTTATAGATTGGACACAATGAAAAAGACGCTTTTTTGACCTTTTATCTCTAAGTATGACCTTAACCTTTGAGGTACGGCTGTGGGTCTTGCGTGTGACACTTCGTCACATTATGGTTAACATTTCTGCCAAGTAATATTTAAATCCATCCAGGAATAATAACAAAGTTATTAATTGGACACAGGAAAGACCCTTTTTTGACCTTTAACCTCTAAGTATGACCTTGACCTTTGAGGTACGGACCTCAGTCTTGTGCGCAACACTCCATCACATTATGGTTAACATTTCTGCCAAGTAATATTTAAATCCATCCAGGAATAAGAAAGTTATGGAGGATAAAAAAATTTGTGGACGGACAGACAGACAGACAGACGGACGGACAGACAGAATGATGCCAAGTAATATTTAAATCCATCCAGGAATAATAAAAAGTTATGGAGGATAAAAAAATTTGTGGACGGACAGACGGACGGACAGACAGACAGACAGACGGACGGACAGAGTGATTACTATAGGGCACCCACACTTTCAGTGCGGGGCCCTAATTAAAATACCATTTTCACCATTTTTGTACCAAATGGAATCTTCTTCCTTATATATAGCAGGAGTCCACTATAAAATTTAGGGGTGACAAGTTGTGTTTTCTAAATAAAATTTATTTGGAAAATGGCTGAACTTTTTGCAAACAGTGTGGGCCCTTATCAGATGCCGCATTCTGCGGTGTCTGAGCTGGGCCTGCACTGTTTGCTCGGGTACCCGTTTTGGGTTTTCCAGTACAAAATGGGTTAATCAAATACATTTTAATCAAATACACTTGGGGTTGTTGGGTGAGGCAAAGGTGACATGCATCTTGTGTCACTGGGGTGTCCAATTGATTGGCTTACAGTTGGACAAGGCCTTCTGTCCTTGCAGCAGGTACGGTAGAGGGGATATGTATAATTTTTACACTTCCATTCATTTTCTTCTTTCTCCACTGGCCCTCACTTGCAGCTCTTCTACCATGTCTTCTATCTCTTTTCTCCCTTTCTCTGGCAGATGATACAAAATGATCCACAAGAGTTGACATGTCATTAAACCCTAATCAATCAATAATCAAATACATTAACAATTTCCACCCATTCACACCAGCTTTTAGCACACCTTCAGCACACAAAATGAATTCAGTGGATCTATCTGAGGTAGGTAGTCAAAGATTAACGCTATAAAGGAAAATACACATCGTCCTTAATGTGACATTCCTTGATTTTTTAATTATTTTCCTCAACAAATTTATTTTACTTGTGAAAGTCAGAAATGCAAACTTTGTTTAAACCATTCAAAACCAGAAATAGCTCTGTTTTTGCAAAAGCATTCTTAACCTATGGTTTAGCCTTCTTTTGTCTGGAAGGTCTGCGGAAGTGAAAAACATGTTCCCTAAAGCATTCATCCAAAGGATACTGTGCATTCCCTGTACATGGTTTGGAACTTGGATTCCCTACAAAGAAAAGAAATATGGTAACCATAATTATTCTGAATATTGAGGATACATAGCCCTTTCACCCTGAGTTTCTGCAGAGGTATGTTCCATCTTTGAATTTGGACATGTCAATTCTCATAAACAGGGGATTCAGTCAAAATCATTAATAAGATGGCAAGCATTTTTGATTTTGATGTGACGTCTTGTTATGAGCCGTCTCATCTGAATCAGCACATACATTGTTTCCATTGGTATCTTAAACATTTTATTAAACATCTAACTTTTATTAAAAATATACAGTAGAACTTCGATGGCTCGAACACGGATGGTTCGTTTTCCATGGCTGGGTCGAACTCGTACTTGAGCCCCTAGGGAAATCCTCAAGATTAGAAATGGTGGGGGATAATTAAGTGGATTTTAGTCTTTTATCTTGCAAATGTATGCCGTGTGTACTCATTAGAATCGCCTCGATCAGGCGATTCTAATGAGTACACACAGCATACATATTCATTAAAGAACACCGAAAAGATGTCTTAAAGTATCCAGTTATACCTCCTGATAGTAACCCTCAGTGGCTCGAACTACCCCTGTCTCGAACAGATTTTCGAGGTCCCAAAGGTGTTCGAGCCATTGCATTGAAGTTTGACTGTACATAAGGGATAATCAACATGTGTTTTGCTTTAAGGGGAATGGATGTACACCTTCAGGGGAGACAAGTATTTTTGTCTCCCACGCCATAGGGGACAACTCTTAAAGGAACTCCAAAAGAAAAGCAAACAGGAAGTCCCAAAAATTGTCTCCCTTTGAAAAGTTGCAGGTGGGAAAAATCTGCCAGGTCCATTCCCCTTTAGGCAGAGGATTGCTTAAGGCAGGTGAATTTCAATGTATTTGCCTTTCACAGGAACCGACTTGCATAAGGCAGATTGTTTGCTAAATGGAGCATCATGTTAAGAAGTCCGAGTCATGAAGACCCCTCCATTACGCAAACATGCCTATACAATTACATTGCCACCTTTATTGCCGAAAAAATGAAAATTTTAAGATGACAAATTGTGATATTTTTCTAATTTCTGCTCAAAATATAGATTGTGGGGACTCGTTAGAACCGCCTCATCGAAGCGGTTCTAACGAGTACCCACAATCTATATTTTAGAGCAGAAATAAGAAAATAAGGTATACCCCTGGAAACACCAGTTTTACTATATAAAAGGGGGTTCAAGGGGGTCAAAATTGTATAGGCATTTTTTCGTGATGTAAACCCCAGTTTATATAGAGAAAACTGGGGTTTACGGAGGTAAACATTATTTTCATTATTTCTGCTCCAAGACATGGGTTGTGGGTTCTCCTTAGAACTGCCTCAATGAAGCGGTTCTAACAAGCACCCAAAGCCTATGCTTGGAGTATAACTCAGAAAAATATAAAAAAAATTCATCAGAAAATATGGAAGGATGCACTATATCACACGTATGTATCATCGTAATGGATGGCCACTATGACAGCTTTTATTATATACTGGTCTAGGTACACATGAGCCCAGCTGTTCATAGCACGGTTAGCCTGTTTGTGGTTAGAATATCAACTATTCTAGTACTGCTGAAGTCCAAAAATTTGGACGCCTTGAGGATATGTTGTAATTCTCCTAAAATTTAGCAAATTCATTTCAAGATCCAGCAATGTGGCCAAAAAGAGTGCCAGAGGAATGGCAAACATAGCAGACCCTGATCAAACTGCTCCTTCATGAGCAGTGAGATCTGGGTCTGCACCGTTTGCTCAGGCCTATTTGTCCCAATACTTAGGATCATTACGGTAGCTTGTTTGTGGTTAGAATATTAACTATTCTTAGTACACTATCATTACGAAAACAGGCCGATACATTGTAAATTCTACCACCGAAAAACGAAAATTTTCAGACGAATAATTGAGATGTTTTTCTTATTTCTGCTCAAAACATAGATTGTAGATACTCGTTAAAACGACCTCAACAAGGTGGTTCTAATGAGTACCTACAATTTATGTTTTTGAGCAGAAATAAGAAAAATAATGTATACCCCTGCAAACCCCAGTTTTACTATATAGGGGGTCAAATTGATATAGGCGTGTTTTCGTGATGGTAACACAGTGGTATTTTTTGTCTAGAAAAATGTGAGCAACTTGTGCATTTGCAAAAGCTACTCACAATTTTCTTCCGCAAAAATAGTCTAGTACATTTGCCATAATAAGGGGAATGGGAACACCTAGCTGATTTTTCTGCCATTTTTCAAAGTGAGACAACTATCCTGACTTCCTGTTCGCTTCTCAATAAGCCCTGTCCCACTGAAAAAGGGTCTCCTCTTAAAGGAAAGAATTTGCTCATGAGAAGCAAATTCTTTCCTTTACGAGTTAACCCCTTTTGACATGGGAGACAAAAATACTTTTGCAGGAGTTGCCTCCCCTGAAGGTGTTCCCATTCCCCAAAAATGATCAGTTTTAACAATATGTTAACTATCAGCATCGTTAAGTTTGAACAAGTGGGCCCTGGTAATTTTCTTTCCATCATTTTAACAAGGGAAGCAACTTTTGCAACTTTCCCTTTGCTTTCATGCATTTTTGTACCAAGTTCCATCTGAAAATGGACTTCAGAAGCAAATTGTTTCATTTTAGAGAAATATCGCTTGACCAGGTGACATGGACAGAATCGCCTTCCCTTCTTTTCAGCTCTTAAATGGGTTTTCATTCCACTTAGGTAATTAACCCATATATGCCTAGTGTTCTATTTTTAGGATATTGGCAAACAGTGTACACTCAAATCAGACACCACAGAATGCGACATCTGGTCAGGGTCTACACAGTCACTGTTTGCTTGAACTTTAAATTTATCACATTATTGTTGGGGTTCAAAGCAGAAACAGTGTTAATAATTAAACAACTGTGTTAAATCCAAACTTATCTATCTTCTGATACTGCGTCGGTCACATTTGACCATTACCGCAGGTGTATACTACATACACTCCAGGTTTTGCTGGATGAAAGCCTACACAGTAATCATGTAATTACGGTAGGGATCTTTAACCTGGACAGGGGATGGTTCTCCCTGCACAGGGGGCCTCCAGTTAACGTCCCGATCCGAAGGATGGTGCACTTTATGACATTCATCCCTGCAAATGATGCCAATGGAGCATATTCGGACACCGAAATTTTATCGCCGCTGCCGGGGATCGAACCCGGGACCTCTAGCATCAGAGGCAAGTGCACTAACCACTGAGCTATCAGAAAGATTACTATTTATGGTCATTTTTCTATATAATCTTTACATTTTTGGGATCCATCTTGAAACTGTATTATATCCAAAACAGTGTCATAACAAACAGACTGTAATAATGTGGTTGTGGTGTACTTACATTTTAAATCTACCATAAATAAAAAAAAAAATTGACACCCCTATAACTGGAAATGGACCACTTATAAGGTGGGAGATTCCACTGCCATATATGAGTTACCGTATTCGACCTATTTACCGCACCGTGCGCTTAGTTGTTTCAAAATTGTATGAAAATATTGTGGTGAAAAAATCTACCTAATAAGCGCACACTCAATACGAAAAAAAATATTTAAAAAAAGCTTCCGATATGATTATTTTATAGAATTGAATGCCAGCATAGGGGTTCACCACATATGAAATGATTGTTCGGGTCAAAGATGCAGCAAAACTCAATATGAATTTGTTGGGAGGTTACTGTAAAGTGTGCGCTTGTGTATTTTTTCCAGAAAAAGCTTGGGTGTGGGCTTATAGGAGCATGTGCGGTAAATAGGTCGAATAGGGTAATTGCCATTATCATCTAAAATTTGCAAATGGTTAGCCCTTAACACCCAAAAATGAGTCTCTGAAGATGAAACGGTCTCTTCAATCTTTGAATCTGGACAAGTCCATTCTTGTAAACTAGAAAAAGTGCCCAGTGGGGCACATATACCCCCAGCCAGTGCCATTGCCTCTGCTGAAAATGGCAATGTCAAAAGCTTCTTTGCATATACAGGCCATATTCCATTTAAAAGGGAATGCTTAATAATAGAGGTATCCTCTGAATCTAACATGGTTACAGAGATATCAGCAATGAAAAATGTTTAACACAAAACTTTGACGTAAAAGTTGACAAACAGATGGACAGCCCACCAAAGGGCTTGACCCAGCTTAGATAATCCATATGAATGATAATGCTATAGAGATATCCTTTACCAAATAGGAAGAGAATCCAACATGTGGTTTCAGAGATATAAGGAATCAAAAAGGTTTAACACAAAAACTTTGACGTAAAAGTTGGCAAACGGATGGACAACCCACCCATGGGCTTAGATATTCCATATGAAAGGTAATGCTATAGAGATATCCTTTACCAAATATGATGAGTATCTAACAAGTGGTTACAGAGATATGAGCAATCAAAAAGGTTTCATGCAAAACTTTGACATTAATGTTGATGAACGGCGGGACAGACAGAAGTACGAACGATGAAACAAATGAATGAAGAAACAAATGAACTAACAAACAGATGGAAAGACGAAAACTATATACCCCCTGACATACTTCGTATACCGGGGGTATAATAAGGGGTTTTAGTCAAAATCAATAATAAGTGGTACACAGTGTTGACCCTGAATCCAGTAAACACAGATCATAACATAAGATGCCCCTAGCATCCTTAGTTTGAATAAGAGTGGCACCAAGATGATCAAAATAACATTTCTGCCAAGTAATATTTAAATCCATCCAGGAATAATAACAAAGTTATTAATTGGACACAGGAAAGACCCTTTTTTGACCTTTAACCTCTAAGTATGACCTTGACCTTTGAGGTACGGACCTGAGTCTTGCGCGCAACACTCCATCACATTATGGTTAACATTTCTGACAAGTAATATTTAAATCCATCCAGGAATAAGGAAGTTATGGAGGATAAAAAAATTTGTGGACAGACAGATGGATGGACAGACAGACAGACAGACAGAGTGATTACTATAGGGCACCCACATTTTCAGTGCAGGGCCCTAATGAAGTATACATGTGCTTGACAAAATGCTACTGACATAATAAGGGCAGTAACTCTTTTAGAATTCATTTAACCCTTCAAGTTTAAAGCAGATGGTAATCTATATTTTGATTTCATTATTTTCTGGCAAAAAGAATCAAGAGGGCCCAAAGGGCTCGTTCACCTGAGTATCATCATCTCTGGTGGCCATCTTGTTCGTCAGAGTGGAACAATTTTAGCTATTTTGGTAGGGAGTCACCTAGGCAACATTCCTGTGAAGTTTGAATTAAATGGCCCTAGGATTTAGGAGGAGTTCGCGTTTGAAGCAAATTTACAATGTTTTACTATTTTTATCTCTGATGGCTATTTTGTTCACCGGAGTGGGATCGTTTTAGCTATTTTGGTAGATGGTCATCTACATTGCTATGAAGTTTGAATGAAATTGGCCCAAGGGTACAGGAGGAGTTGTCGTTTGAAGATTTTTTTTTTCTATTTTTAGCTCTGGTGGCCATCTTGTTTGCTAGAGCGAAACAATTTTAGCTAGTTTGGTAGGGAGTCACCAAGGCAACATTCCTGGGAGGTTTGAATCCAATTGGCCCAAGGGATAAGGAGGAGTTCGCCTTTGAAGCAAATTTACAATGTTTTTCTATTTTCAGCTCTGGCAGCCATTTTGTTCATTTGAGCAAGATTGTTTTAGCTATTTCGGTAGAAGGTCATCTAAGCATTATTCCTGTGAAGTTTGAATGAAATTGGCCCAAGGGTACAGGAGGAGTTGTCGTTTCAAGAGTTTTTCTATTTTTAGCTCTGGCAGCTGTCTTGTTTGACCAAGCAGAATGATTTTAGCTTTTTTGGTATGGAGTCATCTACGAAACATTCCTGTGATGTTTGAATCAAATTGGCTCAAGGATTTAGGAGTTTGGTTTTGAAGCAAATATACAATGTTTTTCTATTTTTAGCTATGGTGGTCATTTTGCTCATCAGAGCAGAACCATTTCAGCTATTTTGACCAAGTCAGCTAAGCACCTAAGCAACATTCCATTGAAGTTTGAATGAAATTGGCCCATGTGTACAGAGTTGTCATTTCAAGTTTTTTTCTATTTTTAGCTCTGGCAGCCATCTTATTCATCAGAGTGGAATGATTTTAGCTATTTTGGTAGGGAGTCACCTAGGCAACATTCCAGTGAAGTTTAAATCAAATTGGCCAAAGGGTTTAGGAGGAGTTCACATTTGAAGCAAATTTATGATGTTTTTCTTTTTCTGGTGGCCATTTTGTTCATCAGAGCAAAACCATTTTAGTTAATTTGGTAGAGGGTCAGCTAAGCAACATTCCTATGAAATTTGAATGAAATTAGCCCAAGGGTACAGGAGCAGTTGTCGTTTAAAGATTTTTTTATATTTTATGCTCTGGCGGCCATCTTGTTCGTCAAAGCGGAACTGTTTTAGCTATTTTGGTAGGGAGTCACCTAGGCAACATTCCTGTGAAGTTTGAATCAAATTGGCCCAAGGTTTTAGGAGGAGTGCGTTTGAAGCAAATTTACAATGTTTTTCTATTTTTAGCTCTGGTGGCCATATTGCTCATTGGGGCGGAATGGTTTTAGCTATTTTGGTAGAGGGTCACCTAAGCAACATTTCTGTATAGTTTGAATGAAATTGGCTAAAGGGTAAAGTAGAAGTTGGCGTTTAAAGAATTTTTTATTTTCAAAGTTGGTGGCCATCTTGCTCATCAGAGTGGAACGATTTTAGCTATTTTGGTAGGGAGTCACCCAGGCAACATTCCTGTGAAGTTTGAATCAAATTGGCTCAAGGCTTTAGGAGGAGTTCGCATTTAAATCAAATTGTTGACGACGCACTAAGGACGACGGACATTCACTGATCACAATACCACACCATGAGCACTTCGTGCTCAAATGATCTAATAAGGCTGGACATATTTTCTTGTGAACTGTCTGCCCAGCAATTGATTCAAATGTAATGTCAAGCCTTACTTTCACTGAAAAATAATGAAAAAAAAATTGCTGAGCACCTGAAGGGTTAAAGAGTGCAAATAAACCTGTCTATCATGAAAACATGCCTATATCATTTTGAGCCCCTTAAACCCCATTTTTATATAGTAAAAGTGGGGTTTGCAGTGGTATACATTTTTTTTATTTTTTCTCCTCAAAACATAGATTGTGGATACTCATTGGAACCGCCTCGTTTTATTTTTCTTATTTCTGCTCAAAAACATAGATTGTGGATCCACATTAGAACCACCATCACAATTTTTCATCTGAAAATTTTCATTTTTCGGTGGTAAAATTTACAATGTATTTGAATAGGCGTGTTTTCGTAATGGTATTTTTTACCATTTTCTATTGGGACTTTTGGTTCGCTTTCCTGTAAACTGCATGAATCCCTCTGAACCAAGGGTCAAGGGTTTACTATACTGAACCGAAAAAGAAACACAACTTTTTAACCCAAAAGATTTTCATGTAACCATCAGGTTGAGTGAAAAATCATTTTGTGATTTACTTCCATACTTTTTAAACTTTCTTATGCAGAAAACATTTGGGCGATATCTGTACAGTTTAATGCTCCACTTGGCAATTCATTGTTTTCAACATTTTCTCATGCAGTACACTAAATGTATACAGTAACCTCATCATATTGGCATATTGTGTTACCTGGAGTTTAGGTTTCAAAAGTCTGTTAAAATTTCTCTACCACGGAATATGGTACGTTTGACGCAAGATCAACATAACGTAGCGGTCCAAATGCTACTACGTGGGACATCTCAGGCTGTCATCGCCAGGAACGTCCAAGTGAGTAAATCGACGATAACTCGCTTGTACCAGCATCTACATCAAACGGGAACGACAAATGACAGGCCCAGAAGTGGACGTCCATGCGTCACGACACGTCGACAGGACCGATACATCCGTCTATCCCACCTTCATAATTGGTTCCGTACAGCCGTCGAGACATCTCAGGTGACATCTGGAATGCACAACAATCGAATAAGTACAGATACTGGCAGGAATCGCCTACGAGAGTTTGGCTTACGTCCTCGTTGTCCGTATGTTGGTATGCCATTAACACCACGACGATGTCAGGTTAGAATGGCATGGCTCACACAACATAGGCCAAACCTGTTTCCCCTTCATCAGTGGCGTAATGTAATTTTTTCTGACGAGTCCAGGTACTTGTTGTACAGAGCTGATGGCCATCAATATCTGTATAGGCATGACTGAGAGTGTTATCGTGACAATTGTTTGGATGAACGTGATTGATTTGGAGGCAGTGGGTTGATGGTGTGGACTGGTATATCTTATGGTCATAGAACGCCCCTGGTATTCATTGATGGATCTTTGACGGCTCAGCATTACGTTGACGTCGTTTTACGACAGGTAGTTGTTCCATATGTACGACAGCAAAATGTTATGTTTCAACAGGATTACGCTCGGGCTCATGTAGCAAGGCTCAGCATGGCGTTTCTTCAGCAAAACAACATTAACATGATGCACTGGCCTCCGTATAGTTCAATCTCTCTCCTATAGAACATTTGTTGGATGTCTTGGATAGGTGCGTACGTAACCGCCCCCAGGCGCCAACAACGCGTAAGCCTTGTGTCTCACGCTCATACAGGAGTGGAATGCTATTCCCCAGGCAGAGATCAATCGTTTAATCCAGTCCATGACCAGGCGTGTGCGTGCAGGACTGAATGCAATTGGAGGACATACTCGCAATTAACTGCTTATGTTTTGAACTTGTGAAATGACTACCTCTATGACTAAACGGATTTGTGTTCCAAACATTCTCACTGGAATTTGAACTCTCTATGGTTGTTACATTCAGGAATGATTATATTATTGCGTCATTAAATTGATTTTTAGCACATATGATTATTTCTGCAAATACTTGCATTTATATTTGGAGTTACATTTCTTTTTCGTTTCAGTATATGACTGCTATTCCCCAGGCAGAGATCAATCGTTTAATCTAGTCCATGACCAGGCGTGTGCATGCAGGACTGAATGCAAACGGAGGACATACTCGCTATTAACTGCTTATGTTTTGAACTTGTGAAACGACTATCTCTATGACAAAACGGATTTGTGTTCCAAACTTTCTCTCTGGAATTTGAACTCTCTATGGTATTTACATTCAGGAATGATTATATTATTGTGTCATTAAATCGATTTTCTGCAAACATGATTATTTCTGCAAATACTCACATTTATATTTGGAGTTGCATTTTTTTTTCGGTTCAGTATATAAACAACTTGTTGAGGAGCAAATTCTTATCTTTAACCCATTTTGTATCGGAAATCCCAAAATGGGTAGTTGGCAAACAGTGCATGCCCAGCTCAGAGACCGCAGAATGCGGTGTTTAATCACGGCCTACACTGTTTGCAAGATTTTCTGCCGATTTCCAAATAGTTTTTTGAAGAAAAAATAACCTGACACCACTGAATTTTGAAATGAACTCCTGCTGTATATAAGGAGGAAGATTCCATTGGTTCCAAAAAGGGTTAAGATATGAGCAGATCCCAATTGATAAAGGAGACAAAATTATTTTTGAATAAGTTGCCTCCCCTGAATGTTTTCCATTCCCCTAATTAATTATTTCAATTAATGATTCATCCAGATCTTTTCCTCTGTCTCACTCATTTAACCTTCAGCTTTTCCTTGTTTAACCCATTTTGTTCTAGAAACCCAAAAGTGGGTAGTTGGCAAAAAGTACAGGCCCAGATCAGACGCCACAGACAGATCAGACGCCACAGAACAAGGCGTCTGATCAGGGCCTACTCTATTTGCAATTAGTTCAGCCATTTTCCAAACAGATTTGGAAATAACATGACCTGACACCTAAGTTTTGAAATGAACTTGTGCAATACATAAGGCAGAAGAGTTTCAAAGGAAGACAATTTGTTACTTCCCCTTTGCTTTCCTATTCATGAAACCAATATTTTTTCCTTTTAGGAGTCCACCCTTTGACAATTATGGAAATCATTTTCCCTCTGTTTTGCTGAAAATAAAAGGATACACCTTCATGGAAACCAATTCTATCTGTCTTCAGCTGAAAGGAATGAGCAAATTCTTTCTGCTATTGATGTTTCCATTAGGGTCTAGTCGTTTCTTTCCCTTTGGTTTGTTTGTTTTCCTTTGGGGCCTCTAATGGGAGGTGTGGGTTAATTGAATCGATTCCTGATCATTACCTTCACTTCTATTTGCTTAAAGAGTATCTAGACACCTTTCTCAAAGGCTCTTGGTTTACTGGAAACCAACTTGGGAGCCACAAAATTTGTCTTTTTTGCAAAAAGGTAAATTCTAACACAGCGCGCCTATATAGGCAATGCAAAATAACTGTGTTTTATTCTGCAACAAATCACAGCTCGCAAGAGCGTGACGTGTGACATCATTAAAAACTGCAAATTTATGACGTCACTAGTCGATTTACTTGACGTTAGACGGTGTAACGTCATTTTCTCGCATCAAAAACATTAGAAAAGGATATAAATGCATGTGTTTCAGTCGATAATTTTAGCGGGATTTCTTCTAACAATGGCGAAAAGTTGTGAGATTTTGAAGGGAAGAACAACATTATTGCCGATTTTCAGCGTGTTAGAATCGAAATAGATCAGCTCTAGCCAGTGATTTGTTGTGTAATAAATCACAGTTTGTCGGTCAGTTGTAAGTAGACAAATCACGCGCGCTACGCGCTCGTGATTTGTCTACTTTACAACTGACCTCCAAACTGTGATTTATTACACAACAAATCACAGTTAGAGCTGATCTATTTCTTAAACAAAACAAAAAACTGTCATGTGTGACTATTCACCTTAAGAGTATATATAACACTACCTGTGCCAGGCAATATATCATCATGTTAAGAGAAGTAAAGACAAGTATTTAACTGACGTTACAAGCAAGTAACACAGCCAAAAATATACAAACAAAAACCCATTATCGCTTCATTAATTTGAATGTTCATTAGCTTGCTTTCTTAAAGTGTCACTTTGTGGGATGTATAGAGATGTTATGGAAAGCTACTTATAAATGCAAATCAAGAAACTAACGTCAGCCGGCTTAAAAGTGAACTTAAACATGGTAATGAAATGCATCAAAACAGACATAAAATGTATAAGGTCACCAGGGAAAAGCAGTTGCAATTATATAAACAATCAATTTAACCTTGGCATTGGTATTGTCTGCTGAAGCACATGATAAAAAGGATATATATTTTGACAAAAACAGACAAGAAAGTAAGAAATGGATGAATCTGATTCTGAGGATTCTGGTTCAACAACTGGTGAAATGCCAAACTATCAAGATGTAGAAGAAGCTACAATACAAAAACATAACTAAGACAGGAAAAAATGATGCATCACAACCTAATATTATTCTTGATCTTTATGGAATTGGAATTAAAAGGTATGCTAAGCGAATGTCCAGTCAGGTGCAAATGTGAGGGATCAATATTAGAATGTTACAAAGATATGCCAAAGTTTATTCCACCATTTATTAAAGAAGTTGTTGTGCACGAGGCTGTCATGGGTAAAACGTTTGACTTTGGTGGCAGTGGATGGATTAACATAACAAGTCTTTCTATAAATCCAGGACTAACTGCTTTCCATAACAGACCAGAAGCTTTCAGGACCCTAAACAGACATGAATTTGTCAAGCTACAAAATCTTGAAAAGTTACAAATTGCCTGCAAGTGTTTAGCGAAAATAAGGAAGAGAGCATTTTATGGATTAAATAATCTGAAAAGCCTTGACTTAAGCAACAACCCAGGTTTAAGCATAGAATCTGTCATTCAAGGACTAAAAGGAAATGATATCCTTCCAAAATTATCAGAACTGTATTTATCAAACACATCAGTTTTGGATTTTGACTTATTTCTGATCGGAAGAAATTTTTTCAATGCTGTTAAAAAGAAGCAACTAACAGTCCTTGATATCAGCAACACGGGAAATGCTTGGTTTCAATGGGACATAGGTCTACTGACAGCCTTTCCATATCTGGAAAAACTGAACATATCTGCAGCTGGGTTAGTTATGGCATCACTGATGGCCCCATTTGCTTCAATCAACTTGCATCCAGTAGTGTCAAGCTTTACAAATTTGAAAATTTTGGACATCAGTTATCCATCAGTTCCATATCAGGTAACTGACAGTCTGTTCGGAGAAAATATGCCACATGAACATAACCACATGCATGCACCACATAATTTGACAGAGTTATATGCTAAAAGACTGATCATCTCCTCTGGTAAAATTCATGCTACTTCGAATTCTACCCATCTTTGTTTCTGGCTCATACCCAGAAGACACAACAGTATGTTCTGTTACATTGGCAATGGTGATAACTTGGAGAAGTTAGTACTGGCAGAAAACTTACTTCAGTACATAGAAGAAAGTGTATGGAAAAGCTTTCCAAATTTACACTACTTGGATGTTTCCTCAAATGAACTTGGAGATACATTTTCTGAAGGAAATGCAAGGTACATAACAAGCACCCTTAAAAGGTTAAAAGTCCTGATTCTGTCAAATAATGGTATCTATAAGATACAAGTGGACACATTCCACGGAGCAAATGCTTTGGAAATTCTTGACCTCTCAATGAATAAGCTGGACAGAATAACTTTTAGCACTGATAACTTTTATTCTCTGAAGAAACTAGACTTGAGAAACAATAAATTTACAGTTTTAGATGAGCTAAGCCTATACAGACTAAGCAGTGTCTTTGATCATCCAAAGTCTAAAATCAGAACAGAATCTAATGAGCTTTTACTAGAAGGAAATCCATTACTTTGTTCATGTGAAAATATTCAGTTTCTAAAGTGGTTGATAAGTCGAAATGTAACATATACATGTTCAATAAATAAAATAAGATATCCAATAAATGAAGCTGTTGTATTAAGAGCAAAATATTTTTGTAAAGAGCAAATTGTCATTGCTGTGTTTGCTATATTTTCTGTGACTGTAAGTATACTTGTGACAATATTGATACACTTGCTCAAACGGGAAAGGAAAAGAGCTTCTTTGTCGAACAAAACAAAGCAAGGAATAAGCATATATTCTATCAGTGTTAGGACCACTCCACCGGTATTTTTGTCATTCTGTAGTGAGGATGATGAGACAGTTATGGCCGAAATTCTACCAAATCTGGAGAGAGGTCTGAAGAAAGTTCTTAATACAGAGTCCCAGTGTGTGTCAACTGGTTACAGTGAATTCCGTCCAGGATTTTGTTTAGCAAATGAAATTATAAGGTGCATAGAAGCATCATCTGTTGTTATTTTCTTTGTAACTAATGCCTTCTGTAGGAAAATGTGGTGTAGAAGTGAAGCTTTGACAGCCCACTATGAAAATAAACCAATAGTTCTTATGCTGTGGGAAAACATTGATATACAAAGTATGCCAAAACATCTTTACAAATATTATGCAGAATATGTTTCCGTACACTGGATACAAGAAAATGGACAGCGTGTAATGAAGCCAGACTGGGAAGAACTATGTGCAGCAGTTGTAAGACTGTTTATAGAGAATGCCAAGAATGGCAGATTAGAATCTATAAGCTCCTGCAGCAGTCAACAAGCACTGATTTGAAACTCAAACTTTCCTGATCTGGTGAAAATTTACTAACTTTTATGCCCATTGAAATTAAGAGGCTCTTGTCACATTTTTAGAAAAAGCTAATTAGCTTTCAATAGCAAGTACAAGATTCTCTTTTTTTCTTCACCAAAAAATATTAACATATTAGGCATATTAACGGTATGACCAAATTTAACAATATGTTAATTGATGACATCACCAGATCAGGCACCAGATAATAATCTTTTGTGTTAAGGAAGCTATTTGACTTTGAAGAGGAAAGTCTGACACTATTAGGAGCAGACTGATCTGGGTCCACACTGTTTGCAAAAATTACTTTGAAAGTAACTTGTAGACATGAAGCAGATGACAATTGTTTGATGGGCCATTTCAAGGGTTAATTATAATATTTTTGCATACTCACTGTTATAGCTTCAAAATAGAATTGAAGGCAATGATCAGGGGTCGATACAATTAACCCACACCTTCCATCAGAGACACCACGGAAAGAAACACAAACATGAAACAATTAGACCCTAATGGAAACATCACTAGCGTAAAGCCAAAAGGACAGTTACTTTCCCACAAAATGGCCAACTGGCTATCCAAACCAAAATAATATAAGCGACACACACACTCAAAGACAACACTATATAGGTCATTTTGGAGACGTTGCTTCCAACTTTGTGGGACTTTTACCCAACACTGAGATGAAATGACATCTCAAGCCCTGCCGCTAAATGAAACCGGTAGGGTTTATATGCATGCATGGTATGACTTTCACCACTTTGCCTCGTCAGGCTAAGACCTTCTACCAGTACTCATGTGCGGTCAGTTTCAGCTCTGCATGGTAGCACCTTGCAGCCCAATCTATTTCTCCAAGCCCTGATGGGCGGAGGCCAGCTATATCTGATCTATTTCTTAATTTGTCATGCATTGCAGTGATATTGCCAATACAGTCAATTAACCTTTTCCCCATCGGGGCTTGAAGAAATACTTCCACGCACAGCTGAAACTGACTGCACATGAGTACTAGTAAACCGTTTAGAGGGTCTAAGCCTGCCCAGGCAAAGTGGTGCAAGTCGGACTGTCCATGGTTTTATTGGGCGGCAGGGCTTCAGATGTCATTTCATCTCACTGTCGGGTAAAAGTCCCACAAAACTGGAAGCAACATCTCCAAAATGACCTATATAGTGTTTGCTGGAATGTTTAACCTCAAATCAATCAAACAAACAATTAACTCTTTCAACCCTGCAGATTAGTACAGATACATACACAAATAGTGTAAATCCATGATGCTCATCAGGATCTACTCTCTACAGGATTTGCCATCTTGTATAAGATTCCCACTGAGAACAATGGGCATGTCAAAATTCAAAGTGTGTGCTTCAGAAACGCAGGTGTGAAAGGGTTCAGCCTCTATAGGAGCTGGCATTATAGCTTTCATATGGAAATAAAATATGCATAGAGAAAATCTCAACTTTTTGTTCTTTTAGAAAGGCCAGGTAAATGTTGGCTGATGTGATTTGATCTTGTTTGTTTGTATTGGAGTTTAACGGCCCAGTCAACACTATTTAAGTCATTTTTGAGCCAGTCAGTTTACCTATCCACACTTTTCCTGGGCAGGCTTATACGTAAGTGGTTAACCTCTTTCGCCAGAAACTGACAACTGCCCTTCTTGAATCTGTGGAACGGGGAGAATGACCGAAGAAAAGATTTCATGATCAATCTCCATGAAAGAAAGTTGCAGACTGGCAGGTATCGATCACCAGTCAGACGCGCATCCGACTGAGCTACCGTGGCTGGCTCTGATGCGTTTTGAAAGTGCAAAACTAATGTAATGAAAGAACAGGAAACATAGCTTGTTTGGGTGATGATAAAAGAAATAATAGTTGTGTCACATTCATGATCAAACTGGTCCGGAAGATAGTTTGCTGTAATTACCATTAAATCTGGGGACAGTCTGATCAGTGTCAACATATTTTACAGCACTCCACATTGAGTCCTCATAACCACATCATGTGAACAAGTCTGCATCCCTCTAAAGCCCACTTTATATAGAGATTGGGGTTGAGGGGGCTCTTGTAAGGGCGAGTCGAAAAACCTAAATCCACTGTATTTACCCATATCCACTGTATTTACCCAAATCCACCTGATAATTACCAATATCCACCTATAGCTTGCCCATTTAAAGTCATATAAGTTGTTTTTAATGTTTATATGATAGAATATATCACTTAGAACAAATAAATAATCAAATTTAGTAACTTTGATATTTGTATAGATGATAATTACACAATAACTATTTACCGCACATACCTCTCACACCCCTTGCTCATATGAATCAATATCCTGTTGCTGATATGGAAAGGGTTTGAACTCAATGTATAATTAAACAGGTCCTAAACATTACAAATTTAATTTGATATTCTATTGACGATTAAATTAATAAAATGTCATTTATCCATGTTATCTTTATTTTTTAAATACACGCACTTACTATGCAAGTGTAGTGTGACAAAACATCTTCAAGACAGAATAAACAGATTGCCTTAGGCTGTCCTATGATCATAGCACACACAGAGATGACCATTACCTGTCTATATATTTCTTCATTTTAGATTATAACCAAACAAATAAGAAAGATAGAAAGAAAGAAAGAAAGAAAAAGTAAACCGGCTTCTTACTTTTAAGTTCTGCATCCTTGTCAACATTATATTGCATGATGATAGAAAGAAAGTTGATATGGGTAATTATCAGGTGGATTTGGGTGGATTTGGGTAAATACAGTGGATTTGGGTGGATTTGGGTTTCTCGACTCACTGCTCTTGTAACATGTAAAGTTTTTTTTCTGATGTCTGTGAAACTGAATATTGCTACAGATATGTCTGTGTCACCAGTATACCATATAAACCCTGAATATTCATCAACAGCTTACCATATTTGTTCCAAAATTTTACAAGGACTGTTCAAATATGAATGCAACTAAGCACATAAAAATGATTCCATGATAGATTTCGATGAAAAATTTATGTCCCCTCAAAGTATTCCCCTTTTACAGATATACAAACTTTCAGTCTTCTGATCCAATCATTGAATGCATTTTGGTAGTCTTTTCAAGGTATACTATGAAGGCACTGGAATATTGAAGAACCGAGGTGTTTGCGCTGTACAAATTTTCGACCAGAAGGCTATTTTTTTCAGCTGCAGGAACAAAAAAAATGTCACACGGGGCAAGGTCAGGGGAATACAGGGGGTGAGGGAGTTCAACAACCTTTTCCTGCTTCAGATAGTCTTGCACAATGAATGCCTTGTGCGATGACGCATTGTCATGTAGCAATCTGACATTGGCCAAACCAGTTGCGGGTCTTCGTTCTTTGAAATATTTCTTCAATTTTCGAAGAACTTTATTCTTGCAAAACTTGGCATTTACAGATTTGCTTTTAGGCACAGCAACCTGAATAGCAGGGCCCTGATTTGAAAAGAATATGGCATACATTACCTTCTTGACGCTCATGGTCCGCTTTGCAATGCATGGTCTTTTGCAATACTTTGTTGCCCATATTTTGTTCTGAATCTTTCGTTTTGGCTCAAAAAAGTGAACCCATGTCTTGTCACCTGTGATGACATTAGCGAAAGACCGTGCATTGTAATTTGGAAACTTTTTAAGCAACTTCTTGGTGCACTGAACGCGTGTCTTTTTCTGCTCATCTGTCAACAGATGGGGAATCCATCTAGCACAGAATATCTCATTTTCAAATCCTGTTTCAGAATTGTATGAGCTGCTCCTAATGAGATGCCAACCATACTAGCTATTTGCCTAGTGGTGTATCGTGCATCGGCAGCAACTATTTCTTTCACTCTAGCAACCATCTTGGCAGATGTTGCTCTTTTCGGCCGACGATCATGTGGTGCATCTTCTGTTGAGCCTAGCCCACAGCTAAATTTCTTACACCAACGAAAAACTGTCGGAAAAGACATCTCATTATGGCCATAAACCGAACATATTTCATCAAAAATGTCTTTGCACCGTATACCAAGAATACAACGATTCTTAATATAGGACCGTATTTCAACGGCATACTCTGACCTTCTTCCAACCATGTTTTGTATTAGTATACAAGAGTAGACAGTGTTTATCGAACGATATACATGGCTAAAATGAACGGATTTTAACAGGTTTGTGATAACTGTATAGGTAAAATGTTGTTCTACGCAGTGATATTTATTTCAAGGTGATTTTCGCATTAGTGCATGAGAAAACGTTCTACTTGCATTCATGTTTGAACAGTCCTCGTAACATCACAAAAACATGCCTATATATATTTGACCCCCTTAAACCCCACTTTTATATAGTAAAACTGGGGTTTGCAGGGGTAAACAATATTTTTCTTATTTCTGCTCTAAAACATAGATTGTGGGTACTCGTTAGAACCGCCTCGCCGATGGGGGTTCTCACTATTATCCACATAGATAACATAGAGTGTGGGTACTCGTTAGAACTGCTTTGCCGAGGCGGTTCTAACGAGTATCCACAATCTATGTTTTGAGCAGAAATAAGAAAAATATCACAATTTTTCATCTGAATATTTTCATTTTTCGGTGGTAAAATTTACAATGTATTTGTATAGGCATGTTTTCGTAATGACAAGTCCAATTTACTATCCGATGTTGTGTCTAAATAAGCTACATGGCAAACAGTGTAGACACAGATGTGACACCACATTCTGTAACATATCATCTTGGTTTACACTGTTTGCTCAGGTCTGTCTGTTGGAATACATCAAATCAGTCTGCATACCCACTATATATGAATACTCGGCAACCTTCCCTACTGCATGACATTATGATAACACACCCATGCGACATAATGCAGTTTTTTCACATCTCCAAAATGGCTACTTTCTGATGAAAATCCATGATAGTCTTCCTATATATACTGCAAACATAGGTTGTCGATGCTCCTAAAAACCGCCTCATTGAGGCATTTCTAAAGAGTACCCACGACCTATGTCTTCAAGCAAAAATAAGAAAAATTATATATACACCCGTAAACTGCAGTTTTTCTCGATATAAAGTGGGGTATAGAGGGGTATTAACAAACTTGTTAAAAGTACCGACATTCGAGATAATGACAAAACTTGGTTCCGGCCCCCGCCCATTGGGGCTTGAAGAAATATATGGGCTGCATGATGCTTCCACGCAGAGTTGAATCCAGCCCGCACACTAGTACTGGTAAACCGCTTAGAGGATCTAAGCCTGTCCGGGAACCGCGGTGCTAGGCGGACCGTCCATGCTAATAAACCCTATTTGTTTCATTGGGCGACAGGGCTTGAGATGTCATTTCATCTCAATGTCGGGTAAAAGTCCCACAAAATCGGAAGCAACGTCTCCAAAATGACCTTTACAGTGTTGATGGGTACGTTAAACTTCAAATCAAACAAAGACAAAACTTGGTTCAGTTTCAATGGAACAAATCCTTAGGTCAAGAAATAAGAGCGATTAATGGAGATATTCAAGAATATATATATATATACTAGAGCAATTATTTAATACTCCAAGAAGCAAATGTTATGGCTATCTTATGTTGAGGCGATTCTAACAAATGTCCACAACATTAAAATTTTGTACCTTGGAGTAATTAAGAGAAAAAAGTCCTTTATTACCTACTCCTTATAGGGTTCTTTAACATTACGAAAACACAGCTATACAAATACATTGCCACCTTTATCGCCGAAAAAATGAAAATTTTATTATGAAAAATTGTGATATTTTTCTTATTTCTGCTCAAAATATAGATTGTGGGCACTCGTTAGAACCGCTTCATCGAGGCGGTTCTAAGGAGTTCCCACAATCTATATTTTAGAGTAGAAATAAGAAAAATAAGGTATACCCCCGGAAACCCCAGTTTTACTATATAAAAGTGGGGTTCAAGGGGGTCAAAACTATATAGGCGTGTTTTCGCGATGAGATGCAAGTTCGATATAGTGGCAAATTGTTATAGGGATCAATACTACAGCAAGGGTCTTATGTAGTACACAGCAACTGCATATATGTGCAGTTACTCTTCGTCATCCCTCGGCACACATGACAAAAGTTGGCTTATTCAATGATGTGTCATCTGGCATTTTACCCTTCAAGATGCCAAGAAAGCGTACATCTGAAAATGTCATCTTCAGTTTATACCGTCTGCTGCATCTTCTTGCAAAGCTTTCTAACATACCTTTGCATCAGGGCACTAGAAATTTTGAAATCCTAATCGGTCCGGCAAGCTCACCGATGATGTCATCATCAATGCATATCAATGCATGACACTGGCAACAGATTATCTTTTGTCATTTCTAGTTTATTTGTTGCATGTTTCTTGTTGTTTGTTTTGTTTTTGCATGTTTTGTTGTATGTTTTGCTTGCTATTTATTTGTTGTTCAGTTTGAATATAAAGCTTACAAATAAAGCAAAAATCGTACCTCGTTTCAAGTTTTATATTTGGGGAATTCCCTTTATGTATTTTTAGAATTACTAAGTATGCAGTAAATGATCTTAATTGGTGCCCAGCTTCATTTACCGTACTGATCCGGCTATAACAGTATAAGACGATTTGGCTATAAGGCGGTAAGGCTGACGTGATTAATTGCATAATCGATTAATCGATCGATAAATTCCACAAAAATGAAAAACTTGATAGGTACAATTTACTAGCCAAAGTTATGCCTAAAATAGCTGGATGAATGGCAAACAGTGCAGACCCTGATGAGACGCCGCATTATGCGGCGTCTCATCTGGGTCTACACTGTTTGCTCAGGCCTGTCTGTTCAAAGATACATAATGTAAAGTGCAACATATGGTAAGAGTCATGCTCAGACAGAAAGCCAGACAGGCAAAATAATGACAGAAACCTTAGCGATTACTAATCGATTATCGATCGCAATGACAGGACTGATTATCGATTATCTTTTCAGCTCCGATTAGCCAGCCCTATAAGGCGGGGCTATTTTTTTTTCCCTTTCTGTGGGAGATTTTTGCTTAGTCTTGACTATAGGACCAGTATAATTTTTTGCAAGATGCTGAGAGGGGTGTCGTCGATGTGGCAGCAAGACAATGGTTGATCAATTCTGCGGGTGATTGGCTCATTATTTTTTTTTTACAGTTAACAGATTAATCAAGTACATGCATGATTGATTAACCATACCATCTCGTTCTTCCGTTTGTGAAGTACTCATTTATCTGAGGCTGAATTCTTCATGTTTATTGCAACAATTTGCGTTTACACTAAGAGAGACAACTCTAACAGAATGTGCAAGGCAACAGTCACTAATGGCATACAATAACGTTCAAGACAATCTATATAAATACATTTACCTGTGCACGATGAAAAGGCCTTTTTTGGCAGAAAACTACCTCATGTTGTTTTTTTTTTCGCATGTCTACGTGCAACAAAGGCTCTGACGAGACTGCATGTATATACTACTCTGACTGACTGGTTGTGGTCACTAAATGACGCATCATAACCTTCAAGGCAGTCGATAATTCATGAACCGGCACACAAGAGTAACTTTTTTGTGCATGCCCAAATGCATCAGGCTCGCCACAGCCGTTGTGATCTCATGAACTATGCAGTTTAACTTTTTTTCAGCGCATTCAATACCTTTCAACTTGCAAGATACTTCATACCACTTTTGTTTACGCTTATAGACATGGTGAACAGTTGTACGAAAATGTGATCATAAATTAATAAAATTTTTATTGCTGATACGTGGTGATTTAACAGCTGATTAACGCTGACAGCTTCAGGTCACATCCCGATAAATCTGTGGATTAGGATTCAAGTCGTGATTGGTCATTATTCGTATTTGTAATTATGACAGACACCGCCCTTATTGAATATTAATGTATCATGTGACAATTAGCTGCTGGAGATCTACTTCATTGATGATCACAGATTGTCACGGTACAGTTTTCTATAACTGTTAATTATAAACAACTCGCTTCATTGCAATAAAGATAAAGCATGGAACAGCTTTGGTCAGAAAATGTCGCCTTGAAAAACTCCACTTTTGTATTTAAAATGCCGGTTCTATGTTTATTAATAAGTTAATCACCGCAAACACCACTGTTTTGGCGCAAATTCTAGCTGTCTGCATGCGTGTCAGTCACATTTTATTTGACTGACTATCTAATTATTAAGCTTTAATCTTGCGACAGGAAACGATACCTGGCAAGATCTCGTACCAAACATCACTACAACCCAGCCACTTGAGATAATTGGATTAAATAACTAGGACAATAAACAGTCTGACACTTGACCAGGTAGTTCTCTTTTACTGCAATTGATTAGAAAATTCTGGCACATTGAAAATTTTCTGAGACCAATTTTTCAGCAGAATTCTTCAAATAAATCATTTTTTAATTTCATAAATCAGTCTGGACCGGCGAAAAATCGGTTTTCTAGAGCCCTGCTTTGCATACAGGCAAACAGTGTGCACCTGATCCAGTCTCCAGTCTGACCTGGATCCACACTGTTTGCAGTGATGACTTTTAAAGTAACCAGCTGACAATAAAGCAGATGGTTATTGTCGTGACTGGCATCTTAAGGGTTAATATGTATGAGCAGGGAAAATTTTATGCTCAATCAACTGTGATATAACCCCAGAGGCCAGTTGTTCAAAGCAGCCTTAGTATAACGAGCTCGCTAGTGGTCAAATTGTTAACTGTTCTAGTAAGTACAATACCTTATATTTGCAAAAGCTGCTCACAATTTCCTAAAAAATATCAAAATATATTTCCCATTTTCAATGATCAATGTTTTAACCCTTATCTTGCTGAATATTCATTCAAGCCACACCAATTTCTCTCTATCATCCAATCAAATTACTTGATGTAATTTATTGCTACAAATTCATAAACTGAATGCCAAACAGTGTAGATCCTGATCAGCCATCTGATCTGGATCTACACTGTTTGCAAAGAAGGGGTTGTCGTGAACAGCAAGATAAGGGTTAACAATACGTTAACTAACTACATCGTTAGTTTTGAACAACTAGCCACAGGTCTTGATTCATTACAGGAAAGGTTAAGGGAACAAAAGCAAAACAATTGAGACAGGCTACAAGAAGGCCCAGAGGGCCCTGAGTCGCTCACCTGAGAATCAGTGTCTCTAGTACAGTCTTGGCCCAAGGGCTATAATTTGAACAAACTTTGTAGCGGTCCACTAGATGAAGCTTCAGACCAAATGGCCTTCTAGTTTCAGAAAAGAAGATTTTTAAAGATTTTCCCTGTATAAGTCTATGTAAAACCAAAGGCCCCCGGGGCGCGGGCATTTTTGGCCCCAAGGCTATAATTTGAACAAACTTGGTAGAGGTCTACTAGATGAAGCTTCACACAAAATATCAAAGACTCGGGCCTTGTGTTTCAGAGAAGAAGATTTTTAAAGATCTTCCCTATATAAGCCTATGTAAAACCAAAGGCCCCCGGAGCGGGGGCATTTTTGGCCCCAGGGCTATAATTTGAACAATCTTGGTAGAGGTTCACTAGATGAAGCTTCATACCAAATATCAAAGACCTGGGCCTTGTGGTTTCAGAGAAGAAGGTTTTTAAAGATTTTCCCTATATAAGCCTATGTAAAACCAAAGGCCCACGGGGCAGGGGCATTTTTGGCCCCAGGGCTATAATTTGAACAATCTTTGTAGAGGTCCACTAGATAAAGCTTCATACCAAATATCAAAGACCTGGGCCTTGTGGTTTCAGAGAAGAAGACTTTTAAAGATTTTCCCTCCAAAAGCCTATGTAAAACCAAAGGCCCTCGGGGCAGGGGCGTTTTTGGCTCCAGGGCTATAATTTGAACAATCTTGATAAAGGACCACTAGATGAAGCTACCCACCAAATATCAAAGACTTGGGCCTTGCTGTTTCAGAGAAGAAGATTTTTAAAGATTTTCCCTATGTAAGCCTTTGTAGAACCAAAGGCCCTCGGGGCGGGGGAATTTTTGGCACTAGGGCTGTAATTTGAACAATCTTGGTAGAGGTCCACTAGATGAAGCTTCACACAAAATATCAAAGACTTGGGTCTTGCGGTTTCAGAGAAGAAGATTTTTAAAATTTTCAGTAAAAAAATCTATTTTTTAGCTCCTGTGACCTAGATGTGCAACAGACCGGAACCATTTGAACAACTTTGAAAGGGGACCACCTAAGGATTATTCCTGTGAAGTTTGGTCAAAATCTGATCAGTGGTTTAGGAGGAGATGTTATTTGAAGAAAAAGTTTACGGACGCACGGATGCACACACGGACGACGGACAAAAAGTGATCCCAAAAGCTCACCTTGTCACTACGTGACCGGTGAGCTAAAAAACACCACAACCTCTTCATAACACTAATGCTGGTGTCCAATGTTAGCTAAACCAAATAAAAAATTATACATTATATAGAAAAGTGATGATTTATGGTCATTTTTCCATAGTGTCTATACATTTTCGGAGCAATCTTTGAACCATGTTAAATATATCCAAAACTGTGTTATAATGTACAATGTTCTAAACAGGTTATGATGTATACCAAGCTGCAGGCCTGTGTGACCTAGTGGATAAGAGTGCTGACTCTTAATTATTTAGGTCTCTCACCACTGTGGTTCGAGCCTGGCTCGGGTCATATGAGAGATGCCAAGTTCTGCAATGGAAGGTCAGGTGGTTTTTCTCTCCAGGTACTTGTGTTTTCGCCCAGTCCTCTAATTAATGATTGGCACAATATCAGTGAAATAATCCTGAAAGGGCCGTGAAACCAAGAAAAAACAAGAGGCTCAATGAGCCTAACCACTCACCTAATGAACATTTTAGTTAGCTGTTTGACTCATGGTCTTTGAGCCTAATTTTTTTATTTGGAGTTATTCCTAATAGAACACGGCATTGTCAATTTGGACCCTAGGGGCAGGTTTGGTAGGATTAATGTAGGGGACCACTTGACATTGCTACATGCTTAATATGTAAGCTCTGGGCCTAGTGGTTTCAGAGAAGAAGATTTTTGCAGTTTGTTTTTTTTTCCATTATAAGTCTATGGGGGCTAAGGGGCCCCGATGTCTGGCCAGTTTAGACCCCAGGGGCATGATTGGCACAATTTATGTAGGGGACCACTTGACATTGCTACATGCTTAATATGTAAGCTCTGGGCCTAGTGGTTTCAGAGAAGAAAATTTTTTAAGTTTGTCCCATTGTAAGTCTATGGGAGCTATATGTTGCCATGGCAACACCAGTTTCAATCTGAATTACCCCAAAACATACTGGATCTTCTCCCCCAATGGGATAATGCTTCTCAATAAATTTAATCCTGATTGGCCAAGTGGCTTTAAAGATATACTTATTTGAAAATGTGAACGGACGCCGGACCATTGGCATACCAATACCTCACATGAGCCTTCGGCTCAATTGAGCTTATAATACTAGCGATTTCTGAGAAGAAGATTTTTTAAGCTTTTTTTCCATTATAAGTCTATGGGGGCTAAGGGGCCGTAGGGCGCGGCCAGTTTAGATCCCAGGGGCATGATTGGCACAATTTATGTAGGGGACCACTTGACATTGCTACATGCTTAATATGTAAGCTCTGGGCCTAGTGGTTTCAGAGAAGAAGATTTTTTTAAGCTTTTTTTCCATTATAAGCCTATGGGAGCTCAGGGGCCCCCGACGCGTGGCCAGTTTAGACCCCAGGGGCATGATTGACATAATTTATGTAGAGGACCACTTGACATTGCTACATGCTTAATATGTAAGCTCTGTGCCTAGCGGTTTCAGGGAAGAAGATTTTTTAAGCTTTTATTTCCATTATAAGTCTATGGGGGTTAAGTGACCCCGGGGCGTGGCCAGTTTAGACCCCAGGGGCATGATTGGCACAATTTATGTAGGGGACCACTTGACATTGCTACATGCTTCATATGTAAGCTCAAGGCCTATTGGTTTCAGAGAAGAAGATTTTTTTAGCTTTTTTCCATTATAAGTCTATGGGGGCTAAGGGGCCCTGGGGTGTGGCCAGTTTAGACCCCAGGGGCATGATTGGCACAATTTATGAAGGGGACCACTTGACATTGCTACATGCTTAAAATGTAAGCTCTGCACCTAGCGGTTTCAGAGAAGAAGTTTTTTTACGCTTTCTTTCCATTATAAGTCTTTGGGGGTTAAGGGACCCCAGGGCGTGGCCAGTTTAGACCCCCAGGGGCATGATTGGCACAATTTATGTAGGGGACCACTTGACATTGCTACATGCTTCATATGTAAGCTCATGGCCTAGTGGTTTCAGAGAAGAAATTTTTTTTAGCTTTTTTTCCATTATAAGTCTATGGGGGCTAAGGGGCCCTGGGGCGTGGCCAGTTAAGACCCCAGGGGCATGATTGGCACAATTTATGTAGAGGACCACTTGACATTGCTACATGCTTAATATGTAAGCTCTGTGCCTAGCGGTTTCAGAGAAGAAGATTTTTTAAGCTTTTATTTCTATGGGGGTTAAGGGACCCTGGGGCGTGGCCAATTTAGACCCCAGGGGCATGATTGGCACAATTTATGTAGGGGACCACTTGACATTGCTACATGCTTAAAATGTAAGCTCTACGCCTAGTGGTTTCAGAGAAGAAGATTTTTTAAGCTTTTTTTTCCATTATAAGTCTATGGGGGCGAAGGGGCCCAAGGGCGTGGCCAGTTTAGATCCCAGGGGTATGATTGGCACAATTTATGTAGGGGACCACTTGACATTGCTATATGCTTAACATGTAAGCTTTTGGCCTAGTGGTTTCAGAGAAGTTTTTTTACGCTTTTTTTTCCATTATAAGTCTATGGGAGCTAAGGTGCCCCGGGGCGTGGCCAGTTTAGACCCCAGGGGCATGATTGGCACAATTTATGTAGAGGACCACTTGACATTGCTACATGCTTAATATGTAAGCTCTGTGCCTAGCTATTTCAGAGAAGAAGATGTTTTAAGCTTTTATTTCCATTATAAGTCTTTTGGGGTTAAGGGACCCCGTGGCGTGGCCAGTTTAAATCCCAGGGGCTTGATTGGCACAATTTATGTAGGGGATCACTTGACATTGCTAAATGCTTCATATGTAAGCTCACAGCCTAGTGGTTTCAGAGAAGAAGATTTTTTTAGCTTTTTTTTCCCTTATAAGTCTATGGGGGCTAAGGGGCCTGGGACGTGGCCAGTTTAGACCCCAGGGGCATGATTGGCACAATTTATGTAGAGGACCACTTGACATTGCTACATGCTTAATAATAGAGGACCCCGCCCATAGGGGCTTGAAGAAATATATGGGCTGCATGATGCTTCCACGCAGAGCTGAATCCGGCCCGAACACCAGTACTGGTAAACCGCTTAGAGGATCTAAGCCTGTCCAGGAACCGCGGTGCGAGGCGGACCATCCATGCTAATAAACCTATTAGTTTCATTGGGCGACAGGGCTTGAGATGTCATTTCATCTCAATGTCGGGTAAAAGTCCCACGAAATTGGAAGCAACGTCTCCAAAATGACCTTTACAGTGTTGACGGGGACGTTAAACCTCAAATCAAACAAACAAAATACATGCTTAATATGTAAGCTTTGTGCCTAGCGGTTTCAGAGAAGAAGATTTTTTAAGCTTTTATTTCTATGGGGGGTTAAGGGACCCCGGGGTGTGGCCAGTTTAGACCCCAGGGGCATGATTGGCACAATTTATGTAGGGGACCACTTGACATTGCTACATGCTTCATATGTAAGCTCTGGGCCTATTGGTTTCAGAGAAGAAGATTTTTTAAGTTTTTCCCATTGTAAGTCTAAGGGAGCTATATGTTGTCATGGCAACAGGAGTTTCCATCTGATCTGCCCCAAAACATAATGCATCTTTTCCCCCAACCTGATAATGCTTCTCATGAAATTTAATCATGATTGGCCAACTGGCTTTAAAGATATACTTAGTTGAAAATGTGAACGGACGACGGATCATTGGTATACTAATACCTTACATGAGCCTTCGGCTCAGGTGAGCTAAAAAAACAAGAGGGTCATGATGGCTCTGCATCACTCACCTAATCCATAGGGTAACAAGTGGCCCCCGGGGAGAGCCATTATTGACCCCAGCGCTATAATTTGCATAATCTTGGTAGTGGTCTAAAAGGTAAAGCTTCATACCAAATATCAAAAACCAGAGCCTTCTAGTTTCAGACAAGAAGATTTTTGAAGGTTTTCCTTATATAAGTCTATATAAAACCTGCCGGTCCCACGGCCGACATTTTTGGCCCCAGGCCTATAATTTGAACAATTTGGGTAGAAATCCACAAGAAAAGGCTTCATACCAAATTACAAAGACCTTGGCATTCTGGTTTCAGACAAGAAGATTTTCAAAGGTTTTCCCTACGTAAGTCTATGTAAAACCAGTGGGCACCGGGGTGGGCCCATTTTTGGCCCAAGGGCTATAATTTGAACAATCCTTGTAGCGGTCTACTACACAAGGCTTCAAACGAAATATCATAGACCTGAGGTTTCTGGTTTCAGGCAAGAAGATTTTTAAAGGTTTTCCCAATATATGACTATGTAAAACCAGTGGCATTTTTGGCCCCAGGGCTATAATTTGAACAACCTTAATCAAGGTCCACTAGACAAAGCTTCATACCAAATAACAAAGAGCCTTCTATATAAAACCTGCAGGCCCCAGGCCAACATTTTTGGCCCCAGGGCCAAATCTTGTTAGAAATCTACAAGAAAAAGCTTCTTCATACGATATATGGAAGACCTTGGCCTCTTGGTTTCAGACAAGAAGATTTTCAAAGGTTTTCCCTACATAAGTCTGTGTAAAACCAGTGGGCACCAGAGTGGGCCCATTTTTGGCACCAGGGCTATAATTTGAAAATCTTGGTTGAGGTCTACTAAACAAAGCTTCATACCAAATATCAAAGACCTGAGCCTTCTGGTTTTAGACAAGAAGATTTTTAAAGGTTTTCTCTATATCTTATTAAGTCTATGCAAAACCAGTGGGCCCCGGGGCAGAGCAATTTTTGGCACCAAGGCTATTAAATTTTGATCAATCTTGGTCGAGGTCCACTAGACAAAGCTTCATACCAAATATCAAAGAACTGAGCCTTCTGGTTTCAAACATGAAGATTTAAAAAGATTTTCCCTATATAAGTCAATATAAAACCATCAGGCCCCAGGAAAGGGGGCTTTTTTGGCCTGAGGGCTTTGAATAATCTTGATAGAGGTCCACTAGACGAAGTTTCATATCAAATATCAAAAACCTGAACCTTCTGGTTTCAGACCAGAAGATTTTTAAAGATAGAGGTCCACTAGATGAAGCTTCATACCAAATATCAAAGACCTGGGCCTTGCAGTTGTAGAGAAGAAGAGTTTTAAGATGTTTTCTAGATAAGTCTATGTAAAACTAAAGGGCCACGGGGTTGGCGCATTTTTTGCTTGAGGGCTATAATTTGAACAATCTTGATAGAGGTCCACTAGATGAAGCTTCACACCAAATATCAAAGACCTGGACCTTGCGGTTTCAGAGAAGATTTTTTAAAGTTTTCCCTAGTTAAGTTTATGTAAAACCAAAGGGCCATGAGGCTGGGGGCATTTTTGGCCCCAGGGCTATAATTTGAACAATCTTGGTAGAGGTCCACTAGATGAAGCTTCATACCAAATATCAACAATCTTAGTAGAGGTTTACTAGATGAAGCTTCACACCAAGTATCGAAGACCTGGGCCTTGCGGTTTCAGAGAATAAGGTTTTTAAGTTTTCATTAAAAAAAAACTATTTTTAGCTCCTGTGACCTAGATGTGCAATGGACCGGAACCATTTGAACAATTTTGAAAGGGGACCACATAAGGATCATTCCTGTGAAGTTTGGTCAAAATCCAATCAGTGGTTTAGGGGGAGATGTTGTTTGAAGTATTGTTTACGGATGCATGCACGCACCTACGGACAGAAGCACAGAGACGGACAAAATGTGATCACAAAAGCTCACCTTGTCAATACGTGACAGGTGAGCTAAACATGTATACCTAGCTTAGTATTTACTCATGCCTGCAGAAATATTTGACTGGTGCTTGGGTTTTAGGAGCAAAGGCTGTAACCTGCTATCTATCTATCTATGATATATCTATCTATCTATCTGTCTGTCTGTGTCTATCTATCTATCTATCTATCTATCTATCTATCTATCTATCTATCTATCTATCTATCTATCTATCTATCTATTTTTCTATCTATCTATCTATCTATCTATCTATCTATCTATCTATCTATCTATCTATCTATCTATCTATCTATCTATTTTTCTATCTATCTATCTATCTATCTATCTATCTATCTATCTATCTATCTATCTATCTATCTATCTATCTATCTATCTATCTATCTATTTCTATCTATCTATCTATCCTGTGATCTGTCACATTTGACCATTACGTGCAGGTGTACATTTCGGACACACCAGGTTTTTGCTGGATGAAAGCCTACACAGTAGTCATATATAATTACGGTAGGTGACTTTAAACTACAGAGGGGTTGGCCTCCAGTTAAAGTCCCAGTCTGAAGGACGGTGTACTTTTTGACATTCATCTCTGTAAATGATGCCAATGGTGCAAGTTTGGACACTGAAATAATCACCGCCCCAGAGGATCGAACTGGGGGCCTCAGGGTATAGTATATCTTTAACCCATTCAATACTGAATGAAATCTTCTTCCTTGTTCATTTCAAAATTTAGGAGTGTCATGTTGCTATCTTAATACAGAATGCTATTTAGAATATGCCTGTTGAACTATCTACAATCAGTGATGGCCCAGATCAGAATGCCATCTGATCTGGCCTGGGCCTGCACTGTTTGCCAATGACCCATTTTGGCATTTCACGTAAAAGTTTTTTTTCTACAATCAGCTGCAGTATTTCTTTTGGAAGATAATTTTTCTAATCTGAGACAGCAAAGATTTGTTGTGGTCACAATGGTAGAGACCACAAACACCTTTTTCCATGGAGAAAATCAATCATCAACAAAAATGAAATGTAAATTTCAAGAATTTGACAGCCTGATCTGACCTGACATTACTTACTGTGTCATTGGCACACTTATTTATATGTACTTTCTTAGTTTCCGTGACTGATACACATTGGCCATGTAACAGCTGACAATGACAACACTAGCTTCAAGGAATGTTCTACATTACTAACTTATAAGGAAATGTTAACCATGTGTCATGTCGCACAAAATTCAACATATGCATATCAAGTCAACAAATCTTTGAATTTAATTTAAACCTTAATTACCTGTGGACTATGATTATATCACTCACCCTAAGCTTTTTCAGGGGTAATTGGCAAACAGTGCAGGCCCAGATCAGACACTGCAGAATGCTTCTGATCAGGGCCTACACTGTTTGCAAAAATTAAGACATTTTTGTCGCACCTGCTTTAAGCATGGTGCGACATAGGAGTTGAACTTTCATTCAGTGGTGGGGCATGCTTTACAAAAAGGAGTCTGAAAGTACTTTCTAAATCCTTTGCTTTGATTTGTGACATTCGGTTTACTATTGATGAAAAGTGTTAAAATTAATACATATTGCACCTTAGATGTTCCTGTCCATTCAAACAGATTTAATACAGGTACAGGACCCAGACTATTAAACATCTAACTATGCACTTCTGTTGAAGTCCAAAGCAGAAGCCTGTGTTAATTGCTTTAACAACAATGTTACATCTAAAACAAAAGGCCCATGTGCCCCTATGCTCACTAGAGCTCAGGGGGGCACTGCCCACTGGCAGCCATGTATGGTTTTAATTTATCAATCATAAAGTCTCCCAAACTAACCCCCATTCCCAAATGAGCATCCATGTGGACTCTTTTATGAAGTGGAGGGGGTGGGGCATGGGCTGGTATCACTGAATGCATCTTGTTGTAAGGAACAAGAATATATATGGTTTAGGGGTGGGATCTAAGAAATAGGCCTTTTAAGCTGTGGAGAGGTTGGGGCATGGCCCTGGCAGACCACAGGAAAGCCAAGAGTGTTGTCACTGAATGTGTCTTAACATTAGGACCAAGTATATATATTGTTTAGGGGTGGGGATCTGTTTCTGAGATATGAGGCCCTTTTATGAAGTTTTGTTTGTTTGTTTGTCCTGGAGTTTAACTGCCAAGTCAGCACTATTTGAGGTCATTTTTGAGCCGGTCAGTTTACCTATCCACACTTTTCCTGGGCAGACTTATACTCAAGCAGTTAACCAGTACAGTGCACATTCTTTCACCAGAAACTGACAACTACCCTTCTTGAATCAGCCGTAGGGAGAGAATGACCACAAAAATTATTTCTTGATCAATCTCCACGAAAGAATGTTGCTGACCCCGGCTTTTATGAAGTGGAAAGGAGAGGAAGTTCCCCTGTGGACAACCAAGTTGCTGTGATTAAATGTGTCTAATCATAAGGAACAAGAATATATATGACTATGGGATGGGGATCATAACAGTATCTGAGATATATGGGCTTTTATGAAGTGGAGGGACAGGCTATAGCATCAGCAGATTGCCCTAGCACAAAGAGACCCCATGTTGGTGTGAATGAGTGAGTTTTATCATAAGTAAAATATACATGTGTTAGGGTGGGGATCTGAATGGTTACTGAGATATATGGCATTTCCTGAAGTGGAAGGATGGGGCCCAGCCCCAGCGCACCCCATGGGACCCCTAGGTTGGTATCATTGAATGTGTCCTACCATAAGGAACAAGAATATATATCGTTCAGGGGTGGGGATCTGAAAGGCTGGGGTGGGGCATGGCCCCAGCACATCCCAGGGGCCCCCCAGGTTGGTGTCAATGAATGCGTCTCATCATAAGAAAAAAGAATATATATGGTTAAGGGTGGGGATCTAAATGGTTTCTGAGATATATGGCTTTTCATAAAGTATAGGCAGTGGCGCATTGCCCGGCACACCCCAGGAGACCCCCCGGTTGGTATCACTGAATGTGTCTTATCATAAAGAAAAAGAATATACATGGTTTAGGGGTGTGGATCTGAAAGATTTCTGAGATAATGGGTCTTTTACAAAGTGGAGGGGGTGGGGCATGGCCCTGGCATATCCCAAAGGACCCCCAGGTTGGTGTTACTGAATGCATCTTCTCATAAGAAACAAGAATATATATAGTTTAAGGGTGGGGAACTGAATGGTTTATGAGATAGATGGCCTTTTATGAAGTGGAGGGGGTGGAGCATGGCCCTGGCATACCGGTACCCTGGGGAACCCTCATGTTGGCATAAAAGCAAATGGCTGAAAGAAGTTCACTCAGGGAATATTTCCATAAAAGAGTTATCAAAATACCTACAAGGGCTTGCCAGTAAATGCCATTTTTTCTATTTTCTTCATTCTAAGTCTATGGAAACACTAAGTTGCCATAGCAACCAAACTAATGAGCTGATTTTCACTAAAAACACAAACTTTCAATCCCAAGGATGCTACAGATGAATAATGGCTGAATCGGCCCAGAGTCTTCAGAGAAGATGTTGTTTGAAAGTATTGACGCCAGACAACGACGACGACCACGCAGGCAACAATGATGGACAACTGCCTATCATATAAGCTCCCACTGAGCAGCCGGCTCTGGTGAGCTAAAAAATAAATATATACCGGTAACTTGGCGGTAAGAAAAGTGAACATTTATGGTCAATTTTCCTGGTAATCTATACATTATTGGGATCCATCTTTAACCCTTTACCACCCAGGGATTTTGTGAATTTCACTAATTTTCACAGTGTTGCACCTGACAGCAACTTCAACAAACCATTGTTTCATAATGGATGGTCTGTTTTACACCAAACTCGGTATGAATGATTATTGGGCAGTAGCCTTTCAAATGCAGCCTTTCATGACTTGATCATTGTTGTCATGGTAAAGAGGGGGCATCTCAAAGTTGGCAAAAAGTGTGTTTTCACATGAATTTTTGACCACATTTTAATCTTCACACAGCTGTCAAGGCAACAACTAAGGTGTTTGGCACTGGCCATTTTCACTGTTTGCAGCATGTTATATCAGCATCAATTTTCAGACATTTTGGACCCCAGACACCCCAGATATAAATTTTAGCAGCCGGTTGGGCCATACATCCAAAATTTTTCGGGATGTGAGGGGGGCGTTGCCCCCTTTCAATCCCCCCAAGAATATTTTTAGTGGGGAGGCGCGCGAAAAAACAGGTCACTTTTTTGCCCAACAAATCCTAAAGCAAACATAACTATCCAGGGGTAGAAATGCAGATTTTAGGTGCTTCTGGGCCTTAAAATGGGGGGGGGGGGTGCAGACACGTAAAAACACGTATCTGAGTGGTAAAGGGTTAAACCATGTTATATCCCAGACCATCTAATAATGAACAATACATTTATGGACTCGATCTTTAGACCATGTTATATCCAAAAGCATTTAATAATGAACAATGTTACAAGATTATCCTTCTGATCTGAACATGAAAACTGTTACATTCAAACAAAAGTGTATACCGGTAGTTCAAGTATAACTGGAACTGTCAGACCTGGATCTGACAGCTTTACTCCCACTTTTGCGCAATTTACTGAAATTGGGATGGGATCAAACAGGTGACTTTTTATTACGTAAACTTGAAATTTTGAAGGTTTTCGTTACACAGACCTATTAACATGATGATATGTCATCATACAGCTACAGTAGAACTTCGATGGCTTGAACACCGATGGCTCGTTTACCATGGATTTGTCGAACTCATTCTTAAGCCCCTAGCGAAATCCTCTACATTAGAAATAGTGGGGGATAATTAACCCTTGTCCTGCTGAATATTCATATATGCCACACCCACTACCGATTATCAACCAATCAGATTACCTGTAGCAAATTATTACAACAAATTCACAATCTGAATGACAAACAATGTAGATCCTGATCAGATGGCTTCTTCAGAAGCCATCTGATCTGGATCTACATTGTTTCAATGAAAAGGCATATCCGGGCTCAGCAGAACAAGGGTTAAGGAGATTTTAGTCTTTTATCTTGCAAAAGTATGCTGTGTTTACTCATTAGAATCGCCTTGATGAGGCGATTCTAATGAGTACACGCAGCATACATTTTCATTATAGAACACCAGACAGATGTCTAAAAGTATCTCGGTATGCCTCCTGCCAGTTACCCTCAGTGGCTCGAACTACCCCTGTCTCGAACAGATTTTCGAGGTATCAAAGGTGTTCGAGCCATTGAAGTTTGACTGTATATTATCAGACAAAATTCTAAAGTCCAATAACTCTGCCATTATTGCAGATAAGGTTATTGTCCTTCTGCACTGAACTTTTGCACAGTACTTTTGCACAGTGTCCTTTACAAGTGTTCAAAGTTTCATCTGGATACCTCAAGTGGTTTTCGAGTTATTTTCCAGACAAAATTCTAAACAAAAAATAAAAGTCCAATAACTCTGCCAATATTGCATAAAGAGTAATGCCCTTGGGCACGACACTTCTGCACAGTGCCTTTGTTTGTTTGATTTGAGGTTTAAAGTCCCCGTCAACACTGTATAGGTCATTTTGGAGACGTTGCTTTCAATTTTGTGGGACTTTTACCCAACAATGAGATGAAATGACATCTCAAGCCCTGCCGCCCAATGAAACCAATAGGATTTATAAGCATGGATGGTCCGACTCACATTGCTTTGCCTGGGCAGGCTTAGATTCTCTAAGCTGTTTACCAGTACTTGTATGCCGGTCGGTTTCAGCTCTGCATGGAAGCATCATGCAGCCGATCTATTTCTTCAAGCCCCAATGGGCGGGGGCCGGCACAATGCCTTTACAAGTATGTGAAGTTTCATTTGGATATCTCAAGCGGTTTTCGAGTAATTGTCCTGACAAAATTCTAAACAAAAAATACAGAGTCAATTGCAGATAGTTATGCCCTTTATGTTCTGGCCCCCACCCATAGGGGCTTGAAGAAATATATGAGCTGCATGATGCTTCCAGGCAGAGCTGAATCCGGCCCGCACACTAGTACTGGTTAACCGCTTAGAGGATCTAAGCCTGTCCAGGAACCGCGGTACGAGGCGGACCGTCCATGCTAATAAACCCTATTGGTTTCATTGGGTGACAGGGCTTGAGATGTCATTTCATCTCAATGTTGGGTAAAAGTCCCACAAAATTGGAAGCAATGTCTCCAAAATGACCTTTACAGTGTCGACGGGGAAGTTAAACCTCAAATCAAACAAACAAAACCTTCATGTTCTGCACTTCGCCATTGCAGAGTGCCCTCTACAAGTGTGTGAGCTTCATTTGGATACCTCAAGCAGTTTTCAAGTTTCGTTCAGACAAATTCTGGCTGAGCGACAGACGAACAGGATAAAAAGCTGACTCAAATATTACTGCTAAAACTTTGTTTGCTTGGTGGAAGAGGAGGGGGGGGGGTGTGGGGGGTTATAAAAATTGTTTGTTTGTTTGTGTCAGTGTTTTTCATCTTGTGTCATTTTGGAGATGTGGCTTCTGATTTTGTGGGACTTTTACCTGATACTGAAATGACATTTCAAGCCCTAATGCCCAAAGAAACTACAGAGGTTTACAAAAATGAGCAGTTCTATATAATTTATATACTGTATTTTTTTTTATCCATCTTTAACCCTTTTTGTACCGGAAACCCCAAAACGGGTAATTGGCAAACAGTGCAGGCCCAGATCAGACGCCGCAGAATGCAGCATCTGATCAGGGCCTACACTGTTTTAAAAATGTTCAGCCAGTTTCCAAATAGGTTTTGAAGAAAACACAACCTGACACTCCTAAAGTTTGAAATGGACTCCTGTTATATATAAGGAGGAAGATTCCATTTGGTACCAAAAGGTTTAAACTGTGTTATATCAAAAGCTGTGATATAATAAAGTGTTATAAGAAAATTGTGGTATATCTGACTGGCAGAAAGTTTTTTAACCCTTGTCCTGCTAATCCCGGATATGCCTTATCTTTGAAACAATGTAGCTCCAGATCAGATGGCTTCTGACGAAGCCATCTGATCAGGATCTACATTGTTTGCCGTTCAGATTGTGAATTTGTTGCAATAATTTGCATCAAGTAATCTGTTTGGTTGATAATTGGTAGTGGGTGTGGCATATATAAATATTCAGCAGGACAAGGGTTAATTAGGAGCAGTGTTTGATCTGAGCTTACAGCCTAGCTAAACCTATCTGAACATGAAACAATAAATAAGCTATCTTTTTTCATGCTCAAAACACAGACATTAACCCTTATCTTGCTGAATATTCATTTAAGCCACACCCATTTCTGTCTATCAACCAATCAAATTACTTGATGTAATTTATTGCTACAAATACATAAACTGTATGTCAAACAGTGCAGATCCTGATCAGATGGCTTCTTCAGAAGCCATCTGATCTGGATCTACACTGTTTTCAAAGATATGGGTTGTCGTGAACAGCAAGATAAGGGTTAAATTCAAACAGCTGTCACAAAAATCTTCTACTTTTTGTTTATTTGTTTGTTTTGGAGTTTAACAGCCCAGTCAACACTACATGTATTTAGGTCATATCAAACTGGCCATGTTACCTAACCACACTTTTCCTTGGCAGGCTTATAAATATAAGTAGTTAACCAGTACAGGGTGCATGCTTCTCCAGAAACATATGACTGCCCCTCTTGAATCTGCTGAAGTGACAAAATTAACAGAGAAAATATTTCATGATCAATCTCCACAAAAGCATGTTGCCAACCCAGCAAGTATCGAACCCCTGACCTCCTGGCCATCAGTCTGACATGCATCTGACTGAGCTACTGAGGCCAGTCCTTTCTAAATATCATACTCAGAAGAGAATGAGAAATGTTTTATAATCTTGGGTCTTTTGTTTGATTTGAGGTTTAACGTCCCCGTCAACACTGTATAGGTCATTTTGGAGACGTTGCTTCCACTTTTTAGTGGGACTTTTACCCGATACTGAGATGAAATGACATCTCAAGCTCTGTTGCCCAATGAAACCAATAGGGTTTATAAGCATGGACGGTCCTACTTGCACCGCTTTTCCTGGGCAGGCTTAGATCCTCTAAGAGGTTTACCAGTACTCGTGTGCGGTCGGATTTCAGCTCAGCGTGGAAGCATCATGCAGCCCATCTATTTCTTCAAGCCCCGATGGGCGGGGGCCGAAAATCTTAGGTCTACAGCATATAATATTACAAACATATTATAAAACTATTAAACACAGCCCAAAAATGTGCAATCAGACAGGATCAATAACTGCTGGTAAGTGCTATATCCTATTATTTAATTAAGCCATGTCTCATAAAATGGTCCTTAACATTTTGATAAATGATCATTCAAGTGTATATTACTTGTGTTCATTTCTTGGGATTATAAATACACCACAACCTCATTATAACACTGTTCATTATAACCCAGTTTTGGATAGAAAATTGTTTTAAGATGGATCCCAAAAATGTACAGATTATATAGGAAAATGACCATAAATGGTCTTTTTTAGCTCACCGGTCACGTAGTGACGAGGTGAGCTTTTGGGATCACTTTTCGTCCGAGGTCCGTCGTGCATCCATCCGTGCATCTGTGCGTGCAAAAAACAATTTCTTCAAACGACATCTCCTCCTAAACCACTGATCAGATTTTGACCAAACTTCACAGGAATGATCCTTAGGTGGTCCCCTTTCAAAGTTGTTCAAATGGTTCCTGTCCGTTGCACATATAGGTCACAGGAGCCAAAAATAGATTTTTTTGCACCGAAAACTTAAAAAATCTTCTTCTCTGAAACCGCAAGACCCAGGACTTTGATATTTGGTATGAAGCTTCATCTAGTGGACCGCTACCAAGATTGTTCAAATTATAGGCCTGGGGCCAAAAATGCCCCCTGCACAGGGGCCCTTTGGTTTTACACGGGCTTATATAGGGAAAATCTTTAAAAATCTTCTTCTCTTAAACCGCAAGGCCCAGGTCTTTGATATTTGGTATGAAGCTTCATCTAGTGGACCCCTACCAAGATTGTTCAAATTATAGTGCTGGGGCCAAAAATGCCCCAGCACGGGGGCCCTTTGGTTTTACATGGGCTTATTTGGAAAAATCTTTAAAAATCTTCTTCTCTGAAACCGCAAGGCCAAGGTCTTTGATATTTGGTATGAAGCTTCATCTAGTGGACCCCTACCAAGATTGTTCAAATTATAGTTCTGGGGCCAAAAATGCCCCCGCCCCAGGGCCCTTTGGTTTTGCATCGGCATATATAGGGAAAATCTTTAAAAATCTTCTTCTCTTAAACCCCAAGGCCCAGGTCTTTGATGTTTGGTATGAAGCTTCATCTAGTGGACCCCTACCAAGATTGTTCAAATTATAGTGTCTGGGCCAAAAATGCCCCCAGCATGGGGGCCCTTTGGTTTTACATTGGCTTATATTGGGAAAATCTTTAAAAAATCTTCTTCTTTGAAACCGCAAGGCCCAGGTCTTTGATATTTGGTATGAAGCTTCATCTAGTGGACCCCTACCAAGATTGTTCAAATTATAGTTCTGGGGCCAAAAATGCCCCCACCCCAGGGCCCTTTGGTTTTACATGGGCTTATATAGGGAAAATCTTTAAAAACCTTCTTCTCTGAAACTGCAAGGCCCAGGTCTTTGATATTTGGTATGAAGCTTCATCTAGTGGACCCCTACCAAGATTCTTCAAATAATAGTGCTGGAGCCAAAAATGCTCCCGCCCTGGGGCCCTTTTGTTTCACATGGGCTTATATAGGGAAAATCTTTAAAAATCTTCTTCTCTGAAACTGCAAGGCCCAGGTCTTTGATATTTGGAATGAAGAAGCATCTAGTGGACCCCTACCAAAAATTCCAAATTATTGTGCTGGGGCAAAAATGCCCCCGCCCCAGGGCCCTTTGGTTTTACATAGGCTTATATAAGGAAAATCTTAAAAAATCCTCTTCTCTAAAACTACAAGGCCCAGGTCTTTAATATTTGGTATGAAGCTTCATCTTGTGGACCTCTACCAAGATTGTTCAAATTATAGCTCTGGGGCCAAAAATGCCCCCTGCTCCAGGGCCCTTTGGTTTTACATGGACTTATATAGTGAAAATCTTGAAAAATCTTTTTCTCTGAAACCACAAGGCTTAGGTCTTCGATATTTGTTATGAAGCTTCAGCTAGTGGACCTCTACCAAGCTTGTTCAAATTATAGCCCTGAGACCAAAAATGCCCCAGCCATCTGGCCCTTTGGTTTTACATAGACATATGTAGGGAAAACCTTGAAAAATCTTCTTCTCTGAAACCACAAGGCTTTGGTCTTTGATATTTTTTATGAAGCTTCAGCTAGTGGACCTCTACCAAGATTGTTCAAATTATAGCCCTGGGGCCACAAATACCCCCACCCCGGGGCCCTTTGGTTTTACATAGACTTATATAGAGATTATCTTTGGAAATCTTCTTCTCTGAAACAGCAAGGCCCAGGTCTGTTTAAATTATAGCCCTGAGGCCAAAAATGCCCCTGCCCCGGGGCCATTTGGTTTTACATAAGCTTATGTAGGGAATATCTTTAAAAGAAACCTTCTTCTCTGAAACCGCAAGGCCCAGGTCTTTGATATTTGGTGTGTAGCTTTTATCTGAGGGTCACAGATGAGGCCCTATTGGCCGAAACTAGCTAGTCTGGCCCAGAAAACATGTACACTCCATATTTTTCACTTCTGTGGTGTATTCCTTGCTTCCAAAGGATAACCCTTTTAAAGAACATATTTATCTAGTAGACGTTTGCCAAGATTGTTCAAATTATAGCCTTTGTTGATATTTGGTATGAAGCGTCACCTTTTTAGACCTCCCTCAACATTATGCACATTATAACCCTGGGGTCAATAATGGCCCTCCCCGGGGCCCACTTTTTACTTTATGGATTAGGTGAGCAATCCAGGGCCATCATGGCCCTCTTGTTTATATAATCTACACATTTTTGTTTGGATATAACATACACTGTTATTTTACTAACACAGTTTCTGCTTTAGACCCCATTAATAGTGTTATAAAGAGGTGGTGGTGTATTTTTAAATCTAAAAGCACCAATCAATTCAAAGAATTTTTTTTCTTTATCCATTTTGTACCGGAAACCCATAAACGGGTAATTGGCAAACAGTGTAAGCCCAGATCATGATGCCGCAGAATGCGGCATCTGATCTGGGTCTCCACTGTTTGCAAAAAAGTACAGTCATTTTATAATTAAATTTTGAAGAAAACAGAACCTGACACCTCTAAATTTTAAAATGGACTCCTGCTTTATATAAGGCGGAAGATTCCATTTGGTATAAAAAGGGTTAAATACAGAGAAAATAAGGCTTGACATTGCATGAGAATCATCTGCTGTTTGGCTTATGAGAGGATGTCTTCAGGAATGGATCTTCCAGTGCAGACCTGCTAATGCCTCTGTTCAGTTGGTTGGTTTGATGATTAACAGCCCAGTTAACACTATTAAGGTCATGAAGGAGAGTATGTCTGATCAGGGTTGTCACTGTTTGCCATTCTATCTGCATCTTTTGGACTCCTTGCTGGATCATGAAACAAATTTGTTAATCATTTAGAAGAATTACAGCAAGTCCTCAAGGTGTCCCAATTTCTAGGAATTTTACAGTATAGCTATGCTGATGGGAGCCTTTGCTGTCAGCCAATTATAAAGCCGTCAGCAGGCTTTGTTTGTTGGTAATAGAGTTTAAAGGCCCATATCATATTAATTATAAGCAAGTCAGTTTACCTGTCCACACTTTTCTGGTCACACTTCTACGTAAGCGGTTAACTGGTACAGAGCACATTATTTCACCATGCAGAAAGTGACAACTGTCCTTCTTGAATCAGCTGTCAGCAGGTAACATCAAAGTACTGATAGCACTCAAAGTGTAGGTTGATAAAATGGATCTGAATGGAGACTAAGATTGCTTCGTTTAGCCTTTTAATTCCAATATATTAAGCAAACACTGTGAGGACCCTGATCAGATGCCCCTTTCTGATTTGGGCCTACACTGTTTGGCCAGTATCCTAGCACATGGGTCTGGGTCAATATTTTCTCTATACACTGCCTTCTGAGGCCCCCGCCCATCGGGGCTTGAAGAAATATATGCGTTGCATGATGCTTCCACGCAGAGCTGAATCCGACCCGCACACGAGTACTGGTTTTGTTTGATTTGAGGTTTAACATCCCCGTCAACACTGTAAAGGTCATTTTGGAGACGTTGCTTCCAATTTTGTAGGACTTTTACCCGACATTGAGATGAAATGACATCTCAAGCCCTGTCGCCCAATGAAACCAATAGGGTTTATTAGCATCGATGGTCCGCCTCGCACCGCAGTTCCTGGACAGGCTTAGATCCTCTAAGCGGTTTACCAGTACTAGTGTGCGGGACGGATTCAGCTCTGCGTGGAAGCATTGTGCAGCCCATATATTTCTTCAAGCCCCTATGGGCGGGGGCGTACATGAGTACTGGTAAAGGATCTTACAGGATCTAAGCCTACCCAGGCAACGGACAGTCCATGCTCATAAACACTATTGGTTTCATTGGGCGACAGGGCTTGAGATGTCATTTCATCTTAATGTCGGGTAAAAGTCCAACAACATTGGAAGCAACGTCTCAAAAATGACCTTTACAGGGTTGATGGGGACGGTAAACCTCAATCAAACAAACAAAAAAAAACACTGCCTTCTGACATCACAATGACAAGAACAGCTACTTATTAATAACCATCGTTTTATGTGATAGTCATGTGGACAATAACACCATAAAGCTACTGTGCTTAGTAACTTTGGGTCCATTGACAAACAACTGACCAAAATATTGGTTTTCCTGCTAAGTGGCTCATTTGTAGGAAAACTGAACCAGGATATATTAAACAGGATCTGACGATAGGACTTGAGACATTTAAAATCATTTCAATCATTTTATAAATTCTTGTTGGAAAGAAAAATGTCAGGATTTAATGGAAGGGAACTTAAATAAAAATCCTCACAATCATCAACAACAACAAAAAAAAAAAATATCCAAGAAATTTTTGTTTAAACTTGATGAACCAAAAATATGTTGAAACGGCAGGATATGTCTTTGATTGGTAATCCTTTGCTGGTAAGCTGATTAAACTAACCCTTATCCTGCTGTTTCCTTAGTTGTAACAACCCCTATCTTTGCAAACAGAAGCCATCTGATCAGGATCTACACTGTTTGTCATTCAGTTTGTAAATTTGAAGGAAAATATTACATCATGTAATCTGATTGGCTGTTGTTCAGAAATGGAGTGGCTAATTTAAATATTCAGCAGGATAAGGGCTAATTTTTACTGAATGTCTCAGACACCATATACACTACATCTTTTAACCCTTTTTGTACCAAATGGAATCTTCCTTCTTAGATAAAGCAGGAGTCCATTTCAAAATTTAGGGGTGTCAGGTTGTGTTTTCTTCAAAAACTATTTGGAAATTGGCTGAACTTTTAGCAAACAGTGAAGGCCCTGATCAGACGCCGCATTCTGTGACATCTGATCTGGGCCTCCACTATTTGCCCGGGTACCCGTTTTGGGACTTTCGGTACAAAAAATGGTTTAAACACCATTGTTCGGGGCCCAAAACGGAAACTGCCGTTAATGTTATATAACAAAAAGTATATATATACCATAACGATTCTAGAATTGGGACAGACAAGCCTAATTACGCAAACAGTGCAGACTCAGATCAGACTACTCCTCAGTCTGGTCAGAGTCCACACTCTTTGCCATTCTGTCACCACTTTTTGGACTCCTTCATAGAGAATAATTTGTGGAAAAATAACCAATTATGGTCATCTAAACATTTTTGGGGAATAAGGGCTCCGCCACTAAAACGTTATATCCTAAAATGTGTTATAACGATCAGCTTCATAAAGAGCTTAAGCTGTATATTACAGAGCTATCTTTATCAATTTACTAAGAAAGTGACTGAATTGGCTTTGCAAATAGTGAAGACCCTGATCAGATTCTAAAATGGATTAAACTAGATTATAAAAATACCCCCCCCACCCAATTTTGTATGTTGTTTACATGTTTTTACCCTCTTTCTAATCAGGTCAGTTTTTTCATTGATTGTATGCCAGGAATGGCCCAAAATTGGAAATAAATTCTATTCTATTCTATTCAGCTCCAAAATGTCTACTTTTCTGATGAAAATCCGTGATATTTTTCTTACTTGTACTGCAAACATACCTTGCATGTGCTTGTTAGAACTGCCTCATTCGCGGTTCTAATGAGTACCCACAACCAACATATATGTCTTGGAGCAGAAATAAGCAAAATTATGTATACCCCCTTAAACCCAAGCTTTCTCTCTATAAAGTGTGGTTAAGGTGGGTGTTCATTTCACGAACTCATTCACGTGATGTGGAGGATATTCTTGCATGAAATTCTGTCTCAACACTATCACCCCGGAGTTTCTGATGTTGCTTCGTCTCTCTTTGAATTTGGACATACCCAGTCGAGTAAATACTGTAAAAATTCTAAAAGCTGGGACACCTGGAGAACTTGCTGTGATTATCCAAAAATTTTGACAAATTTGTTCCAACATGGAGTCCTAAAGTTGTAGATGGCATGACAGGAGCAGTCTGATCTGGGTCTACACTGTTTGCTTAGGCCTATCTGTCCCAATACTTAGGATCATCACCAGTTTTTTCTTGTTTTCATGGCACTTACAAGATTATTTCACTTATTTTGAGCCGATCGTTACTCAGATGTTGACGAAAACCGGAGTAAATTAGTTTTGTCTATTTAACCTATTTGGTACCGGAAGCCCCAAAACGGGTACCCAGGCAAACAGTGCAGGACCAGATCAGACACTGCAGAATGCGTCTGATCAGGGCCTACACTGTTTGCAAAAAGTTAAGCCATTTTTCCTAATAAATCTTTACGAAACACAGCCTGACACCCCAAAATTGTGAAATGGACACCTGGGAAAGGTGGAAGATTCCATTTGGTACAAAAAGGGTTAATCATAAACAGGATGACAGGCAATGTTGATCCTGATGAGATGACTCATTATTAGCTATCTCATCTGGATCTACACTTTTTGAATCTTTGAATATCTGCATCTGTCTACAGGTTCTTGATGACTCAGTCGGATGGGCAGCTGACTGGTTACCAGGCAATCAGGAGTTCAATCCCTTTGGCCAGCAACATTTTTTCATAGATATTTATCATGAAATATTCTTCTGCTGATTCAAGAAGGAACGTTGTCAGTTTCCGATGAAAGAATGTAGGCTCTACTGCTTATATCTGCTTATGTATAAGCCTGCCAAGGAAAACCGATGAGCTCTACATGACCTAAATGGTGTTGTCTGGGCCATATAAGCCTGCCAAGGAAAACTGATTTGTTCTCACATGACCTAAATAGCCTTGTCTGGGCCATTAAACTTCAAACCAAACCAAAGCCTGTCTACAGCTTTGAAAGGGCTCAAATGTCTACAGCTTTGAAAGGCTCAAATTAGAAAGTCACATGGATAGTATGCCAGATATCAAAATCAAAGTTTGATACCCAATGGTCTAATTTTGCAAGTGTAACAAGTTGACCATATGAACAGGTAGCACAGTATGATACTGTGCTACCTGTTCATATGGTCAACTTGTTACACTTGCAAACTGTTTGTGAGAGGTCTTAGCACCATATGTTAGAGGTCCTAGGTTCGAGTCTTCATTGACCCATGTTTTTTTTTCAACAACTGTGTCATTTGGTGTCACAGACTGTTATCTACACCACAATCTCTTTAAATCCACTATTGTTGGGGTCCAAAGCAGAAACCAACTGTTTTATATCCAAACAAAAATGTATAGATTATATAGAACATGAGCTTTGCAAGTGGGACATACCGTAATATAGCCATAACTAGAAATGGTGTTTGTAAAACACAATGCCCCCAACCTTTGCTTGACCTTAGCTGGCAAAATATTCAACAAATATTGTTAAAGACTCAAAAACATACAACAAGAATTCCCCCGAAGGCTATGTCGCGCCTGTGGGGGCGCAAAGTCACCAAACCATGAAATCTAGGTCAAGGTCAAACATGGATGCCTGCATAAAAATTTCACTCCTAGTTGCAAGCATGTACCAAGTAACTCTTAAAATCAGACTCTTACATCAGGGTCAAAGTTAGGGTTGTCACACTATTTTACAAAGTCAGTGAACCATAAAATGTAGGTCAAGGTCAGAAATGGATACTTGCATTGAAGTTTCAATTCCTAAATGCAAGCTTGTACCAAATACAATTAATGAAGCTCTAATTGATCTTGAGAAATGGACTCTTACATTAGATAGAAAGTCAGGGTGGTCGCAATAATTCACAAAGTCAGTGAACCATGAAATATGGGTAAAAGTCAAATATGGATGCTTGCGTTGCAGTTGCAATTCCTAGATGCAAGTTTGTACCAATAATTTAAAAAGCTTTAATAGTTTTCGAGAAATGGTGAAAGTCAGGGTGGTCGCAATAATTGACGAAGTCAGTGAACCATGAAATATAGGTCAATGTCAGATATGGATGCTTGCGTTGAAGTTGCAATGCCTGGATGCAAGTTTGTACCAAGAATGATTAATGAAGCTCTAATAGTTCTCAAGATGTGGACTTGCTGACAAGATTTTATTAAAAAAAACAAGGCATCGCATGCGATACAAATCCCCTCGCACAAGACAACTTCGTGTGTGGAAAACACTGAAATGGCAAAAGTCCAACTTGCTTGAGATATTATCATATGCCACATTTGTGTAAAGTTTGTTTAAAAATCCATCCATAAATGTAGGTTCTAGAGTGATGACAATATTTCTCTAAAAATAGTCATAGGGACCTTGACTTGAGGCCATGGCCACGAAGTAGATCTTGCTCAAGATATTATCATAAGCATCTTTTGTGTGAAGTCAGATTAAAATCATAAATGTAGGCGGTAGAGCAATGACAAAGTTTTTCTAAAAATAGCCATAGTGACCTTGACCTTGAGGTCATGACCTAGCAACTCGAGATATTACCATAAGAAACGTTTGTGTGAAGTTCTATTAACATCCATCAATAAATGTAGGCACTAGAGCGATGACAAAGATTTTCTAAAAATAGCCCCAGTGACCTTGACCTTGAAAGTCGAAATAGTTCGAGATATTGTCATAAGGAACATTTGTGTGAAGTTATACTGAAATCGGTGAAGAAATGTAAGCGCTAGAGCCATGTCAAAGTTTTTCTAAAAATAGCCACAGTGACCTTGACCTTGAAAGTCAAACTCACTCGAGGTATTATCTTAAGGAACATTTGTGTGAAGTTATATTGAAATCAGTGAAGAAATGTAGTCGCTAGGGCGATGACAGTTTTTTTTTTCAAAAAATAGCCACAGTGACCTTGACCTTGAAAGTCGAAATCGCTCGAGATATTGTCTTAAGGAACATTTGTGTGAAATTATATTGAAATTGGTGAAGAAATGTAAGCGCTAGAGTATTGACAAAGTTTTTCTAAAAATAGTCACAGTGACCTTGACCTTGAAAATGGAACTGGCTACAGATATTGTCATAAGGAACATTTGTGTGAATCGATTTTGAAATTGGTGAAAAAATGTAAGCGCTAGAGCAATGAAAAAGGTTTTCTAAAAATAGCCACAGTGACCTTGACCTTGAAAGTCGAAATCTTTCGAGGTATTGTCATCAGGATCATTTGTGTGAAGTTATATTAAAATCGGTGAAGAAATGTAGGCGCTGGAGCGATGACAAAGATTTTCTAAAAATAGCCATTGTGACCTTGACCTTGAAAGTTGAAATGGCTTGAGATATTGTCATAAGGAACATTTGTGTGAAGTTATATTGAAATCGGTGAAGAAATGTAAGCGCTAGAGCATTGACAAAGTTTTTCTAAAAATAGCCACAGTGACCTTGACCTTGAAAGTGGAACTCGCTAGAGATATTGTCATAAGGAACATTTGTGTGAAGTTATATTGAAATCGGTGAAGAAATGTAGGTGCTAGAGCGATGACCATTTTTTTCTAAAAATAGCTACAGTGACCTTGACCTTAAGTTCATGACCCTGAAAGTCGAACACACTTGAGATATTGTCATAAGGAACATTTGTGTGAAGTTATATTGAAATCAGTGAAGAAATGTAGGCGCTAGAGCAATGACAAAGTTTTTCTAAAAATAGTCACAGTGACCTTGACCTTGAGGTCATGACCTTGAAAGTCGACCTCGCTCAAGATATTGTCATAAGGCACATTTGTTTGAAGTTATATTGAAATCAGTGAAGAAATGTAGGCGCTAGAGTGATGACAAAGTTTTTCTTAAAATAGCCACAGTGACCTTGACCTTGAGGTCATGACCTTGAAAGTCGAACTCGCTGAGATATTGTCATAAGAAACATTAATGTGAAGTTATATTGAAATTGTTGAAGAAATGTAGGCCCTAGAGCGATGACAAAGTTTTTCTAAAAATAGCCACAGTGACCTTGACCTTGAGGTCATGACTTTGAAATCGAACTCGCTCGAGATTTTTTTATAAGGAACATTTGTGTGAAGTTATATTGAAATTGGTGAAGAAATGTAGGCACTAGAGCGATGACAAAGTTTTTCTAAAAATAGCCACAGTGACCTTGACCTTGAGGTCATGACCTTGAAAGTCGAACTCGCTGAGATATTGTCATAAGAAACATTTGTGTGAAGTTACATTGAAATTGGTGAAGAAATGAAGGCGCTAGAGCGATGACAAAGTTTTTCTAAAAATAGCCACAGTGACCTTGACCTTGAGGTCATGACTTTGAAGTCGAACTCGCTCGCGATTTTTTTATAAGGAACATTTGTGTGAAGTTATATTGAAATTTGTGAAGAAATGTAGGCGCAAGAGCGATGACAAAGTTTTTCTAAAAATAGCCACAGTGACCTTGACCTTGAGGTCATGACCTTGAAAGTCGAACTCGCTCGAGTTTTTTTATAAGGAACATTTGTGTGAAGTTATATTGAAATTGGTGAAGAAATGTAGGCGCTAGAACGATGACAAAGTTTTTCACAAATTACCAAAATGACAAAGGGCCATAACTCACAAAGTATTTTTCGGAATTTTGTCATAAGTTAATCAGTTCATCTACTCATCACCACCAATCTATTCACCAACTTTCAAGGCTCTAGCTCCAATAATTTTTGGGATATCTTGCTGACAAGATTTTATTAAAAAAATTTCAAAGGGCAATAACTCTTAAAAGGGGCATAATCCAGACAAGAAAAACAATACGCGTCAGCTAATTTTCCATGAGGAATCCATATATGAAATTTCAAAACCCTAGCATACACGGTTCTAAAGTTATGCTATGCATCACTTTTAGCATACATTACAATGGGCACAAATTATCTAAATGACAAAGGGCCATAACTCACAAAGTATTTTTCGGAATTTTGTCAAAAGTTAATCAGTTCATCTACTCATCACCACCAATATATTCACCAACTTTCAAGGCTCTAGCTCCAATAGTTTTTGAGAAATCTTGCTGACAAAATTTTATTAAAAAAAAATTTCAAAGGGCAATAACTCTTAAAAGGGGCATAATCCGGACAAGAAAAAAAATACGCGTCAGCTTATTTTCCATGAGGAATCCATATATGAAATTTCAAAACCCTAGAATACACGGTTCTAAAGTTATGCTATGCATCACTTTTAGCATACATTACAATGGGCACAAATTACCAAAATGACAAAGGGCCATAACTCACAAAGTATTTTTCGGAATTTTGTCAAAAGTTAATCAGTTCATCTACTCATCACCACCAATCTATTCACCAACTTTCAAGGCTCTAGCTCCAATAGTTTTTGAGATATCTTGCTGACAAGATTTTATTAAAAAAAATTCAAAGGGCAATAACTCTTAAAAGGGGCATAATCCGGACGAGAAAAAAAATACGCATCAGCTAATTTTCCATCAGGAATCCATATATCAAATTTCAAAACCCTAGCATACACATTTCTAAAGATATGCTTTGCATCACTTTTAGCATACATTACAATGGGCACAAATTACCAAAATGACAAAGGGCCATAACTCACAAAGTATTTTTTCGGAATTTCGTCAAAAGTTGATCAGTTCATCTACTCATCACCACCAATATATTCACCAACTTTCAAGGCTCTAGCTCCAACAATTTTTGAGATATCTTGCTGACAAAATTTTATTAAAAAAATTTCAAAGGGCAATAACTCTTAAAAGGGGGCATAATCCGGACAAGAAAAAAAATATGTGTCAGCTAATTTTCCATGAGGAATCCATATATGAAATTTCAAAACCCCAGCATACACGGTTCTAAAGTTATGCTATGCATCACTTTTAGCATATGTTACAATGGGCACAAATTACCAAAATGACAAAGGGCCATAACTCACAAAGTATTTTTCAGAATTTTGTCAAAAGTTAATCAGTTCATCTACTCATCACCACCAATATAATCACCAACTTTCAAGGCTCTAGCTCCAATAGTTTTTGAGATATCTTGCTGACAAGATTTTATTAAAAAAATTTCAAAGGGCAATAACTCTTGAAGGGGGCATAATCCGGACTAGAAAAAAAATACGCGTCATTTAATTTTCCATGAGGAATCCATATATGAAATTTCAAAACCCTAGCATACATGGTTCTTTAGTTATGCTATGCATCAAAAGCGTAACGGACGGACGAACAGACGAACGGACGAACGAGGCAGAAGCAATATGCCCCTCCAACTTTTTCAAAGTTGGGGGCATAATAAGAAATCAGATGTAGAACATGTACTGACAAATACATGTACTGACAAATAGTAGGAGGGGTTAGCCTAAAAATAGAAGTTTATGGACAGACAAATGGACACAATTCTGTTAATAATTGGTGGACTGTAACCTCTAAACAAAATGTGCTGCTCATATAATGGTACATTTAGCTAGATGGGATGTAACTATTAGAGGAATTACCTGGAAATGAAATGACAGGGGCATAATCTCTGCTAATATTTGATGGATTGTAATCTTGAAAACAGTGCTGATCCACATCATTGTGTAACTTTTTGCAGTGTTTCAGTTTGATCTAATGTAAAGTATAGGAAAAGTTAGCTTATAAAATTTTCAAAGAGTATTACGTGGACTGTAACCTAAGACAATAACTAACTATAAATCAAGAAATGGAAATTCAATTTGATCAGATGTAAGTTGTTGGAGGGTCAGTCAGCCAGATTCAATAAGTTTTCAGAAATTTCCAAAGTCCAACTATAAATCAAGCTTCAAGTGGATGAGATGTCAACTGTAGGGGTGTAGGGGTGGAATGTGGTGGGGTGGGGTGTGAGGGATAGCCTGAAACAAAAAGTTTACATCATTTTTTCAAATGGGCATTACTAATATTTGATGAACTGTAACCTGGAATTAATTTGCATTGCTCCACATCATGGTGTCACTAATTATAGAGTCTTAGCTAGCTCTGACATAAACTATAGGAGGAATTAACCAGAAACAAAATAATTACAGAAATATTCAAAGGGACATAGTACTGTGAACTTTTATTGGACTGTAACCCCAAAACCATATGTACTACTCCACATCATTGTGCAACTTTTACAAAGTATATCAAGTTTCAGCTTGACCAAATGTAGGAAGAGTTAGCCAGAAAGGAAATGTTTACAAAAGTTTCAAAGAGGCATAACTCTAATACAATTTGGTAGACCATAACCTTGAAACAATATGAGCTGCTCCACATTATGAGTTATATATCAAGTTTCAGCTTGATCGAATGTTGATTGTAGGAGGAGTTAGCCAGAAATAAAATCTTTACTGAAATTTTCAAAGGCCCATAATTCTGTTAATATTTGGTATACCATAACCTTGAAACAATATGCGCTGCTGCACATCTTAGTCTAACTATATAGCAAGTTTCAGCTTGGTTGGAGGAGAAAATTGAGAATTTTCAAAGGGGCATAATTATGTTAATATTTGGTGGACTATAACCTAGAAACAATATGCACTGCTTCACATATATCAAGTTCCAGCTTGATCAAATCTAAGCTGTAGAAGGAGTTAGCCGGAAACAAAATATTTACAGAAATTTTCGAAGAGCCATAACTCTTTAATATTTGGTGGGCCGTAACCTTGAAGTAATATGTGCTGCTCCACACCATGATCTAATCATATACTAAGCTTCAGCTTGATCGAATGTAGGAGGAGGTAGCCAGAAATTACATCACAATAACATGTCAGTGAAATGAAACCCCCCCTAAACCCCACTTTATATAGAGAAAAGTTGGGTATACAGGGGTATATATTACCCACCTTATTTTTGCATAAAAACATAGATTGTGGGTACTCATTAGAACTGTCTCATTGAGGCGGTTCTAACAAGCACCAACGATCTATGTAAATTGCAGAAATAGGAAAGATGTCATCACTTCTAGCTAATATTTGGCATTTCTGTTGGGCGCAATTATTGCACATGGACTTGTTTTCCTTATGAAATGTTCACAAAACTTTTCAAAGGGAAAAACTCTGTTAATATTTGATGGACCGTAACCTCAAAACAATATGCACTGCTCAACATCATGGTCTGACTGTGTTATATATCAAGTTTCAGCTTGATCAGATGTAAAATATAGGAGGAGTTATCTAGAAATGATAAGTTTACAGACAGACAGACGAACATACAGACAGAAGGAGGCAGAGGGGCATAACATAATATGACAATTTTCAAAACATTCATATAAAAATTTCCATGGTTCTATTTAATCTACACATTTTTGGAATTCAACTTCAAACTGGGTTACAACCAAAACTGTGTTTTTTTTTGTTGTTTTTTTTTTGTTTGGGTTTTACGGCCCTTTCAAGATTATTTCACTCATATCGAGCCAATAGTTAATCAGAGGTGGGCGAAAACCGGAGTACCCGGAGAAAAACCACCTGACCTTCCATTGCAGAACTTGGCGTCTCACACGTGGCCCGAGCGAGGCTCGAACCTACGGCGGTGAGAGACCTAATGACTAAGAGTCAGCGCTCTTATCCACTAGGCCACGGAGGCCCGTTACCAAAACTGTGTTACAATGACTGGTGTTATAAAGCGTTTTATGTGTATTTATAGAAGTTACAATAACTGCATGACTTTCAAATGTAAAGTAATTTATTGCCATAATGGATTACTTCCTCTAAGATGAAGGGGTACACTTTCATTGGACATTTATATTTACCTATTTTCTCACAGTGAGCTGAATTTGCAAATTATTTCCCTTTAGAGTAGCTTCAAATAGAAATTAACACCTACTAAGATGGCTAATAAACCCTTTTTGTACCAAATGGAATCTTCCTCCTTATATATAGCAGGAGTCTATTTCAAAATTTGGGGGTGTCCGGTTGTGTTTTCTTCAAAATTTGTTTGGATAATGGCTGAACTTTTTGCAAACAGTGTAGGCCATGATCAGATGCCGCATTCTGTGGCATCTGATCTGGGACTGCACTGTTTGCCATATACCCTTTTTGGGGTTTCCGGTACCAAATGGGTTAATGTGTTGTGGTGACAGTAAGTAATCCTAGTAAAATAAGTAAAATGCTGCAAGACTGCTTATTTTACAAATACTGTTAAGATGAGGTAAATGTGTGTGTGCATGTGTCTGTCTGTTTGAGTTACATGTCTTACCAACAACTAAGGACATATGTAGAGGATACCTCAGTTTACAGACACTTCTGAAAGTCTGGAGAAGCCCTGGATGGAAACCACGGTATGGCAAGAAAAGTAAATAAAACCAAGTAGAAAACATTAACCCATTTTGTACGGGAAACCCAAAAACGGGTATCCTGGCAAACAGTGCAGGCCCAGATCAGACACCACAGAACAGGGCGTCTGATCAGGGCCTTCACTGTTTGCAAGAGGTTTAGCTATTATCCAAATAAATTTTGAAGAAAACACAACTGTACACCCCTAAATTTTGAAATGGACTCCTGGTATATATAAGGAGGAAGATTCCATTTGGTACAAAAAGGGTTTACAGTAAATAGTGAGTCAGTGTGAGTTTCTGAACTTGGAGTATGAAGTATAAGCCTGAAATTATAGCCTGGCATTTTAGGTTTCTAAAGAAGATATACATTCTCCTCCTGCACAAATTAACCCCCTTTATCTGGCGGAAACTCAACTTTGCAAATGGAAGATTTTTGTTCAATATTAAAATAGAATATTTTATAGTGACTACATTATCAGTGAGTTGGGAGCAAGTTTAGCCTGAAATATCGCTTAACCCTTTACCACACAATCCCAACTTTTAATGATCCTGAGAAGGAAGACCTCAGAAAACTTTGTAGGAAAAGGAGAAAGTGCTGGTAACCTGCTTTTTCTCCTTTTCCTTTTCCTACATTGTTTCCTTCCTGTAATTTATATCGGAGAAGATCGGCTAATTTGAACCAATTTCAAAGATAATTTTTGTCTACAGATGCTCACAATAAGTTGGTGTTTGGAAATTTTAACCCTTATCTTGCTGAATATTCATTTAAGCCACACCCATTTCTGTCTATCAACCAATCAATTTACTTGATGTAATTTATTGCTACAAATTGATAAACTGAATGCCAAACAGTGTAGATCCTGATCAGATGGCTTCTTCAGAAGCCATCTGATCAGGATCTACACTGTTTGCAAAGATATGGGTTGCCGTGAACAGCAGGATAAAGCTTCTTCAGAAGCCTTCTGATCTGGATCTACACTGTTTGCAAAGATAGGGGTGTGTGTGTGTGTGTGTGTGTGTGTGTGTGAATTCGGGTTTAACGTCGCTTTCAACAATTTTTCAGTCATATCACGACGGTGTCTGGTTGCGACAGGGAGCTCAATGCTCACATTTATAGTGCTGCCTCACTGAAGTATCATGTCCCAGACACATTACATGATACCACACCCAGTCACATTATCCTGACACTGGATCGACCAGTCCTAGCTCTACCCCGTAAATCTGAGTGCCAAACGAGGAGCAGCTAGTACCATTTTTAACGACTTTGGTATGTCGCGGCCCGGGGTCGAACCCCAGACCTCCCGTTCCCCGGAGCGGACACTCTACCAACTGAGCTATCGGGGCCGGTAAAGATAGGGGTTGCCGTGAACAGCAAGATAAGGGTTAAGGTTACTCTCGTAACACAAAACCTTTTTAAGTTATTTTGGGTCTCATGTACATTTGTCTTTTCCTCTCAGAGTACCGTATTCGCCCTAATTACCGCACATGCTCCTATAAGCGCACATCAAAGCTTTTTTTGAAAAGGAAATGTATAAGCGCACACTTTACAGTAATCTCCCCTAGAAGCTCTCATAGTAAATCTATAAAAACTTAACCATTATTTCTTTTAACAGTGAAGGCAATGCTTAAGTATCTTCTTCCGGCCCATTAAATATCAGTAGGCATCATCTTGTAAGCTATTTTTTTCATATTAAGTGTGCGCTAATTAGGTAGATTTTTCACCACGATTTTATGACACGATTTTGAAAAAACTAAGCGCACGGTGCGGTAATTAGGGCGAATACGGTAACTTGCTTTACCTTTCACATAATGAATCTTTTACAGTTTCTGTCAGCCATAGACTTTGATAATACGTCTGATGTCATAGCAGATGATGAGGTCATCACACAGCTCAAAGGTACTATGTTGCTCTTTTTCTTAAGCCTTAACTCATTGCATATTAGTGGACTCTTCCATTGCTATATGCTGGACAAGTCCACTTGTCATATATATAACGGGGTGTCGGGCCAATTTTTTCATTTTTATTCTATTTTTGACAGAAAATTCTGTTAGCAAACACTGCAGACCCTGATCAGATGATCCGGGCCTACACTGTTTGCCAAGGTACCCCTTTAGAGTTTAGGGGTTTCCCCACATACAATGGGTTAACCAATCATGACTCAGCAGATGGCAGTTTCCTTTTTTTTTCAGAGACAATCAAGCTTGACATTTAACCATTATCTTGCTGTTCACGACAAGCCCTATCTTTGCAAACAGTGTAGATTAAGATCAGATGGCTTCTGAAGAAGCCATCTGATCAGGATCCACACTGTTTGGCATTCAGTTTATGAATTTGTATCAATAAAGTACATCAAATAATTTGATTGGTTGATAGATAGAAATGGGTGTGGCTTAAATGAATATTCAGCAAGATATTACTAAAGGTTAATGTGAATCATCTGCTGAATCATCACATGAAAATGCACTGGTTTTTGGGTGAAAAAAACAACAACATAACATCTGAATGCCAACTGTGTGAAGTTTTGCGTGGCGCTTTAACCAATTCTTATAGAAACCTGTAAAAGGGACACTACTGGCAAACAGTGCAGACCCAGATCAGATGGCATATTATGTGTCACCTGATCAGGGTTTACATTACATTGTTACTGGTAGTTAAGATGATTGTTCTGTCAAGAATGGAATAAAAATGAAAACATAGACCCAACACCCCTTGTCATGACAAATGAACTCGCCCAACATATAACAATGGAAGTGTCCAACAGAATACAATGGGTTGACCCATTCAGTACCAGAAAACCCTAAAGGGGTACCTTGGCAAACAGTTAGCCCCCGCCCATCGGGGCTTGAAGAAACAGATGGGCTGCATGATGCTTCCACGCAGAGCTGAAACTGGTCCGCACACGAGTACTGGTAAACCGCTTACAGGATCTAAGCCTGCCCAGGCAAAGTGGTGCGAGTCGGCCATGCTTTTGGTTTCATTGGGTGGCAGAGCTTGAGATGTCATTTCATCTCAATGTCGGGTAAAAGTCCCACAATGACCGTTACAGTGTTGACGGGGACTTTAAACCTCAAATCAAACAAACAAGAGGACCAAGCTGGTCCTGTATTGCTCACCTGAGCTAACAGATTCAAAATTTCAGGAAGTTACAATCTTTACTGAAGGATTTATGGGAGGACATGGTGATGACAGAGTAAGCATTTTCTGCAAATCAAGTAGAATGTAACTCTATGATAAATAGGCTGACCTCACCGGTTTTCAAACTCATTCAAGCTTTTATTCCTGACTTGCTAAGAAGATCCGATATAAATTGAAGGGGCTTTGGTGATGACAAATTCAAAAATAAGCAATTAACTCCTGCAATCAAAGAGATGTTACTCTGTGATAAATAGGCAAACCTCACGAGTTTTCAAACTCCTCCGAGCTTTACTGCCTGACTTACTTGTTTTTAAGTTTTATGAAGATCCGATCAAAACTGAAGGGGCAGCAGAGATGACAAGGTTGAAAATAGGCATATGCAGTAATCAAAGGCACGTAACTCTATGATAAATGTGACGACTTGACCAGTATTCGAACTCCTCCGAGGTTTTATTTCCAGCCACCATACATATAAGTTTCAGAAATATCCGATCAAAACCGAAGGGGCTACGTTGATGACAAGGTCAAATTTGGCATTTTTAGCAATCAAAGGGATGTTACTCTAAGATAAATGGGCCGACTTGGCCAGTTTTCGAACTCATCCGAGGTTTTATCCCCAGCCACCTTACGTATAAGTTTCAGAAAAATCCGATCAAAACTGAAGGGGTCATGGTGATGACAAGGTCAAATATCAACATTTTCAGCCATCAAAGGGACATACATGTAACTCTATGATAATTGGGCAAACTTGGCCGGGTCATGACAGGTTTTATACCCAGCCACCTTACATATAAGCTTCAGAAAGATCCGATCAAAACTGAAGGGGTTACGGTGATGACAAGGTCAAAAATCAACATTTTCAGCCATCAAAGGGACATAACTCTATGATAAATGGGCCTATTTGGACGGTTTTCGAACTCATCCGAGATTTTATCCCCAGCCATCTTACATATAAGTTTAAAAAAAATCTGATCAAAACAGAAGGGGCTATGGTGATGACAATGGACCGACTTGGCCGGCATTTGAACTCCACCGAGGTTTAATCCCCAGCCACCTTACATATAAGTTTTAGAAAGATCCATTGAATAGGCTACGGTGATGACAAGGTAAAAAATCGGCATTTTCAGCCATCAAAGGTATGTTACTCTATGATACATGGGCCGACTTGGCTGGTTTTCAAACTCATCCGAGGTTTCATCCCGAACGACCTTACATGTACGTTTCAGAAAGATCCGATCAAAACAGAAGGGGCTACGGTGATGACAAGGTAAAAAATCAGCATTTTCAGCAATCAAAGGGACGTAACTCTAAGATAAATGGGCCGACTTGGCCGGTTTTGGAATTCATCTGAGATTATATCCCCAGCCAACTTACCTATAAGTTTCAGAAAGATCAGATCAAAACTGAAGGCGCTACAGTGATGACAAGCATTTTCCCATTGTAAGTCTATGGGACCTTGTGGTTGCCATTGCAGCCAAAGTTTTCATGCAATTTCAAAACAAGAGGCTCAATGAGCCTAAACCGCTCACCTGAGGAACTTAAGTTTTAACAATTCACAGACTTGACTACTAAATCTGCTAATAGAATCCAGCCCATTGACCCTTACAGGATATAAGTCATCATTATTGCATTGCATTCCAAGTTTGAGACTTCTAGCTTCTATAGTTCCTGAGAAATCTTTGACGAAAATTTAACATTGGTCAAAATGGAGAGAAAGAAGAATGAAAGAACAGATGAACAAATAAGCTGAGAAAGCCCAATGTCTCTTACACAAAATAAGTCATCATTATTCTATTGAATACCAAATTTGATGCTTCTAGCTTTTATAGTTCCTGAGAAATCTTTGATTAAAAATTTAACATTGGTCTATTATCTCTATATGGAGAGAAAGAAGAATGAAGGAACAAATGAACCAGACTAGCTCCAAAACCTAATGCAGCCTTTCCCCTTGCCCAATGGTGCTACACATAAAGTTTAAACAAGATTGGTCGACTGCCTTCTGAGATATGCTTCATTGAAAGTGTGGACGACGGATGGACGGACGACAGACGACGGACTCCGGAGCCTTGGTATACTATCAGCTCACTGGAGCCTTTGGCTCAGGTGAGCTAAAAATTCAAGTCGCTATTTCTGTCACAACATTTTTCCCTACGTTAAGTCTATGGGCAAATTTTTTTGTCTCTCAAGGTCACGTAACTCCGAGGTCAATATTCCGATTCGGCCCAAAATCGAACTTAACCGAGATTTTATGCCTGTCCTCGTTACCTGCAAGTTTGAAGCTGATCTGAAAAAAATTCAAGTCGCTATCGTAGTCACAACATTTTCCCTATGTTAAGTCTATGGGCAAAGTTTTTGTCGCTCAAGGTCACGTAACTCCGAGGTCAATATTCCGATTCGGCCCAAAATCGAACTTAACCGGGATTTTATGCCTGTCCTCGTTACCTGCAAGTTTGAAGCTGATCTGAATAAAAATAAAGTTGCTATCGTGGTCACAACGTATTTTTTCATGCTCAAGGGCAGGTAACTCCAAGGCAAATAATCCGATTCGGCCCAAAATCGAACTTAACCGTGATTTTATGTCTGTCCTCGTTACCTGCAAGTTTGAAGCTGATCTGAAAAAAATTCAAGTCGCTATCGTAGTCACAACATTTTCCCTATGTTAAGTCTATGGGCAAATTTTTTGTCGCTCAAGGTCATGTAACTCCGAGGTCAATATTCCGATTCTGCCCAAAATCGAATTTAACCGAGATTTTATGCCTGTCCTTATTATCTGCAAGAATGAAGTCGATCAGAAAAAAATTGACGGAGCTAGAGTGATGACAAGCTTTTTCCTATGTTAAGTCTATGGGAGCTATATGTTGCCATGGTCACCAGAGTTCCACTCAGATCTGCATGAAAACCTTATGCAGTCTTTCCACTTGCCCAATAATGTTACACATGAAATTTGATCAAAGTCAGCCAAGTAGTCTTCAAGATATACATTTTTGAAATTCACATTAACCCTTATGCAAAAATGCACAAGGGCAGGTAACTCCTAAGTGTATGATCCGATTCTGCCAATTATCGAACTTGACCGAGATTTCATGGCTGTGCTGGTTATCTGTAAGAATGAAGCCAATCCGAACAAAATTGAAGCAGCTACAGTGATGACAACATTTTCCCCATGTTAAGTCGATAGGCAATTTTTCGGGCGCTCAAGGGGACGTAACTCTTGAGTGAATTATCTGATTCGGCCCAAAATCGAACTTGACCGAGATTTTATGCCTGTACTGGTTATCTGCAAGAATGAAGTCGATCAGAAAAAAATTGACGGAGCTAGAGTGATGACAAGCTTTTTCCTATGTGAAGTCTATGGGAGCTAGATGTTGCCATGGCAACCAGAGTTCCACTCAGATCTGCCTGAAAACCTAATGAAGCCTTTCCACTTGCCCAATAATGCGACACATGAAATTTGATCGAAGTTGGCCAAGTAGTCTTTAAGATATACATTTCTGAAATTCCCATTAACCCTAATGCAAAAACACACAAGGGCAGGTAACTCCTAAGTGAATGATCCGATTCTGCCAGTTATCGAACTTGACCGAGATTTCATGGCTGTGCTGGTTATCTGCAAGAATAAAGCCAATCTGAAAATAATTGAAGCAGCTACGGTGATGACAACATTCTCCCCATGTTAAGTCAATAGGCAATTTTTTCAACGCTCAAGGGCACGTAACTCCTGAGTGAACTAGAACTGTCAGTGAAACTGACTAGGGCCCCGGCAGTGCCATCAGAGGAGTTGGATTTTTTTTCAAAGGGCTATTACTCTTAGAGTATTGTAGCTAGAGTTACGTCGGTTGCCATGTAATTGTGTAATGATATTGTGACCATATATCTTAAGTTTGAAGTTGATGCATTTGACTGTTTGTAAGTTATGAATTAAAAACAAAAGGGTATTACTATATGGCAACTGTCAATAACTTCAGCTTCAGTTTGTAAACATGAAAAATGTTGATGGATAGACGGGCAGATGGACAGACGGACGGACGGACAGACAGGGCATTACTATACGGCACACTGTCACATTATGGTTAATATTTCTGCTAAGTAATATTTAAATCCATCCAGGTATAAGAAAGTTATAGATTTGACACAATAAAAAAGACGCTTTTTTGACCTTTTATCTCTAAGTATGACCTTGACCTTTGAGGTACGGCTGTGGGTCTTGCGTGTGACACTTCGTCACATTATGGTTAACATTTCTGCCAAGTAATATTTAAATCCATCCAGGAATAATAACGAAGTTATTAATTGGACACAGGAAAGACCCTTTTTTGACCTTTAACCTCTAAGTATGACCTTGACCTTTGAGGTACGGACCTGAGTCTTGCGCGCAACACTCCATCACATTATGGTTAACATTTCTGCCAAGTAATATTTAAATCCATCCAGGAATAAGAAAGTTATGGAGGATAAAAAAATTTATGGACGGACAGACGGACAGACGGACAGACAGACAGACAGATGGACGGACAGAGTGATTACTATAGGGCACCCACACTTTCAGTGGAATAAGAAAGTTATGGAGGGATAAAAAAAATTGTGGACGGACAGACGGACAGACAGACAGACAGACGGACGGACAGAGTGATTACTATAGGGCACCCACACTTTCAGTACGGGGTTTCAGTGCGGGGCCCTAATAATCCGATTCAGCCCAAAATCGAACTTGATCGAGATTTCATGCCTGTCCTCGTTATCTGCAAGAATGAAGTCGATCAGAAAAAAATTGACGGAGCTAGAGTGATGACAAGCTTTTTCCTATGTTAAGCCTATGGGAGCTCTTTGTTGCTGTGGCAACCAGAGTTCTCAGCCGATCTGCACGAAAACCTAATACAGCCTTTCCCCCTACCTGATGATGGTTCATATGAAATTTGATCAAGGCCGGCCCACTGGTTCCAGAGATATACTTCGTTGAAAGTGTGGACGACGGACGCCGGCTCGTGGTATACTAATACCTCACATGAGCCTTCGGCTCAGGTGAGCTAAAAAAGTTTATGTCATCAATGCCCCACCAGAGGCATGCTACAGATGAGAAATCATTGAGATTGGCCTGCAGGCTGCAGAGATATAGCTGCTCAAAAGTGTGGACGGACTGACGACGGACGGACAACGTAGGACCCACTATACTATAAGCTCCCCTGGAGCCATGGCCCAGGTGAGCTAAAAAACCTTGGCAAACAGTGCAGGCCCAGATCAGACGCCCCCAGAATGCGGCGTCTGATCAGGACCTTCACTATTTGCAAAAAATTTAAGCCATTTTTTCCAAATAAAGAAAACTCAACCTGACACCCCTAAATTTCGAAATGGACTCCTGCCATATATAAGGTGGAATATTCCATTTGGTACAAAAAGGGTTAAGGGGCTTAACTTTTCTGAAACTATCGATGTGCATCCACTGCTAAAAGAAGGAATTTATTTCAATATTTAGATTTAATTTGCATCATTCTGATAAAATATCTATGCAATATGTTATTGGTTTAGAATTTTTCAAATGAAAATAATTATAATTTTTCTTAGTGGTGATGGTAACAATCCTTGGACATGTACATTAAGTGTAAGCTGTCATAAGGGTCATAATAATTATACTTGTTCTCTTGAGTATCAAATTCATTATGATATGCATTTTTTTCATATCTCCAAAATGGCCCCTTTTCTTAACCCTTGTCCTGCTGAATATTCATATATGCCACACCCACTGCCGATTATCAACCAATCAGATTATTTGATGCAAATTATTGCAACAAATTCACAATCTGAATGGCAAACAATGTAGATCCTGATCAGATGGCTTCATCAGAAGCCATCTGATCTGGATCTTCATTGTTTGGTAAATAATGCATATCTGGGCTCAGCAGGACAAGGGTTAATTTATTGATGGATTTTAATATAACTTCACACAAATGTTGGGTATGATGATATCTCTAGCAAGTTCGACTTTCAGGTTCCGGGGCTGAAGGTAAAGGTCACTGTGGCTATTTTTAGAAAAAAACTGTGATCACTCTAGTGCCTACATTTATGGATGGGTTTTAATATAACTTCACAAAAATGTTGGGTATGATGATATCTTGAGTAAGTTCGATTTTCAGGGTCTGGTGCTGAAGGTCAAGGTCACTGTGGCTATTTTTAGAAAAGACTTTGTCATCGCTCTTGCGCCTTCATTTATTGATGGATTTTAATATACCTTGACACAAAAGTTTGGTATGATGATATCTTGAGTGACTTTGACTTTCCGGGTCAGGGGCTGAAGGTCAAGGTCACTGTGGCTATTTTTTAGAAAAACTTGATCATTGCTCTAGTATCCAGATTTATTGATGGCTTTTAAGATAACTTCATACAAATGTTGGGTATGAAGTTCAACTTTCAGGGTCTGGGGCTCAAAGTCAAGGTCACTGTGCTATTTTTAGAAAAACTTTGTCATCACTCTTAAGTACCTACTTTTATTGATTGATATAATGTAATTTTACACAAATGCTAGGCTAGGCTTTTTTAGCTCACCAGAGCCGAAGGCTCCGGGGGAGCTTATAGGATAGGCAGTTGTCCGGCGTCGTCGTTGTCGTCGTCTGACGTCAACACTTTCAAACATCTTCTTCTCTGAAGCCACTGGACCGATTCAGCCCAAATTTTATCTGTAGCATCCTTGGGCTGGGGGATTGAAAGTTTGTGTTTTTTATGAAAATCGGCCCATTAGTTTGGTTGCTATGGCAACTTAGTTTCCATAGACTTATAATGGGGAAAATTGAAAAATGGCATTTACTGCCAAGTCATTGCAGATATTTGGACAAAACTTTTATAGAAATGTTTCTTGAGTAAAATTCTTTCAGCCATTTGCTTTTATGCCAACCTGAGGGTCCCCCAGGTTGTGCCGAGGCCATGCCCCACCCCCTCCACTTCATAAAAGGCCATATATCTCAGAAACCATTCAGATCCCGACCCCTAAACCATATATATTCTTGTTCCTATTGATAAGACGCATTTAGTAACACCAACCTTGGGGTCCTCAGGGATGCGCCGAGGTCATGCCCCACCGCCTCCACTTAATAAAAGGCCCAATATCTCGGAAACCATTCAGATCCCCACCCCTAAACCATATATATTCTATCTATCTATCTTCTTATACTGAGTCGGTCATATCTGGCCATTACCTCAGTTGATTGGGTGGCTAAATTTAGAATTTAGCTGAAAAAAAAAAAAAAAAGAAAGAGAGGCACCGGATGCGTCCCCAAAACCACCCACAATCCGCACAACAGAGGTATCCTAAAACGCATACCTCTGAGACCCAATCTTACACCGCGCGGGCCCCGAACTCTTCTGCGGACCTGGCACCCACCGCAGAGGAGGGAAGACCACCCCACCGGGGAACAGTTCTAGGAAAAAACGAGTCCTCCAGGGCATCACCATAGGACTGGTATCTACGATATTGTGAGTCGTTTAACCTTGATGCCCCCGTCTGGGTCGACAGTGCCACAGGGGCCAAGTACCTATCTTTATCAACAGACACCGAACCAGAGTGTATCCTGTAGAAGAAGGCCAAAGAGGACCGCCCACGACGGGCCCCCAGGGACGGCCACTCTAGCCCACCAAGCACGCCACCGACGCCACCTCCACCCCCCCATCGCCCACAGGTCCACCGAGCAGCCGCCCCCCGCACCCTCTCCACCCGCTGAGTCTGAGTTTTAACATAGGGGTGCCAAATGGGTGATGCATATTCGAGTTGAGGGCGAACCAATGTTTTATACGCAACATCCCTTGCCCGCCAGCAAAAGCCAAGCTCCGCCCAAGGAATCCCAAAGCCCTAGCCGCTTTAGATGCAATCTCTGAGACATGTTGACCCCAACCAAGATCGTCAGCGACGGCGACACCAAGACACTTGGCGGATTGAACATGCTCCAAAACTTGCCGGCGAAGAGTATAGTCAAACCCAATTTGCCTGTCCGGAGGGTGCCGCGACACCCCCACTGAGCGACACCCGGCCACACCGAACCCCACCCGCCAACCGGCCCCCCACCGCGCAAGCTGACCCAGGTCATCTTGTAAAATAAGACAGTCAGAAGGAGAATATATGTTCCCACACAGGACACAATCATCAGCAAACAAACGGACCGATGACCTGATATTGTCGGGGAGATCATTAATGAAAACCAAGAAAAGGACCGGTCCAAGGACCGAACCTTGGGGGACTCCAGACAAAACAGGGACCGGACCAGACGCTTGGCCATCAAGTACAACTTGTTGTGAGCGCCCAGAGAGCCATGAGCTAATCCACCTATGCGTGGATCCTCTTATCCCATAGTACTCCAGTTTATGTAATAGCCTTCTGTGAGGTACCCCGCCAAAGGCCTTAGCAAAGTCCATGATGATCAAGTCAGCCTGCCTGCGGCCACGATCCACGGCCCCACCCAGACCGCCCACAATGTCATGGCAAAATTGAACAAGCCGCGTTTCGCAAGACCTTTGACTCCGGAAACCATGTATTCTTGTTCCTTATGATAAGACCCATTCAGTGACATCAACCTGGGAGTCCCCTGGATGCGCCGGGGCCATGCCCCACCCCCTCCATTTCATAAAAGGCCCAATATCTCGTAAACCTTACAGATCCCCGCCCCTAAACCATATATTTGCGTGCTTCTTTAATATGATAAGACACATTCATTGACACCAACCTGGGGGTCCTCAGAGATGCGCTGGGGCCTTGCCCCACCCCTCCACTTCACAAAAGGCCATATATCTCAGAAACTGTTCAGATCCCCACCCCTAAACCATATATATTCTTGTTCCTATTGATAAGACGCATTCAGTAACACCAACCTGGGGGTCGTCAGGGATGCGCACAGGTCAGGCCCCACCCCCTCAACTTTATAAAAGGCCCAATATCTTGGAAACCATTCAGATTCCCACCCCTAAACCATATATATTCTTGTTCCTTTTGATAAGACCCATTCAGTGACATCAACCTTGGAGTCCCCATGGATGCACCGGGGCCATGCCCCACCCCCTCCATTTGATAAAAGGCCCAATATCTCGGAAACCTTACAGATCCCCGCCCATAAACCATATATATGCTTGCTTCTTATAAGACACATTCATTGACACCAACCTGGGGGTCCTCAGAGATGCGCTGGGGCCTTGCCCCACCCCTCCACTTCAAAAAAGGCCATATATTTCAGAAACTGTTCAGATCCCCACCCCTAAACCATATATATTCTTGTTCATTATGATAAGACGCATTCAGTAACACCAACCTGGGGGTTCCCAGGGATATGCTGGGGCCATGCCCCACCCCCTCCATTTCATAATATCACAATATCTCGGAAACCCTACAGATGGCCACCCCTTAACCATATATAGTCTTGTTCCTTATGATAAGACACATTCATTGACACCAACCTGGGAGTCTCCCTGGGCCTTGCCCCACCCCTCCACTTCACATAAGGCCTTATATCTCAGAGAATGTTCTTAGCCCCACCCTAAACCATATATATTCATCTTTCTTGTGATAAGACGCATTCAGTGACACCAGCTTGGGAGTCCCCGGGGCACGCCCATGCCATGCCACACCGCTTTACTTCATTAAAAGCCATATATATCAGAAATAGTTCAAATCCCCACCCCTAAACCATATACTTGTTCCTTATGATATGACTCGTTCAATCACACCAACCTGGAGGTCTCTTTGTGCTGAGGCAATGTGCCCCGCCCTTCCATTTCATAAAAGGCTTTATATTTCAGAAACCATTCAAATCCCCACCCCATAATCATATATGTTCTGGTTTCTTATTATTAGCACACCTACTGTAGCGGGGTCCGCAGGGGCCATTCCTATTTCATAAAAGGGCCTCAAATCTCTGAAACCGGTCAGATTCCCAGCACTGAACCATATATATACTTGGTCCTTATGATAAGACACATTTAGGGACAACAGTTTGGGCTTTCCTGGGATCAACAGGGCATGCCCCAACCCCTCAACTGTTAAAGAGGCCTTACAGATCCCCACTGCTAAACCATATATATTTTTGTTTCTTATAATAAGACGCATTTAGTGATACCAACCAGGGCTCCATTGGGTCCATGCCCCACCCCCTCTACTTCATAAAAGGCCTAACTTTTCAGATGCTGAGTCCACATGGGTGCTCATTTGGACATGGGGGTTCATTTGGTGGATTAAAATGATATCATGTTAAAATACATGGCTGCCATTGGGCAGGATGGGCAGTGCCCACCTGAGCTCTGGTGAGCATAGTGGCCCATGGGCCTCTTGTTTAATTTGTCTTGCTCGAGGGGATTTGTATCGTCTGTGATGCCTTGTTTGTTACTTACTGTGTGTATCACTTGTGTCTTTTATTTTGGATGGCCATATGGCCATTTTGTGGGAAAGTAACTGTCCTTATGGCCTTCCTTTGTTTAGGTTTCCATTATTGTCTGGTCGCTTAATGTTTGTATTTCTTTCCCTTTGGTGTCTTTTATGGGTGGAGTAAGTTAATTGTATCAATTCCTGATCTTTGTTTTACTTCTACTTTGGTAGTTTGTATAATTTTTTTTTGATCAAATATAGATTTCTTTTTCTTTTTATACCCGCTTTTTCGAAGAAAAATCGGGTATATTGTTTTCGTACCACAGTTCACTCCGGCGTCAGTCCGTCTGTCCGTCCGTCTGTCCGTCCGTCACGTTTCTTGTGATTGGATCTCCTCTGCAACCACTGAAGTTACACTTTTGAAACTTTGCATGTGGATAGTACATGGAATGTAGATGGCAGTGGGCAACTTTTTAGTGACCTTGACCTCAACATGACCCCAAGGTCAAAGGTCAAACATTATGATTTGCCATATCTCCTAAACTATTGGAGTTACATTTCTGAAACTTTGCTTATTGGATGTTTCTTGGAATATAGAATATGTCAGGTTACTTTTGGTGTGACCTTGACCCCAAGGTCAAAGGTCAAAAAGTATGATTTTTCCATATCTTCTAAACTATTAGTCACACTTCTGAAACTTTGGTTATTGGATGGCCCTTGGAATATAGAATAAATTTGGATACTTTTGGTGTGACCTTGACCTCAACATGACCCCAAGGTCAAAGGTCAAAAATTATGATTTGCCATATCTCCTAAACTATTGGAGTTACACTTCTGAAACTTTGCTTATTGGATGGTCCTTGGAATATAGAATATGTCAGATTACTTTTGGTGTGACCTTGACCCCAAGGTCAAAGGTCAAAAAGTATGATTTTGCCATATCTTCTAAACTATTAGTCACACTTCTGAAACTTTGGTTATTTAATGGCCCTTGGAATATAGAATAAATTTGGATACTTTTGGTGTGACCTTGACCTCAACATGACCCCAAGGTCAAAGGTCAAAAATTATGATTTGCCATATATCCTAAACTATTGGAGTTACACTTCCGAAACTTTGCTTATTGGATGGCCCTTGGAATAAAGAACATGTTTGGCTACTTTTGGTGTGACCTCGACCCCAAGGTCAAAGGTCAAAAAGTATGACTTTGCCATATCTTCTAAACTATTGGAGTTACACTTCTGAAACTTGGTTATTGGATAGCTGTTGGAATATAGAATAAATTGGGATACTTTAGGTGGACCTCAACATAACCCAAGATCAAAGGTCAAAAAGTATGACTTTGCCATATCTTGTAAACTATAAGAGTTACACTTCTGAAACTTTGCTTATCAGTTAGAATGTTCTTTGCAAATTTTTAACTTACATGTAGTTTTGGCTTGCTAATACATAGTCATTAGTGTTATTAATAGAAAAAGCAGGTATTTGCGATGGTATACCATCGACTGCTGATCTATTTTTTTTTTTTTTTTTTGCAGTGGAAAGGCTTGAAAACAGGATGATTAGGGGTACATTTTGGTTCTCTTTCATTTGCTGCAGTCTGTTGGGCTGTTTTACAGAAGAATTTTCTTTTGATAACTTGCCCTCATCCATCTTAGGCCCCCAAAGGCGAGCTATGTTGTCTTCTGACAACTCTTGTGATTTTCTCGCGGTTTTTCGGCTGCCTGTTGCGTATTGTTGAGTTGATCAAAAACGCATGTTGCCAGATCAAAACAACTTAGAAAAACATTTTGTTTTATCTGTTTAACTAGTAACAATTCTTATTTTTAAAAACCCAAATTGACGTTTTGTTTACCGGGGATGCGGCCATGTTCGGTATACTTGTGTGCGCCGGGCGGCTTACGCAAATTCGTGTGCGCCGTGCGGCTTACGCTAAATACCGGACCGAAATACCGCAATATACCGAGGCGGGCGCTTATAGAGTTCTTCTCTTCCAGAAATATTTTTAATGGCATTCATTCTAGATAAAACATGCATTTAGCACTTGAGCAAGACACTTTATCTAAATTGTTTTGTACTGGTTAAATTAGGTAATGAGCAAATGTGACCATCTCAGTATTAGAAGATGGATAGATAAACTAAATAGATTTTGTCTGTGCTGTTAAACTTGTTTTGTGTCCTTTTTAGCTCACCTGAGCCGAAGGCTCATGTGAGGTATTAGTATACCACGAGCCGTCGTCCGTCGTCGTCGTCGTCGTCCGTCGTCCACACTTTCAACGAAGTATATCTCTGGAACCAGTGGGCCGGTCTTGATCAAATTTCATATGAACCATCATCAGGTAGGGGGAAAGGCTGTATTAGGTTTTCGTGCAGATCGGATGAGAACTCTGGTTGCCACAGCAACAAAGAGCTCCCATAGGCTTAACATAGGAAAAAGCTTGTCATCACTCTAGCTCCGTCAATTTTTTTCTGATCTACTTCATTCTTGCAGATAACGAGGACAGGCATGAAATCTCGATCAAGTTCGATTTTGGGCTGAATCGGATTATTCACTCAGGAGTTACGTGCCCTTGAGCGTTGAAAAAATTGCCTATTGACTTAACATGGGGAGAATGTTGTCATCACCGTAGCTGCTTCAATTATTTTCAGATTGGCTTTATTCTTGCAGATAACCAGAACAGCCATGAAATCTCGGTCAAGTTCGATAACTGGAAGAATCGGATCATTCACTTAGGAGTTACCTGCCCTTGTGTGTTTTTGCATTAGGGTTAATGGGAATTTCAAAAATGTATATCTTAAAGAATACTTGGCCAACTTTGATCAAATTTCTTGTGTCGCATTATTGGGCAAGTGGAAAGGCTTCATTAGGTTTTCAGGCAGATCTGAGTGGAACTCTGGTTGCCATGGCAACATCTAGCTCCCATAGACTTCACATAGGAAAAAGCTTGTCATCACTCTAGCTCCGTCAATTTTTTTCTGATCGACTTCATTCTTGCAGATAACCAGTACAGGCATAAAATCTCGGTCAAGTTCGATTTTGGGCCGAATCAGATAATTCACTCAAGAGTTACGTCCCCTTGAGCGCCAGAAAAATTGCCTATCGACTTAACATGGGGAAAATGTTGTCATCACTGTAGCTGCTTCAATTTTGTTCGGATTGGCTTCATTCTTACAGATAACCAGCACAGCCATGAAATCTCGGTCAAGTTCGATAATTGGCAGAATCGGATCATACACTTAGGAGTTAACTGCCCTTGTGCATTTTTGCATAAGGGTTAATGTGAATTTCAAAAATGTATATCTTGAAGACTACTTGGCCAACTTTGATCAAATTTCATGTGTAACATTATTGGGCAAGTGGAAAGACTGCATAAGCTTTTCATGCAGATCTGAGTGGAACTCTGGTTACCATGGCAACATATAGCTCCCATAGACTTAACATAGGAAAAAGCTTGTCATCACTCTAGCTCCGTCAATTTTTTTCTGATCGACTTCATTCTTGCAGATAATAAGGACAAGCATAAAATCTCGTTTATCATGCAGCTAAAACCTTAAGATAAATCTGGTAACTTTATATAGTATAATTTAAGGGCCCCCTAAATTTCCAAATGGCCCCCTTTTCCAAGGCATGTGGGCCCAGAGGGCCCCCAAATCCCAAATCCTGGATTGAACACTGATGTTCGTCAACACAAGTGTCAATGTTTTCACTGTTACTGGCACAATTAACGTAAATTTCGGCTTTAAATTTGACATTCATTGGGCATTCTGTTATAATGATTTTGAGATCGTATCCGTTTGTTCCTTCGAGGTTTAAAACGCTGATTTTCCGCTAAATGGCAGAGTTGTTTACAAAAACTGAAAATGATTTATTGACTTCCGCCAGTTCCGACGCAGTCGTAAACAATGGTTTCATTGGCTGCTAGAATCATCTATACTTATCATTGATTTTCGACAATTTTCGCGTGGCTCCGTAACTATAAGTATGGACTTCATGATATATTCGCGGGACCAGTTTCTCAAATATACGATAATAAGGTAGATTTTAGAATGGAAACGCTCGGCTGTTCTTTCCCGACACAGTTAGCACATGGCTTTTTCCCGCTTTTCTAAGAGGATCATTGGTTTTTGTAGACCCGATTTTAAACCCAAATTTCGCCAGCCCGGGTTGCAACATTTTGGGGCAATGTCTTTTGCAGACGGCAAAAGTTACCTGTGTTTTGGTACCGGCCCTGATAGCTCAGTTGGTAGAGTGTCCGCTCCAGGGAACGGGAGGTCACAGGTTCGATCACGGGCCGCAACACACCAAAGTCGTTAAAAATGGTACTAGCTGCTCCTCGCTTGGCACTCAGATTTACTGGCAAGAGCTAGGATGGGTCAATCCAGTGTCAGGATAATGTGACTGGGTGTAGTATCATGTAATGTGTCTGGGACATGATACTTCAGTGAGGCAGCAGTATAAAAGTGGGCAGCAGTAAAAAAGTGAGCATTGCGCTCCCTGTCACAACCAGACACCGTTGTGATATGACTAAAAATTTGTTGAAAGCGAAGTTACACCCAAATTCACACACACAACTGTGTATTGCCGTAAAGCTATACCAGCTAGTCAAGCCATATGCCGGATTGAAGTCTGCGGGTTTTCCCAAATCTATTTCAGTGAATTGGCCGATTGGTCCCAGTCATTTTCGGACGCGACAATTTTGCCCGACGGGGAAAAATTGGCCTGTTCGTCCCAGTCAGTTTCGTAAGCGTGCAGTTTCGCCTGCGGGGAAAAAAACATGCATGGTTTTTGTTATCTTCGCGTGATTCACGTAAGATTTTGAGAGAGTGGGAACTCTGGTGGTCCAACCAAAAACTGTGTAAGTTAAACAATCCTGTTATATCCAAATAAATAACATACAGTCTTCAATGCACAAACATGCATGTTTTTTAATGAGCATGTACATAAGTGTTTTTAGCTCACCTGTCACGTACACTACAGGTCGCGCATAAAAGCCAGTTTTCTTTTTCACTCCGAATGCAATTTTCACAGTACTCCAAACCACTCCGCATATTTTCATCAAAACACTCGGAATGAGGAAACAAACCACTCCCAAACACTCCGCAAAATATCGAGTATACTCGGAGTTTTCCGAACGACTATACAGGTAATATTTGGTCAATAATGCCCGGGGCTAATATTCCGAATGTCGGTAGAAATACTCCGAGTGGTTCAAGTTTATATTTATTCATATGATATTGGTTGTATATTAATTGTTATTATTATTATTATTATTATTATTATTTTATTTTACTGACAATTTTTCATTAGGTCGTTTTTCCTTCCCCTATCAAAATTTCACCTTTCTAACATGCCTCGCCAACTTTCGCGCAGCCTAACATGTATCATTTGACCCAATCTTTTTTCATGCCGGTTGGATTTTCAATTTGCACGTGCAACTAATATACCCCAGCACGGAAACGGCACCATTACGGTAAAATGCCTTGCTTGAAGTTGTAATAAACAGGCATATAATGAGTATAAGGTACTCCTCGTGATATGTTCCCAAATGCAATATATATATTTATATATTTTTTTCTTTTTTTGGTTTGATGTTCTGTTGAAGAATTCACTTCTTTCGACCAGATCGTTGTTTAAAGGCTGGCGGAATCCAAATTTCAAGGAGAGGAAGGGAAAAAGGAAAACATCCGAATCAGCATCTACAGCAACCGTAGCCGAGCACGTGTCCGTCAGGTGGACAGGTCCGTGAGATGAACACCTAGCTTATATAAAGCAGTGGGGCTTACGAGGATTGGGGATATTCATTAGTTCTCTTATTTTTAGACAGAAGCTTACATGTACCGATTTATGGATCTCGTAAGGATCGGCTAATTGTGGCTGTTCTTACGAGCACCAGTAGTTTACATTTGAACTAGATTTGTAAAAACATTACGGAAGCACGCCTATTCAAATATATAGGATAATTTTACCACCAAATTGAAATTTTTCAGTGTAAAAACGTGACAGTTTTCTTATTTCTGCTCAAAATATGGATTATGGATACACATTGGAACCGCCTGATCGAGGCGGTTCTAACGAGTACCACTGGCTGTGTTATAGAGCAGAATAAAGAAAATAACGTTTACCCCTCTAAATAAAAATAAAAAAAGAAATCCTTTAAGAGCAATGAAAACATTCATAAGAAAGACGATGAGTCATACTACGTAGTTTCGGCTAATAAAGCCTCATCAGTGACCCTGTAATGATCCGGTAAAGAAAGCCAGAGGAAACATACTGCGATTTTGCGAATTTCGAATAGGCAGTCGATTCAAAGACTGATAAAATCCAAATGGAGTCCAAATAATTAAAAAAAAAACATGTTTAGAATATGAGTCTAAACCAATAATTTATTTCCGATTTCTCAGAATATTCACGCTGATCTCAAAGGACCAAAAGTAAAATATAAACTGCACTATAGTTGATGTACGGGGAGACGTTTTACGGCCGCCACAAGGCACAACACCAGCTGCAGTGAAGGCAAATAAAAATCAAAAAAGAAATCCTTTAAGAGCAATGAAAACATTCATAAGAAAGACGATGGTTCAAAGACTGATAAAATCCAAATGGAGTCCAAATAATTAAAAAAAAAACATGTTTAGAATATGAGTCTAAACCAATAATTTATTTCCGATTTCTCAGAATATTCACGCTGATCTCAAAGGACCAAAAGTAAAATATAAACTGCACTATAGTTGATGTACGGGGAGACGTTTTACGGCCGCCACAAGGCACAACACCAGCTGCAGTGAAGGCAAATAAAAATCAAAAAAGAAATCCTTTAAGAGCAATGAAAACATTCATAAGAAAGACGATGAGTCATACTACGTAGTTTCGGCTAATAAAGCCTCATCAGTTTTACCCCAGTTTTACTGTATAATAGTGGGGTTAAAGGGGGTCAGAATTATTTAGACATGTTTTCGCGATGATACCGAACTATGTCATCTTAAAAAAAAACAAACAAAAAAAAAAAAAACGTTAGTTCTAGAGATAAGGAAGACGATGAGAGCCTCCCCTGCAAGAGCAATGATTTGGTCTCTCACCGCTGTTGGGTCTCACTCGGGCATGTAAAAAAACAACGGCTATCAGGTTCTTATCTGGGTACCCCAGTTTTCGCCCATCTCAGATTAGCATTTTGATAGAAATAAATGAAATAATCTTGAGAGGGCCGCGAAACACTCCCACCCCTTAGCTCACAGTCTTGTTATCGTCAAGACAAGTTATATGAGAAATGACTCTATTTTATCATATTCTATATGATTTGTTGAGTAATAAATCACAGTTTGGAGGCATTTGTAAAGAAGACTAAACCACGATTGGTGTATCTAATTTAAAGTAACCGGCAGCTTGAAATGTGATTTTTTTTTTTTGCAATGGTTCACAAACTGGAGCTGATCTATTTGGATTCTAACACTAATATTCAACAATACCATCAAATTCTCCCAACTTTTCGACTGTTTCTTCCTTTTCTTTCTACTAATACTGCGATCGGTCACATCTTACCATTACTCGCAGATGTTCATTACATACACACCAGTTTTGCAGGATGAAAGCCAACACAGTAATCATGTAATTACGGTAGGGGTCTTCAACCTGCATAGGGCATGACTCTCCCTGCACAATGGGCCTCCAGATAGCGTCCCGATCCGAAGGACGATGCCCTTTATGACATTCATCCCTGCAAATGATGCCAATGGAGCGTGTTCGGACATCGAAATTTTATCGCCGCTGCCGGGGATCGAACCTGGGACCTCTAGCATCAAATGCAAGTGCACTAACCATCGAGCTATCAAGGCACGTAATATGTTAAAAGGAATCCCGGCAAATTAAGTGATTCAGAGGGATGCGGATTCAATACCTGCCAGGAGTCGGTAGCTTTCTGTCGTGGAAATCGATCATTACAACTTTTCTACAGTCATTCTCTCCATTCCGCTGACGGCCCCCGCCATCGGGGCTTGAAGAAATAGATGGGCTGCAAGGTGCTTCCACGCAGAACTGAAACCAACCGCACACTAGTACTGGTTGACTGCTTAGAGGATCTAAGCCTGCCCAGGCAAAGCAGTGCGAGTCGGACCGTCCATGCTTGTAAACCGTATTGGTTTCATTGACCGACAGGGCTTGAGATGCCATTTCATCTCAATGTCGGGTAAAAGTCCCACAAAATTGGAAGCAACGTCTCCAAAATGACCTATAGAGTGTTAACGGGGACGTAAACATCAAATCAAACAAACAAACAAATCCATTCCGCTGAGTCAAGGGCACTTGCCAGTTTCTGGTGAAAGAATTTGCACACTGCAAACGCTTACGTAGCCAATAGGTCTGCACAGGAAGTGTTGACAGCTAAAAGAATGACTTAAAATAGTATTGACTGGACCGTCAAACTCTTATACAAAAAAAAAAAGGAGTGACGTTCTACAACTGCGGCTGTTCGGTCATGCTCTTCTTCGCTGAGATTTATTGCACAATAAAACACTCCATTTCCATTGCCGTTATGGGCGTCATTTTTTAACTGATCAGTTTACCCATCAGCACTATTCCTGGGCAGTCTTTTACGGTAAAGGTTAACCAGCACAGTGCGTATTCTTTCGCCAGAGAATGACAACTGTCCTTCTTGATAACAGCGGAAAGGAGAGAAAGGCCAGAACAAATTTCATGATCAGTCTCCACAACAGAATGTTGCCGACCCCGGCAAGTATCGGACCCACGTTCTCCTGATCCCAAGTCAGACGCGCATCCGAATGAGATACCGATGCTGGCAATGGGCGTGATGTACTAGAATAAAATGATTATAGAAGAAATTGTGTTTGTTGGTTTTGAACATTCCAGGATGAGCAACGTAGCCATCAAAAATGTATGACCGGAAAGCCATACAGCGTAGTAACCTTCCAATGTGACCTTGACCTGGTGTCAGCAAGATTCATTTATGAACTCTGCACATGAGCTCACTGAGGGGGATAATTGATCAAAGTTTAATGAAAATCCTTTGAGGGGTCTAGGAGATATGGAACGGACACAAAATTCAATGTTTCAAAGTCGTGACCTTCAAATGTGACCTTGACCTTGTGTCGGCATGGTTCATTTATTGGTTCTGCACATAAGCTCACTGAGGTAAAAGAATGGGGTAAAAGAGATATGGAACGGACACAAAAATCAAAGTTTCAAACTCTTGACCTTCAGCTATGACCTTGACCTTGAGTCGGCATGGTTCATTTATGGGTTCTGCACATGAGCTCACTCAAAAGAATATTTGACCAAAGTTTAATGAAAATCGTTCCAAGGGTAAAGGAGATATAAAACGGACAAAAAATACCAAGTTTCAAACTCATGACCTTCAACTGTGACCTTGACCTTGAGTCGGCATGGTTCGTTATGGGTTCTGAACATCAGCTCACTGAGACTAACACTTGACCACAGTTTAATGAAAATCTATCGAAGGGTAAAGGAGATATGGGGCGGACAAGAAAGTGTTACGGACAGACAGACGGACGGACATTCCTATTATACCGCCGCGAAGGACGGATAGACGAAAGACATTCCTATAATCCCCGCTCCGCTTCGCGGCGGAGGATTAAAAATTGTTGATTTCACAAATCCTGGTATTGATAGCCGCGCTATTCTAATCGCTGTGAGGTCAGAGTGTTGCTGCGCAAATGGGTTAATTATCTCTAGAATCTGGACTGGAATCCTGTTGTCGGGTTTGAAGACCCAGATCATACGCCGCATGAAATTGGAAGTAAAGAAATTTAAAATAATAATGATTTGCCACTATTACATACCTTTATCTGTAGTCAGTTAACGGACCCCATAACATGAAATCTGTCATTGAGGAATAAATTATAATAGCCGGTGTATAGTTGTTACGTTACTCGCCTCATAAACCAGGGATTGTCGGATCAATCCTGGTCCTCTCCAGACTTTCGGATGCGTCTTTTAACCGAGGACCCGGCTCTGTATGACATTAGCTGTTGGTGGGACGAAAAACTAAAACAGACACATATGTAGACCGCATTCTTATACATTTTCCTTGTACATGAGCCGGCACACGACAAAGACTTTTTTTCTACTACAGAAGTATCGGATCAGCATTTGCATCTAGACAACATGTCCAGTCTTCGCTTGTTGCTCTTTGAATAGCCCACATAGTAGGCTTATTCGAACAGCAAAGGCTCTGATCAGACTGCACGGATGCGCAGGCTGATCTGAGTCTTCAATGGTTACACGTCTTATCGAATTACGTGTTCCCCAGTCTATGCATCCACTTTGGTCAAAGTCTTCACTTGTTGCTCTTTGAATAGCCCAGAGATCAGAATGCTCACAGGAACAGCAAATGCTCTGATCAGACTGCACAGATCAATTCTCAAACGAGCAATTATGTTTCCTGTAAGTGCCTTTTCACACGCAATAACTGTGCGCGTGCTCACTAGTATGACGTAGTATGGTTAATCTGCACGTGCTTACATGACGTGGTAAATCGTGGGAATCATGTGCTCAGTCGGAGACAGCGCATGGAAAAAAGCAATCTGTCACACTGGTTGTTCACGAGAAGCGAGAGATGTTTAACCCTTTTTGTACCAAATGGAATCTTCCAGCTTATATATGGCAGGAGTCCATTTGAAAATTTAGGGGCGTCAGGTTGTGTTTTCTTCAAAATTGATTAGGAAAAGGGCTGAACTTTTTACAAACAGTGTAGGCCCTGATCAGACGCCGCATTCTTCGGCGCCGCATTCTTCGGGGTTTCCAGTCTGAAATGGGTTAATGGAGAAATAATGAAAACAGCATTACAATAAGATGGTTTAATCGAGGCATTGATGATTTGGGAAAATAGCCCTGGATGGGAGCTCAGACATTCGTTCGTTAATCCCTTAAGAAAACCGGTGATATTTTTCTTATGCAAACATAGGTTGTGGGTGCTCGTCAGAACTGCCTCATTGAGGCGGTTCTAACGAGTACCCACAACCCATGTCTTGGAGCAGAAATATGAAAAATAAAGTATACCCCCGTAAACCCCAGTTTTCTCTATTTAAAGTTGGGTTTAGGGTGGGGGGGTCTTCATTTCGCGGGCTTATGTGATGTGTACCAACTGGTAACAATTGCAAATTGTAACTTACTACCATCCTAACTCTGCGGACAAGTTGTCAGTTGAAAGTTATTCAGTTAACTTTTCACAACAAACAGAATTGATTGATTGTTTTGGATTTAACAACATGTCAACCCTTGTGGGGCATTTTGTGTCGTCTCCCAGAGAAAGGAAGAAAAGAGATAGAAGGGATAGTAGAGGAGATGAAAGTGAGGCACAGTGGAGAAAGAGGAAAATGAATGGAAGTGAAGAAATGCAAATTATTCCCCTCTTCCCTTACCTTCTGCAAGGACAGCAGGCCTTGCCCACCTGTAAGCCAATATCACTTTGACATCCCCAATGACACAAGATACACGTCACCTTTGGGGTCCATAGCGGAAACTGTGTTAGCAAAACAACCTTGTAATGGTCAAACAAGAATGTACAGATGATACAGAAAAATGACCATTTATGGTCATTTTTCTATATAATCTATACATATTTGGGAGCCATCTTTAAACAATCATGTTACAATGAACAGTGTTATAAAGAGGCTGTGGTGTATAATAACTACTACTGTTACTACCGATAATAATAAGTTCATTTCAAGAAGATAACATATTTGGCTGCCCATCAAAACAGAGCCGGATATTATTTGCCAATCACAGCAGACAAAAGTGGGCATATTAATCACATAAACTAAACAGGAAATATAAGTTTTGATAATGAAACAGTTATGAAATGAATTAAAACACACACAATCTCTGAATTATCATCACATGAACAAGTCCGTGAAATGAACACCCCCTTACACCCCACTTTGTACAGAGAAAACTGGGGTTTATGGGGGCAAACAATGAGGCGGTTCTAATGAGCACCCACAACCTACTCCAAGACATAGGCTGTGGGTACTCGTCAGAGCCACCTCAATGAGCACCCACAACTTATGTTTGAAGTTTTGATTGATTGATTTGAGGTAAATTAACGTCCCCATCAACACTGTAAAGGTCAATTTGGAGACGTTGCTTCCAATTTTGTGGGACTTTCACCCGGCATTGAGATGAAATGGCATCTCAAGCCCTGCCGCCCAATAAAACCAATAGGGTTTATAAGCATGGACGGGCCAACTTGTACCACTTTGCCTGGGCAGGCTTAGATCCTGTAAGCCGTTTACCAGTACTCGTGTGTGGGTCTGTTTCAGCTCTGCGTGGAAGCATCATGCAGCCCAACTATTTCGTCAAGCCCCGTTGGGCGGGGGAGAATTCTATTTTTGCAGTATAAATAAGAAAAATATCATGGAATTTCATCCGAAAATTAGCAATTCTGGAAATGTGAAAAAAGCACTATGTCGCACGAGTGTGTTAGCTAATGTGAACTAAAAATGTGGTGTGATTTAAGAAGGGTGAATTAAAGTATGAAGCAGGAAGAGAGAAGTATGAACTAAGCATCATGAACATTGAAGCTCGACCTTTAAATATAAATTTCACATTTTGTGACATAGAAAGTAATTAAAAGGAGCACTTCAAGCAGGTGCCATGCTTGTCTGTATTTTTCATATGTGACAAAGGGAGATAAATCAGTCAAATTGCATGATAGAGTTATGGAACTTCATCAGAATGTAGCTCTTATGATGATATAGATGTGTGTCAAGTTTCATGAGGCTAGGCCAAATACTTCTGGAAATATGGCCAAGGTTAAAATGTTTTGTTAAATTTTTGAAAAATAGATCAAAGTAAAGGTCACAGGTCAAAAAGTTTGATATCAGTGGAAAGGCCTTGCCCCAAGGAACACTGTATTGTTTGCGGTATTAAAATGAGAGACCAAAACGTTTTCTTGTCACAAAGGGAAGTAAATCAGTCAATGTGCATGATGAAGATAAAAAAACAAAAGCTGTTACTGTAAGCAACCAATGCCCCCAGTGGGAGCCAATTGTTAAGTATAAGAGATTGTTGGGTAATATGGGCCCCTTAACGTGGTTCTAGAGTTATGGCCCTCAGTCAGAATGTAGCTCTTGTGATGGTAAATAAGTGTCTGAAGTATCATAAGGCTAGGCCAATTAATTCTGAAGTTATGACCAATGTTAAAGTTTTTGTGATTTTTTTTCATCAATCAAGAGGAGATAATTCAGTCAAAAATGACAATAGAGTTATGGCCCTTTGTCAGCATGTAGCACTTGCAATAATGAATAAGTGTGTGAAGTTTCACGAGGCTAGGCCAAATACTTTTGAAGTTATGGCCAAGGTCAGTGCAAGGTTAATGTTTTTGTTACTTTTTTCATCAATCAAGGGGAGATGATTCGATCAAAAATGATAATAGAGTTATGGCCCTTTGTCACAATGTAGCACTTGTAATGATGAATAAGTGTGTGAAGTTTTTTATAAGGCTAGGTCAAATACTTTCGAAGTTATAGCCAAGGTTAAAGTTTTTGTGACGGACAAACAAACAGACAGACAGGGCAAAAACTATATGCCCCCCAAATCAAAGATTCTCAGGGGGCATAAAAAAACTTCCGTGTCAGCAAAATCTAATCAATTCTTTGGAAGGTTATAATGATATATTGTACCAAGTTTGACCAACATTCATCAATTCTTAAATGCGTTTTGTTTGTTGGACGTCCCCATCAACACTGTATAGGTCATTTTGGAGACGTTGCTTCCAATTTTGTGGGACTTTTACCCAACAATGCCAACATTGAGATGAAATGACATCTCAAGCCCTGTCACCCAATGAAACAAATAGGGTTTATAAGCATGGACGGTCCAATTAGCACCGCTTTGCCTGGGCAGGCTTAGATCCTCTTAAATGTGTTAGAGTGCAGACATTGAAATTAAGCCATTTTTGTTCCAAAATTGAGTTTTCGGGAGCCTGTGACCTTGAAATGCTACTATAGTAATAATGATAATAATAATAATCTAGATCAACATGTGAACAACAAATTATAGCAAAATTTTAGCCTGCATTAAGAAACAAGCCTATACAAATACATTGTAAACTTTACGGCCGAGAAAAAAACACGAAAATTTTAAGATGAAAAACTGTGATATTTTTCTTATTTCTGCTCAAAATATAGATTGTGGGTACTCATAAGAACCACCCCATTGAGGCAGTTCTAAAGAGTACCCACAATCTATATTTTAGAGCAGATTTTTTTTTTATATTTTTATAGAAAAATAAGGTATACCCCTGTAACCCCAGTTTTACTATATAGAAGTGGGGTTCAAGGCGGTCAAAATTATATAGGCCTGTTTTCGTGATGATCCATGTTTTGTTCCTTAAAGGAAAATGCCAAAATATCAATATATAAATGTGTCACAGATTATCACAGCTTTCCTTGCCGTGCACTCTGTCCAACATCAGTAAATGTACTGTTACTCACTGGTCAATCAAAAAGCACTGATGGTGGCTGCAACACTTTGGAGTGGGTGGGCAAGTAATGGCAGAAAATGTAAACAGAAGATATACTTGTACTTTTTATAACTTTTATCTGAGCTTATTTCAATTTTATTTTTAAGAATACTGGGTGCACAGAGCACCAGTATTACTGCAGCATATGACTGTGTAAGGCATAAGAAGATTTATTCTCTCCATCGTTTGGCCAGCCAATTCGTTGCAAGGTTAGCATGTGACCTTGAGATGTCATGGTTTCACCTGTGATTTCTTAAAATGCTGGTAAAACATTTTGGGCAATGTTATTGTTCAATTCTTATGGTATTACAATGGAAAACATGATTTTTAAATGCCAAATTTTTCCTGATGATTTTCTTGTACTTGTAACCCATTGAATACTAGAGGACTCTTCCATTGCTATATTTTGGACAAGTCCATTTGTCATTTTAGGGGTGGCAGGCCTATTCTTTTTGTTCTTATTCTATTTTTGATGGAAAATTCTGTTAGCAAATGGTGCAGGCCCTGATTAGATGCCCCATTCTGCAGTGTCTGATCTGAGCCTTCACTGTCTGGAGCCTTCACTGTCTGCCAAGATAGCCCATTAGGGGTTTTCCACCAACAATATTCTATTACAATGCATTGTATGCAGTTTTTAAAGCATTGATATAACACACAAGTCGTGGCACACACATTTGAGGTTTGATTTGAGGTTTAACATCCCCGTCAACACTGTAAGCATGGACGGGCCAACTCGCACCGCTTTGTCTAGTCAGGCTAAGATCCTCAAGCAGTTTACCAGTTTTCGTGTGCGGTCATTTTCACCTCTGCCCGGAAGCATCAGGCAGACCATCTATTTCTTCAAGCGGGGGCCATATTATTTGGTGGACCATACCCTCAAAACAATATGCGCTGCCCTAAATCATGGTCTAACTATGAATGAAGTATCAGCTTGATCGGATGTAAACTGTAGGAGGAGTTATCCGGAAAGGAAAAGTTTACAAAAAATTTTAAGGGGGCATAACTCTATTATTATTTGGTGGACCATAACCTCGAAACAATAGCGCTGCTCCACATCGTGGTCTATGTATGAAGTTTCAGCTTGACAGCTGTAAACTGTAGGAGGAGTTATCCAGAGACAAAAAGTTAAAAAAAAATTCAAAGGGGCATAACTCTATTAATATTTGGTGGACCGTATCCTCGAAATTATATGCTCTGCCCAGAGGCACCATTATCCAGAAGTAAAGCAACCATGTTATCCGGAAATGAATAGTTTACAGACGGACTAACAGATAGACGGATTGACAGATGCCAGGGGGCATAACATAATACGACCACTTTTCAAACGGGCGAATAATAAAACTAGAATTGTTTTCTAAGAAAACAGATGTCCCCCCACCACACTCATTATTTCAAATTCTGCTTTTACCCTTTACTTTTACTTATTCAGCCCTGTGACCTTGAAAATTAGGTCAAGGTCACCAAAATCTAATCAGTTCTTAAGATCAGCCCACTGATATAATGTACCTAGTTTGAACCAAATCCATCCACTGGTTCAGGAGATAGAGTGCAGACAAGGCAATTTTCAACAGTCTAAGTCCCGTGGTAACCTTGAAAATTAGGTCAAGGTCACCAACATCTAATCAGTTCTTAAGACCAGCCCACTGATATAATGTACCAAGTTTGATCAAAATTCATCCACTGGTTCAGGAGAAAGAGTGCAGACAAGCCAATTTTTAAAAGTCTAACTCCCATTGTGACCTTGAAAATTAGATCAAGGTCACCAAAAGCTAATCAGTTCTTATCGGTTATCGGTACCATAAACTACGCAAAGCCTTTTCAAAATTTTATAGACGCCATTCTGATTTAATTTCAAAATTCAATATTGGACTTAAATCTCTTCTGCAACAAGGTCTATCGGAACCCGAATTTTATGGTGACTTAGTATATAAATTCAGAAAAATATATAACCGCAATGACTTCAGCACCCAATTTTGTAAAATCATTCTTCGATATAAAAAGATTGGGTACAACATGGATATTATACGACAGACTGCATGCATGGTAGTTAACCCAATCACGGTTGGCAACTTTGCTTCCCTCTTTAATTGCACGCCGGTGGGTCAGGCCTCAGATTCTATGACAGCTCCAACGTAAAGGCTTATTGAAAATTAAAGAGATAATGTTGGTTGGTGCCTGATGCTCTGTCTCTGGTCGGGCTCATCGGAGTCTAACTGTTGGTTTTCTTTTGCTCCAGCATTTCAGTGGTTTCTTGCTGTCGAGTCCTCAACGTTGTCTCACCTCTGTGGTTCTTTGATTTCTGTGTTCACGGAGATGTTGCACTGATGAGTTAGGAGGCCTTCATGCGGACTGAACAAATTATTTGTCTAAATCGCGACGGAAGTAAGGGCGAGGATTGTGGCCACGTAAAATCGATTTAAGCCCCCCAGTGGAAATCTTCCACTGACCGTTCCAAGGCGGCTCTTCCGTGGCGATTTATTTATGTTGTTGTTTGTTACTTACTGTGTGTATCACTTGTGTCTTTTAATTTTGGATGGCCATATGGCCATTTTGTGGGAAAGTAACTGTCCATATGGCCTTCCTTTGTTTAGGTTTCCATTATGGTCTGGTCGCTCAATGTTTGTATTTCTTTCCCTTTGGTGTCTTTTATGGATGGAGTAAGTTAATTGTATCAATTCCTGATCTTTGTTTTACTTCTACTTAAGACCATCCCACTGATATAATGTATCAAGTATGAACCAAATCCTTCCATTGGTTCAGGAGTTAGAGTGCAGACAAGCTTTTTTGGTCTTAAATTTGACAATGGTTTCAGCCCTGTGACCTTGAAAATTAGGTCAAGGTCACCAAAATCTAATCAGTACTTTTCCCCCTCCCAATGGTGTATCTGTGTAAGTGCAGACAAGAGGCAACGCCGACGCAAACGCCGACGCCGACAGGATCCGCACCAAAACCAATATGTCCCCCTCCCTTTCGGGTGGGGGGACATAAAAAGATTTGTGGTTATGTAAAATTTCTTAATAACCTACCCTATGTTTACTTTCAAAAACTTGAAAACCAGAATTTTAAAAACATTTTATGAGCTCTGCTTGAGCAGGTACCTGAAGTCTTACAGGACATGATCATATTTTAAACATAATAAAAAAAAAATGAAAATTTCTGTGACACCACAAACTTTTTTTATCAGAGAGAATTTTTCTCTTTTGTATATTATAAGATCAGTGATATACATGTATTTTATTCTTTACAGAGGAAGGCAAGGACCTGGTAAAACAGTTCAAAGAAGATGAGAAGCATTTCATAGAAACAAATACTTCAAGAGCTGCATACAAATTACTAACAGAAAAGAACTTAATTGTTATTAAAGGGGAGCCTGGTCAAGGAAAATCTGCTTTAGCTAAACATCTCTGCTTAAAAATTGTCCAAAATGGCAGTTATTTCATCCAAGCAGATCTGAACACTCTACGTCACCACTGCAATCCATCAAAGAGACAAGTGGTTCTTCTAGAAGATTTCTTGGAAGGAACAAAAGAGAATAGATATCTGCCTGATGACCTACAGCACCAGATAGATTACCTCTGGCCACTACTAAAACGACTGACAAAGTCTAGATATGTTCATATTATTGCCACAACAAGAAGTGAACTGGTTGATAAAGATAATAATGAAAATGCTGTGACCCTCCCTGAGGGTGATTTTACTTTCGACCTAAATGAAAGTGTCAATGAACTGTCAGTAGATGAAAACAGACACATTCTAGAATCAATCTGTAAGAAAAACAAAGCCAATGTTCCAGAAATAAATGATGAGATTATCAAAAACTGTCCGAAGAGTTTACCCCTAAGTTTCCTTTTTTATTCAGCATTGGCGGGAAAGCAAGCACTAGAATCAATAATAACGGATGGACCAATGAAATGGTTATATATGTTCCTTGATAATATTTTACAAACAAATTCACAAGGATACTCATTGTTTCTATTTCTATCCTTCACGGGAGGAAAGGTAAAATCATCTGCAAAATCAATGAATGATCAAGAATGGCAATCTGCTGAATATTTTATTGATAATGAAAATCCAGTAGGTATAGGTGCAGCAATAACTGAACTCTTGGAAAAGCTTGGACATGACACTACTGGACTTATTAAGTCTAATGGGACTGACATAACTTTTATACACAGAGCAGTTTATGAAACAGTAGCAAAGCACTTGGGTAACAAAAAGACAGGCCCAGTTCTGTATACTCCTCTGTTTCACTTGCGAGATTTCTACAGGTTTGAGACAGCAAGTGGCATTATTGACTGTACAAAGCATGTAGTGCTGTCACCAGGTGATAAATGTGTTGAACACGGTATCGTAAAATCAATAGAAGAGTGTGTTGGTGACAAACTGAAAGCAGGCATACATTCAGGTGAGCTTGCAAATGTGTTTTACATAGCGAAGAAGTTCGAAGGAAACTTCAATTTTGAAGAAACACTATGTAGGCTTACCAAAGAAGAACTCCTTCTCATGGTTTACACCAATGACTATCCACAGTCCTGGCAAACTTTCACATATTGGGTGGCTAAATTAGGCTATCAAAATCTTCTCAAAAAGATCAAGGGTATCTGTAAGCATGGAATATTTCGCTTTCTGCAAAGATCTCGTCCTCCAATGGACCCTATGTCCCTCATCGGAGCTTGTGAAGGCAAACAAAATCAGATCTTTGTTGATTTGGTAAAATCTGTGCCAGAGAAAGCAAGTAGATGTGTTGGTTTAAATGGACAAACTGTTATGCATGTAGCTGCTGAGAGAAACAATAAAGCAGCTGCAGACATACTGATGAAAGCCAAAGTAGGCATAGATGTATATGACAACTACTGGCTCCTTCCAATACACTATGCAGCTCAGGCTGGGGCAGCAGAAATTATAGAAGGTCTGGTGAAAATGAAAGCACAAGAATTTGGCAAATATGATACCCATGCACTGCATTATGCATGTATAAACGGATATTATGAGGTTATTGAAAAATACAGTTCTAACACTGATTATATTTTAAGAGTGAATTCAACCCTTGGTTCTGAACCAATTCACTGTGCAGCAATATCTGGCAATGCCAGAATTATTGACTTCTTATACAAGAAGGACATTGGTGTCATTGATTATGCTGAAGATTTCACTGGTCATAAGCCAATCCATTTTGCTGCTAGGTATGGTAATACAGCTGTACTTAGGAAGCTCATAGAGTATCATGCTAGCACGGAAGCAAAAGGTCTGATGGGAAGAAAGCCAATTCACTATGCAGCAAGAAGTGGAAGTGAGGCATGTATTGAGCTACTGCTGGAAAATGGAACAAACATCAAAGAGGTCGATGAAGTAGGAAACTCTGTACTGCACTTTGCCTCACCAATATGCTCATCTAATTTTCTTAAGTTCCTTATTTCTAAAGGTGCAGACGTATCAGCTAAAAACAGGGAAGGTATGGAACCAATCCATTTTGCTTGCACTACTGGCTGTATTGACAATGTTGTAGCTATGCTAGATGCTGGAGCTGATCTTCATGCAAAAGATCTTGAGGGTAAAACACCTTTGTTGTTTGCAGCAAGTAATGGACAGAATGACACTGTTATCATGCTTCTAAGCTATGGAGTTTCCATTCAAGAAGCTGACAATGGCGGCCATGATGCTTTGATGTACGCTTCTTCTGATGGTCATTATGAATGTGTAGAGCTACTTATACAAAATGGGGCAGATGTAAAAGCAACAGACAGTGAAGGTGTTGGCGCATTACAGGCTGCAGTCACAAATGGCTGTCTCAAAACATTTCATTTGTTACAAGACCATGGAGCAGATCTACAAATAACTGACAGCCAGGGAAGACAGCTTCTTCAGTTTGCAGCAAGTAATGGTCATACTGAGTTTTTGAAACTTCTTATAGACAGAGATGCACATGTAAACCATAGGGATAACACTGGGATGCAACCAATCCATTATGCTTGCAGTAATGGGCATCTTGGATGCTTAGCTGCCCTGCTTGAAAAAGGAGCATCTGTAAAAGTTACAGACAACAAGGGATGTGAACCAATCCATTATGCTGTTAGTAATGGTCATAAAAAGTGCCTTGAGCTTCTAATAGAGTCTGGTTCGGATGTGAGATCAAGAGACTCTGAAGGCAGAGAGCCAATTCATTATGCCTGCAGTCAGGGTGAGGCTGTCTGTTTGAATGTTCTCATTAATCAGGGTGCTTGTATAGAAGTTACAGACAATGAGGGGAAGAAACCACTGCATTATGCTGCTGGAACAGATAAGTGGGGATGTACTGTTGATCTGCTAAGGGCAGGGGCCATTATCAATTCACGTGATTACAAGGAAATGAGAGAGCCTATTCATTTAGCTGCAATTAATGGCCATTATAACATTGTTGCTTTACTTCTGGATAATGGTGCCTCTGTTTCTGCTCCAGATAGGGACGGACTTCAGCCTATTCACTTTGCTGCAGCTGGTGGACACATAGATACTATCAAAATGCTTCATATAAATGGAGCAAATATTGAGGCAAAAGACAAAGATGGATGGACACCAGTGATGTTTGCTGCAAAGTCTGGTTCTTATCGATGTTTGGAGGCAATTCTGGGAAATTTCCAAGCAAATGTAGCTGCTAAGGACAATAAAGGATTACAAGCCATCCACTATGCTGCTCTTTTTGGATTTAAAGACTGCTTAGCAAAATTGTTGATCAATAAGGCTGATGCAAGGGCAATGGCAAAAGATGGTTCAGAACCTGCTCATTTTGCTGCAGTAAGAGGGGATGTCGATATACTAGATATGCTGTATCAGCAAGGAGCAAACCCAAGTGTTAAGAATAAAGATGGCATGGAGCCAATACACATAGCTGCCATAAATGGGCATCTCAAGTTCATTCAATACCTGGTGGAGCTCAAGGCAAATCCTGGTGCAAAAAACAAAGAGGGTAGGAATGCAGTTCATTATGTAGCTGGTTATGGTCACAAAGACTGTTTGAATTACTTACTGGAAAATAAGGCTGATCCAAATATAACAGACCAACACGAATGTACCCCAATAATGTTTGCAGCAAGCTTTGGACATGATGAATGTCTTACAATCCTGTTGGAACAAGATACCAATGTAAAAGCCAGAAACAATGAAGGAATTAATGCTCTTCATTATGCTGCAAGTAACGGCCACAAAGGCTGCTTGGAAATGCTACTAATGAATGGTGCAGACCCTAGTGACAAAGATACTAGAGGCATAGCTCCTATGTCAATGGCTGCTAGTAATGGACATAAAGCCTGTATGGATCTACTTGTTAAATACTCAGCAGATGTGAATACATCTAATGATGATGGACTGCAACCAATACATTATTCAGCTAGTAAAGGACATAAAGACTGCATAGAATTTCTTGTAGACAAAGAAGCAGATGTAAATGTGAAAGATGATAAGGGGATTGCACCTATACACTATGCATCAAGCCATGGGCACAAGGAATGTCTTGAATACCTCCTGGACCATGGTGCTGACATCAATGCTGTATATGAAGAGGGTACATCAGCCTTACACATGGCTGTATCAATGAACCATGAAGGTATTATTTATTTCTACACCGAGAAGCTATTTATAGAAATTTTAATCCCCAACAACTTAATAATTTCTTACAGTTTCTGTCTGTCTTATGAGACACAATTTTTTTTGAAAACTGCCATATCAAATATAACTAGAATGGTGTTAATGGTGGCACGCCATAGCTTGTCCAAACACTTCCATTCAATCTGATATGTTACACAACCATGTTCTGGAAACTTTGATTTTTGAACCCCTGGGGCCCCTTCCCCTGGTCCCGTGCCCAGGGGTGGGATTCAAATTCCAAAAGTGTTAAGCACTCACCAGGCCAACGATCTATCAGTTCCCAAGGTTTCAAGTTTCTATCTCTAATGGCCTAGGAGGAGTTAACATGCAATCTTTAGAGATGGGGTATTGGTTATAAATTTTTTATCTCTGGTGTCGTTGCATGATGCTTCCACGCAGATCTGAAACTGACCCGCACACGAGTACTGGCAATCTGCTTAGAGGATCTAAGCCTGCCCAGCCATCCATCCTTAAAAACCTTATTGGTTTCATTGGGCAGCAGGGCTTGAGATGTCATTTCATCTCACTGTCAGGTAAAAGTCCCGCAAAATTGGAAGTAACGTCTCCATAATGACCTTTAGTGTTGACGGGGGATGTTAAACCCCAAATCAAACAAACAAACAAAAACCTCTGGTGACATCCACCTTCACCCGAGGGGTCAAATCTTGATTGCAATGTATGCTACTCATCATGCTGTTGGATTTGATATGTTACACAACCATGTTCTGAAAATTGATTTTTTACAATCCCCCCTCCCCCAAGTTTCTACCTCTTAACGGTCTAGGATGAGTTATCCGGTAATCGTTAACTGTTATGGAGGGGGTATGGGGGGTGGGTTTGACCTCCAGTGACCTTCAAATTGACCTGAGGGGTAAATTTTGATAGCAAAGTATTCTACTCATCATGTCATTTGATTTGTTTCACGACAATGTTCTGAAAACTTTGATTTTTGATTTTATGCCCTTGCCATCGAATGATGCCATGGGCATATAGTTTTTATGGTGTTCCATATGTGTGTATGTGAATACTTGCTCAGGAATGTATGTCCTTCTGTGTTTGTACTGTGTATGTTTGTTCGTTTGTATTGGAGTTTAACAGCCCAGTCAACACTATTTTAGGTAAGTTTTGAGCGGGTCAGTTTACCTATCCACACTTTTCCTGGACAGGCTTATACGTAAGTGGTTAACCAGTGCAGTGCATATTCTCTAGCCAGTAACTGACAATTGCCCTTCTTGAATCAGCTGAAGATAGAGAATGACCATCGAAAAGATTTCATGATCAATATCCTCAAAAGAATTGTACTGTGTATGTATGTATGTGATCCTGGTAGAATCAGGTTAAGGTATTTGGTAGAACGTGACCTTTTAAAAGCTCATATTTTCCAAATCATGTAATGGATTTGATTTGTATATTTGATATGATGATAGATACAGGTCCAAACTTTTATCCAGCAATATACTAGCTCATGTCCATGACCTTAAGTCAAGGTCACGGATTTGGCCCCCGCCCATCGGGGCTTGAAGAAATAGATGGGCGGCATGATGGTTCCATGCAGAGCTGAAACCGACCTGCAAACGAGTACTGGTAATCCGCTTAGAGGATCTAAGCCTGCCCAAGCAAAGTAGTGCGAGTCGGACCGTCCAGGATTTAAACCTTATTGGTTTCTTTGTGCAGCAGGGCTTGAGATGTCATTTCATCTCAATGTTGTGTAAAAGTCCCACAAAATTGGAGGCAGTGTCTCCAAAATTACCTTTACAGTGTTGAAGGGGACGTTAAACCTCAAATCAAACAAACAAAATCAAGGTCACAGACTAAAACTTTTTTAATGTTAAAGACTCAGGTTAAGGCATTTATACCAGTTCGAGCCAGAACTTTTCAGAGCTCCAATTTTTCAAACCATACGATGGATTCAATTCATATTTTGTACGATGATTGGAACAGTTTTTGTTGAAGACTATGATGTGGCAAAAATTACCGCAATTCTGATTGCTTTTTGTCAGGCGTCACATGTTTTTTTTTCCATTGCCGATACGACTGCAATGGACCGACTTTGGCCTATCGCCAATTTGACCGTCGTATTTGGTACAACTTTATCTTCATTTCTAGGCGTATTTGCTCGAATTTAGAGTCATATTTACGATGATACGACCCTTATCAATTACTCTGTATACATATCAAATAATCGAATATTATCAAACCAGTAATGATAAACAACTTTTTTATGGATTTTATTGATTGATTGATTGATTGATTGATTGATTGATTATCGGATTAATCCTGCCAGCCTTAGTGAGCAGGCTTATTCATGTCTCTGTGAAACACATGTCCAAAGTCACATATTTGCTTGACACCACTCAATATTATTATTATTTTTTTTTTTCAGACTGTGTGGAACTCCTAATTGACCGTGGTATAAATGTGACTTTGGAAGAGGCCAAAAGGGACCAGAAAAAGCCCAGTACAGCTGAGTTTGACAATGACACTATACTACGACTACTCATTCTGAAGAATCTTATGTCAAAGTGAAGCGTATTGACTCAATCAACTTCAAAACAGATCAATCTGAGAGAAATCACAGTCTCTCTTAACCCTTTGATCCCCCAGCTTCAATCTAATTCCTCTAAACATGCAAACTATGATAAGGGAAGCAAAGTTTTCCTGCTAAGAGTAATGACTGCTGATATTATCCCATTTTGTACCGGAAACCCCAAAACGGGCAATTGGCAAACAGTGTAGGCCCAGATCAGACGCCGCAGAATGCAGCATCTGATCAGAGCCTACACTATTTGCAAAAAGTTCATCCATTTTCCTGATAAGTTTTGAAGACAAGAGGGCCCAATGGCCCTATATCGCTCACCTGTGTACCAGAAAATCATTAGTGTAGCAGACCACTTGACATTGCTACATACTAAATATCTTAGCTCAGGCAAAGTGGTGTCCATTCTTATAAACCCTACTGGTTTCATTGGGCGACAGGGCTTGAGATGTAATTTCATCCCAATGTCGGGTAAAAGTCCCACAAAATTGGAAGAGACATCTCCAAAATGACCTATACAGTGTTGACAGGGATGTAAAACCTCAAATCAAACAAAATCTGTGCCTTATGGTTTTGGAGAAAAAGATTTTTTTAAGTTTTTTCCAGTATAAGTCTATAGGAGCTAATGAGTCCTGGGGCTTGGCCAATTTTGACCCAAAGGGCACGGTTGGCAAGCTTTATGTAGGCGACCATTTTGTGTTGCTATATACTAAATAACTAAGGTCTGTACTTCATGGTTACAAAGAAGATGTTTGAAGCTTTTTCCCATTATAAGTTTGTTGGAGTTAAGGGGCCACAGGATTTGGACCCCAGGGGCATGATTGGCAGGATTTATGTAGGCAACCACTCGACATTGCTACATGCTAAATACCTAAGCTCTGGGACTTATGGTTTCAGAGAAGAAGATTTTTGGAGATTTTGTTCCCCATTTTAAGTTTTTTTTTTTGTTTTTTTTTTCATTATAAGGGCCCTGTGGTTTCAGAGAAGAAGATTTTTGAAGTTTCTCCAATTGTAAGTCTATGGAAGCTAAAGAGCCCTGGGGTGTGGCCAATTTGGATCCCAGGGGCATAACTGGCAGGATTTATTTAGGTGACCACTTGAAATTGCTACATACTAAAAATCTAAGCTCTGGGCCTTATGGTTTCATAGAAGAAGATTTTTTAAGTTTTTTCCATTATAAGTCTATTGGAGGTGATGAGCTCTGGCGTGGCAAATTTTGACCCCAGGGGCAGGGTTAGCAGGATTTATGTAGCTGCCTATTTTATGTTGCTATACACTAATGACTATGTTCTGTGCTTCACAGTTTCTGTGAAGAAGATTTTTTAAGCTTTTTCCATTATGAGTCTATGGGAGCTAAGGGGCCCCAGGGTGTGGCCCATTTGGAACCCCAGGGGCATGATTAGCAGGAAATATGTAGGTGACCACTTGCTGTTACTACATGCTAAATATCTAAGTTCTGGGCCTTGTGGTTTCAGAGAAGAAGATTTTTGAAGTTTTTTTCCATTATGAGTCTATGGGAGCTAAGGGGGTCCCAGGGTGTGGCCCATTTGGACCCCAGGGGCATGATTGGCAGGATTTATGTAGGTGACAACTTGTCATTGATACATGCTAAATATCTAAGCACTGGGCCCTGTGGTTTCAGAGAAGAAGATTTTTGAAGCTTTTTTCCATTATGTGTCTATGGGATCTAAGGGGCCCCGGGGCGTGGCCCATTTGGACCCCACGGGCATGATTGGCAGGATTTATGTTGGTGACCTTCTGCCATTGCTACATCCTAAATATCTAAGCTCTGGGCCCTGTGTTTCAGAGAAGAAGATTTTTGAAGCTTTTTTTCCATTATGAGTCTATAGGAGCTAAGGGGCCCCGGGGTGTGGCCCTTTTGGACCCCAGGGGCATGATTGGCAGGAATTATGTAGGTGACCACTTGCCGTTGCTATGTGCTAAATATCTAAGCTCTGGGCACTGTGGATTCAGAGAAGATTTTTTAAGCTTTTTTCCATTATGAGTCTATGGGAGCAAAGGGGCCCCGGCGTGTGGCCCATTTGGAACCCAGGGGCATGATTGGCAGGAATTATGTAGGTGACCAATTGCCGTTGCTACATGCTAAATATCTAAACTCTGGGTCCTGTGGTTTCAGAGAAGAAGATTTTTGAAGCTTTTTTCCCATTTTGAGTCTATGGGAGCAAAGGGGCCCCAGGACGTGGCCCATTTGGACCCTAGGGGCATGATTGGCAGGATTTATGTAGGTGACCACTTGCCGTTGCTACATGCCAAATATCTCAGCTCTGGGCCCAGTGGTTTCAGAGAAGAAGATTTTTGAAGCTTTTTTCCATTATGAGTCTATAGAAGCTAAAGGGCCCCGGGGCATGGCCCGTTTGGTACCCAGGGGCATGATTGGCAGGAATTATGTAGGTGACCACTTGCCGTTGCTACATGCTAAATATCTAAGCTCTGGGCCCTGTGGTTTCAGAGAAGAAGATTTTTGAAGCTTTTTGTTCCATTATGAGTCTATGGGAGCGAAGGGGCCTCGGGCGTCGCCCATTTGGAACCCAGGGGCATGATTGGCAGGAATTATGTAGGTGACCACTGGTCGTTGCTACATGCTAAATATCTAAGCTCTGGGCCCTGTGGTTTCAGAGAAGAAGATTTTTGAAGCTTTTTTTCCATTAAATGTCTATGGGAGCTAAAGGGCCCCGGGGTGTGGCCAATTTGGACCCCAGGGGCATGATTGGCAGGAATTATGTAGGTGACCACTTGCCGTTGCTACATGCCAAATATCTCAGCTCTGGGCCCTGTGGTTTCAGAGAAGAAGATTTTTGAATCTTTTTTTTTCCATTATGAGTCTATAGGAGCTAAAGGGCCCCGGGGCATGGCCCATTTGGACCCCAGGGGCATGATTGGCAGGAATTATGTAGGTGACCACTTGCCATTGCTACATGCTAAATATCTAAGGCATGGGCCCTGTGGTTTCCGAGAAGAAGATTTTTGAAGCTTTTTGTTCCATTATGAGTCTATGGGAGCGAAGGGCCCTGGAGCGTCGCCCATTTGGAACCCAGGGGCATGATTACCAGGAATTATGTAGGTGACCACTTGCCTTTGCTACATACCAAATATCTCAGCTCTGGGCCCTGTGGTTTCAGAGAAGAAGATTTTTGAAGCTTTTTTTCAATTATGAGTCTATAGGAGCTAAAGGGCCCCGGGGTGTGGCCAATTTTGACCCCAGGGGCATGATTGGCAGGAATTATGTAGGTTACCACTTGCCTTTGCTACATACCAAATATCTCAGCTCTGGGCCCTGTGCTTTCAGAGAAGAAGATTTTTGAAGCTTTTTTTCAATTATGAGTCTATAGGAGCTAAAGGGCCCTGGGGCGTGTCCCATTTGGACCCTAGGGGCATGATTGGCAGGAATTATGTAGGTGACCACTTGCCGTTGCTACATGCTTAATATCTAAGCTCTGGGCCCAGTGGTTTCAGAGAAGAAGATTTTTGAAGCTTTTTTCCATTATGAGTCTATAGAAGCTAAAGGGCCCCGGGGCATGGCCCGTTTGGTACCCAGGGGCATGATTGGCAGGAATTATGTAGGTGACCACTTGCCGTTGCTACATGCTAAATATCTAAGCTCTGGGCCCTGTGGTTTCAGAGAAGAAGATTTTTGAAGCTTTTTGTTCCATTATGAGTCTATGGGAGCGAAGGGGCCCCAGGCGTCGCCCATTTGGAACCCAGGGGCATGATTGGCAGGAATTATGTAGGTGACCACTGGCCATTGCTACATGCTAAATATCTAAGCTCTGGGCCCTGTGGTTTCAGAGTAGAAGATTTTTGAAGCTTTTTTTCCATTATAAGTCTATGGGAGCTAAGGGGCCCCGGGGTGTGGCCAATTTTGACCCCAGGGGCATGATTGGCAGGAATAATGTAGGTTACCACTTGCCGTTGCTACATACCAAATATCTCAGCTCTGGGCCCTGTGGTTTCAGAGAAGAAGATTTTTGAAGCTTTTTTTTCCATTATGAGTCTATAGGAGCTAAAGGGCCCCGGGGCATGGCACATTTGGACCCCAGGGGCATGATTGGCAGGAATTATGTAGGTGACCACTTGCCATTGCTACATGCTAAATATCTAAGCTCTGGGCCCTGTGGTTTCCGAGAAGAAGATTTTTGAAGCTTTTTGTTCCAATATGAGTCTATGGGAGCGAAGGGGCCTCGGAGCGTCGCCCATTTGGAACCCAGGGGCATGATTGGCAGGAATTATGTAGGTGACCACTGGCCTTGGCTACATGCTAAATATCTAAGCTCTGGGCCCTGTGGTTTCAGAGAAGAAGATTGTTGAAGCTTTTTGCCATTATGAGTCTATGGGAGCTAAGGGGCCCCGGGGTGTGGCCAATTTTGACCCCAGGGGCAAGATTGGCAGGAATTATGTAGGTTACCACTTGCCGTTGCTACATACCAAATATCTCAGCTCTGGGCCCTGTGGTTTTAGAGAAGAAGATTTTTGAAGCTTTTTTTCCATTATGAGTCTATAGGAGCTAAAGGGCCCCGGGGCGTGGCCCATTTGGACCCCAGGGGCATGATTGGCAGGAATTATGTAGGTGACCACTTGCCATTGCTACATGCTAAATATCTAAGCTCTGGGCCCTGTGGTTTCCGAGTAGAAGATTTTTGAAGCTTTTTGTTCCATTATGAGTCTATGGGATTGAAGGGGCCCCGGAGCGTTGCCCATTCGGACCCCAGGGGCATGATTGGCAGGAATTATGTAGGTGACCACTGGCCTTTGCTACATGCTAAATATCTAAGCTCTGGGCCCTGTGGTTTCAGAGAAGAAGATTTTTTAAGCTTTTTTTCCATTATGAGTCTATGGGAGCTAAGGGGCCCCGGGGTGTGGCCAATTTTGACCCCAGGGGCATGATTGGCAGGAATTATGTAGGTTACCACTTGCCGTTGCTACATACCAAATATCTCAGCTCTGGGCCCTGTGGTTTCAGAGAAGAATATTTTTGAAGCTTTTTGTTCCAATATGAGTCTATGGGAGCGTGGTCAATTTGGACCCCAGGGGCATGATTGGCAGGAATTATGTAGGTGACCACTGGCCGTTGCTACTTTCTAAATATTTAAGCTCTCGGCCCTGTGATTTCAGAGAAGAAGATATTTTAATATTTTCCCATTGTAAGTCTATGGGAGCTATATGTTGCCATAGCAACCAGAATTCCAATCTGATCAGCCCAAAAACCTTATGCAGCCTTTCCCCCTACCTGATGATTCTGCTTATGAAATTTGATCAAGATTGACCATGGGGTATTAGAGATATACTTATTTGAAAATGTTTACGGATGCACGGACGGACGGACGGACGGACGCACGACGGACAAAATGTGATCACAAAAGCTCACCTTGTCACTACGTGACAGGTGAGCTAAAAACACATCCTGACTATTAGGAGGAAGATTCCATTTGGTGCAAAAAGGGTTATAATATATACCCACAGGACATTATATATATCATTCTCTCTAAAAGGGCTTTATATCTTGGTATTATTGTAATATATATGAACTAGGGATGTAACGATAGTCAAAAAATGACTATTGCGATAGTATTGACATTGCAGGAAGAACCATTGCGATACTATTACTATTGCTGACTACTATTGCAATACAATTGCGATACTATTGCCTGAAACATATTTCTTGTTTTAGAAGGAAATAAAATCTATTCAAACCTTCATCTGTTTTTTATGCATGTATTATCTGCATAAAAGAAATAAACAAGATAATTGACACAGAGGGACAACTATTGTAAACTCCAGTTTGCTTTTCTGCCAGCCCCTACAACAGGAAACAACTCCCCAGGAGCATCTTTTTCCTTCAAATGTAAATCCTCCCGGAGGCTCATTATAATAGAAGTTGCCAATTCACAGTGAGAATGTACCATCAGTATCTTAATCAAAATATAATAGATTTGGACCCCAAATTTTCCCCAATAAACATTTATAAATACAATCCAAGGTTTCTGTCAAGTTTCAAGCACACTAACTTTATTTGTCTCCGACTTTTTAGTGCGGTAATACGGTAGAAAATACTATAGTTGGCACAGTCAATAACGGTCCTTTTTCCAAGTTAATTGCAGACATGCCCTAATAGCATATGCAATTATTAATTAAAGATACAATTATATAAACTCACTTAGCTTGACACGCATGATTATCACGAGCTGCACAAGATTAAAGTACACAGTTTAGCGAGAAAAGAAAATAAAGAATGCAGCTTAGTTTACAATTTAATGATCCAGCCACAAGACGAGGACTCATCCATCCAAAATGAGCCCAAACTTTCTCACCCGCTTTACAAGCGAGTTCAAGGCAAACATCAAATTTTCCGCCATCCAAACCGCCATAAAATCCACCGTCCACAAACCTCCGCTACCGTTTTTTTCTGCTAGCGATCGGTAAATGACGACATCCGACCCCAGCAACCCCACATGTGTTTAATGTCATTGTTTTATTTTATTGGGGTGTATTTTTTTTCTTGAAAAAAGTTGTTTGGAACCGGTAAAAATAAATTCTCGATACATAAGCAGTTGTGAATAGGGGTGGAAAGAAAACAGCGCCTTGCTCACGACTTAAGCCCGGAAACAACTCCCGACTTATCCCCGGAAGCTCCGTGTCAATCACCAACAACAGCATATAGATGTGTTCACACAAATTAAAAGGTTCGACTTTTCCCGCCAAGCGTCTGCTATTTGGGGCCAAACATAACCATTCACGAGACAGTAGATAGTCCATTTTTATTACGCATATATCTACCTTTAGATGTAGCTAATCGGCTTAGGAGTGATTAAATCCTTTTCACATTGAATGCGGATTTCATTTTATGATTGAGGGATAAACGGAACTTAACTGCTTAACTTGACCTTATTTTCACACATTATATAGACTTGTCGATAGCACCGGAGGCTTGTGTTTACAGTGTAATAGTAGAATAGACTGATCCGTGACAAATACGGTCGGCATTTATGACACCATTCGGTTGACTAAAACGGTCCGTTCGTTGGACCGGCCAGAGATCTGTGATATAATGAGGCTGAAGTTGTAATTGTTTTCTAGGGCGGTATATCAATGTGCATATTTTTTGAATACACCGTGTCCAAGATTTAAAATTAATTCCTCTTCTTTATAAACATGTCTGGATGCCCAAATTATAAACGTTCTTTGCATGTCGACACGTATTTCATTTCCTTTGATGTCTGCTATTGACAAATACACCAACCAGAACAATTTTCTGCACCATTTGAAGCGGTAGTTACATGTGCATGCTTCACGTGCTAATGCGGGCGGCACCCTTTGATAAGAAATACCGCTGTGTAAACACGCATTAATTATCGCTTTTCTTTTCACTGGCTTACAACTTGCAGATTAGCGTAATCAAAATATGCTTGGTCGTCCGTGTCAATTATTTCGAACAGAATTAACATCAAGGTGTTTATTGTTGAAATATGTTTCAGAAAGCTGTAAATTTACCAGTTTGTTGAAGGAATTTTAGCGTGCCGCCTCTATGATGACATTGGGTGTAAAGTGGATAATGCATAACAAATAGCATGCACAAACTCCGTGTACCTGTAGGCTGCCGCCAAATCACGATTTGGCTGTAATTTTATTGCCTTAATCTCGCGACAAGTAGCCGTTGACCCACGACTGACCTGGGAGATTATTGTATTATAATTAGGACAATATACAGTTTGACGCTTGACCGGTACAAGAATGAAAACAACTTAGGGAATTTTCTGAAAAACTTGTGATATAGAAAACTATCGAAATTATCGATAGTTCAAAACACTATCGGCGATAGTCATCGATGTTTAACTTTACCATCGATGCAGTACCATCGGCCCAGTGCCTATCGCAATGCATCGATGGTCCGATGCATCGTTACACTCCTAATATGAACAGCATAAGTATCATGTTCAGCCAAGTTGAGCCTGAAATAGAAGATCCTACACTCGTGGTCATTTCATATGAAATTTATGAATAGAGCCTTTGGCAAGTTTTATAAGTTTCGAATGAAATGACCATGAGTGTAAAATTCTGTTTATCATATGACACTTTTAAATTGCATTTAATTAATTGATCCCGCCAAAGTGTTATTACACATGTGGTTGTATAATTTTTATTACACGACATCATTCACTGCTTATCAATGACATCATATGGGCCCCGCCAAGCGATTTTGGTACTTATCGCCTATGCGAGCAGCGAAGGTTCAGGCGAGCCTGCGCATCCGCGCAGTCTCGCCAGAACCTTCCTGCTCGCTCATACAAGCAGTGAATCAAGTGGAACCTTCAGACAGAAAGCCATATCCCTGGCCCCTCTGAATGGCTGGGCATGCGCAGTTAAAGTTTGTCATGACGGAATGCTCGAAGACCCAAATTCGCTTGGCGGGGCTCATATGATAAAGGAGTTTAATAACCTGAGGTCCGCCAATTTTGTGAAGGTAAATCAGTAGATATCATTGCTCAAGATACAGAAAAGTGACAAGAGTTAATCTGGGGCCAGTTGTTCAAAACTAACGACATCGTTAGTTAACGTATCGTTAAAATTTTGATCGTTTATTATGGCAAGTATGCTAAAATTTTTGCTGAAAAAATGTGAGCAGCTTTTGCGGATGCAAAAGCTGCTCACATTTTTTCAGCAAAAATGCCAAAATTTTCCATATTGTTCTTGCTAGAACAGTTAACAATATGACCACTAACGAGCTCGTTAAGCTAACGATGCTTTGAACAACTGGCCCCAGATTAACACAATTTGTAACGAACACCCCAAAATGGATAATGGCAAACAGTGCAAGCCCAGCTCAGATGCCGCAGAACATGGCATCAGATCAAGGCCTGCAATGTTTGCGAAAAAGTTCAGCTATTTTCCAAATAAATTTCAAAGATAACACAACCTGTCACCCCTAAATTTTCAAATGGACTCCTGCTATATATACGGAGGAAGATTCCATTTGGCAGAAAATGGGTTAAGGAATGAGTTAACAAATGAGAAAAGGACCCTTAGTGTTCTCTTATATACATTCTTTAACCCATTTTGTTCCGGAAACCCAAAAACGGGGACCCTGGCAAACAGTGAAGTCCCAGATCAGACGCCGCATAAATTTTAAGATAGCACAACCTGTCACCCCTAAATTTCAAAATGGACTCCTACCATATACAAGGAGGAAGATTCCATTTGGTACAACAAGAGGGCCATGATGGCCCTGGATCGCTCACCTGATCCATATTGTACAAATAAAATTGTAAGTAACATATGGTAGAGTAGAGGGTTTGAGCAATTTTGGATGACCCAAGGAGGTTTTTATAATTTTAGCCATCTTGTTCATCCAAGCACAATGGGTTGAGCAATTTTGGAAGAGGGTCACCCAAGGAATATTCCTGTGACATCACGTGAACAAGTCCGTGAAATGAAGACCCCCTAAACCCCACTCCATATAGATAAAACTGGGGTTTAAGGGGGAATACATTATTTTTCCTATTTCTACTCCAAGACATACTTTGTGGGTACTCATTAGAACGGCCTCAATGAGGCAGTTCTTACGAGCACCAACAACCTGTTTTGAGCATTGATAAGAAAAATATCATGGATTTTCATCAGAAAAGTTGCCATTTTGGAGATGTGAAAAATGCTCTATGTCATACCGGTGTGTTATCATAATGAAATTAATTTGAAATCCATCCACTGGTTAAGCAGGAAAAGAAGTCTTTTAAAGGTTTTTTCTATTTTTAGCTCTGGTGGCCATCTTGTTCATCCAAGCGTAACTATTTGAGCAATTTTGGTAGAGGGTCACCCAAGGAACATTCCTTTGAAATTATTTTGAAATCCATTCACTGGTTAAGGAGAAGAAGTCCTTAAAAAGTTTTTCTATTTTTAGCTCTGGCGGCCATGTTGTTCATCCAAGCGGAATGGTTTGAACAATTTTGGTAGAGAGTCACCCAAGGAACCTTCATGTGAATTTTTTTTTAAATCCATGAACTGGTTAAGGAGGAGAAGTCGTTTAAAAGTTTTTCTATTTTTAGCTCTGGTGGCCATCTTGTTCATCTGAGCGTAACGATTTGAGCAATTTTGGTAGAGGGTCACCCAAGGAACATTCCTGTGAAATTATTTTGAAATCCATTCACTGGTTAAGGAGGAGAAGTCATTTAAAGGTTTTTTTCTATTTTTAGCTCTTGCGGCCATCTTGTTCACCCGAGCAGAATGATTTGAGCAATTTTGGTAGAAGGTCACCCAAGGAACATTCCTGTGGAATTATTTCAAAATCTGTTCAGCAGTTTTGGAGTAGAAGTCGTTTAAAGCAAAAGTTGATGACGGATGCACGCACGCACGGGCGGACGGAAGACGGACAACAGACAAAGACCAATCACAAAAGCTCACCTTGAGCACTTCGTGCTCAGGTGAGCTAAAAAGGGCTAGAGGTGCTTGCCCAGCTAATTAATAGGGCTAGATATATGATCTTTTGCCTGAAGTTACTTCAAGATCATTTCCACAGGTCTGAGAGGGCAACTGCTCAAGCAGGACTGCAAAATCAGGCTTGCCAGAGCTGCTGCTGGTCGCCTATGTGATAATTACCCTTTTCTAATGATTTCTCGGCCCCCGCCCATCGGGGCTTGAAGAAATAGATGGGCTGCATGATGCTTCCACGCAGAGCTGAAACCGACCGCACACAAGTACTGGTAAACCGCTTAGAGGATCTAAGCTTGCCAAGGCAAAGCAGTGCAAGTTGACCCAGCCATGCTTTTAACCCTTTCTTTGCTACAGAAAACAGCGGGTTGTTGTTAATGGTGAATCTTCGGAGTGGGCTCCAGTTTTGTCTGGAGTCCCGCAAGGGACCGTTCTTGGTCCACATTTGTTCTCCCTGTACATCAATGATATTTCCACTGACATTGACTCAGAAATAAGACTGTTTGCAGATGACTGAGTTTGTTACCGGGTAATTAGAGATTCAGATGACTCATTGAAACTTCAGGCTGACATAGATAGATTAGGATGTTGGGCACGTAAATGGGGCATGAGATTTCAGCCAGTTAAATGCAATATTATGCAGATAACTAGGAAGAGATCTAATAAAGTTGAGGCTTCTTACACCTTAGAGGGAACGGTCCTCGAGAATGTGGACTCCATTAAATACCTTGGAGTGACAATCTCACACAACTTGAGATGGAATACTCATATTAGCAACATGTGTACTAAGGCAAATAGAACGCTTGGTTTCCTGAGGCGAAATCTTCATCAATGCCCTCAGGATGTAAAAGAGGCAGCATATAGAGGTCTTGTTCGCCCAATCTTGGAATATGGTAGTTGTATCTGGGACCCCAGTGGAGTGGTCCTTAACGATGAAATTGAGAAAGTTCAGAATAAAGCTGCTAGATTTGTAACAGGCAATTACTGCTTTGAAACTGGGAGCATGACTGGTATACTTGGAAAATTAAAATGGGAGTCTCTCAAGAAAAGGAGAAAAGACAGTAGGCTAATCCTTTTATACAAAGGTCTAAAGGGTGCTGCCAGCATTCCAACAGATGACCTTGTTCCCCCGGCTAGACACTGTAGAAATCACCATTCGTTGGCGTTTCAGACCCTTAGCGCAAGAACTGACATTTATAGTCGTTCTTCCCCAGAACCATTAGAGATTGGAATGCCCTTCCCGATTTGATTATTTCGACAGCTGAAGGTGCTGATGATTGTGTAGCTAAATTTACCTCTTTGGTTAGAGCTAGGGACTAACTTCCCACATCACAGGTCCTGGTGTATGAATGTCATTTGACGTGTCACCAGTAACAATTCTGATTCTGATTCTGAACCCTATTGGTTTCATTGGGCAACAGGGCTTGAGATGTCATTTCATCTCAATGTCGGGTAAAAGTCCTATACAATTGGCAGCAACTTCTCCAAAATGACCTCTACAGTGTTGTTGGGGATGTTAAACCTCAAATCAAACAAACAAACAAAATTACTTGTTAGAAATGAATGTTTTGGGTACATTCGGATAACACACCTGTGCGCTAAAAAAGCGTCTATCTTATCTCTAGAACTAACATTTTTCATATTGAAAATGCTTGATGTTTTTCTTATTTCTAGTCCAAATATAGATTGTGAGTGCTCGTTAGAACCACCTCAATGAGAATAACCACAATCTATGTTTTTGAAACAAAAATAAGGCAAGTAATGAATACCCTGTTCTGAAGCATACTAACAATAAATTTAACCTTTGTCCTGCTGAATAATCTATTTTGCCACACCCATTTCTGACTTTCAACCAATTGAATAACTTGATATATTCTATTCATTTGAAATCGAAAGCTGAACAAAAACAGTGTAGATCCTGATCAGATGGCTTCTTTAGATCTCGATCTACACTGTTTGTAAAGATGGAGTAGGGAGTGGTTGGGTGATGCAAAGGTGACATGTATCTAGGGTCACTGGGACATCCAACTGATATTGGGTTACAAGCTGTCCTTGCAGCTGGTAAGGGTAGAGGGGGAGTGTTATTTCTTCTGTTTCTGCACTTCCATTCATTTTCCTCTTTCCCATCTGTCCATCACTTTTCCCCCCTCTATTGTCTCTTCTATCTTTTTTCTCTCTTTCTCTGGGAGATGACACAAAATGACCCACAAGGTGTGACAACAGAGTTCTCACTAGGATTTTCTAAAACAGAAGTTTAAGAATCCATCCATAGAAAAAGTTGGATTCAAATCTGAAAAGTTGGGAGTCAAATTTTGAAAAGTTGGAGTTTTACCTAAAAATCGTGTGTCCATTATGGCTAAATGCGTACGGCTGTAGAGTGTGTCTGTAAGACTCCAAAAGACTTTGGGGCTTGAACGCTTATCTGCTTAACATGACAAACTATTTTCTTGCAGTGGAGATTCAGATCAGATGGCTTCCATCTAATCAGGATTTACACTGTCACTCAGATTGTGAATTTGAATGGATAAATTACATTAGGTTTTGAAAGTTAAGAGTGGACTGCAGCTAAATTAATTTATTCATCAGGATAATGGTTTAAGTTGAGTGTGAGCAGTTAACAGTAGTACAGGCTGTGATGAGGCTGCTCCAACAGGACAAGTCTGTTCAGGTCATTCACTACATCCTAGTACATAAAATGGCATCTGAAACTTTTGGATTCTTACAATATTTTGCATAATGATTAAAGACGTAACACTAGCCAAAATTTCCAGTCAAGTCCGTTTTGTTTCTTCAAAATAACCAGGATCTGAAGAAATAAGATTGAAAAAGAACAGGACTCGAAAATTTTGACTTAAAAAAAAAACACTTTTGTTGTTTTTATTTGATATCCAGTTTGTCACTTATATCCCCCCCCCCCCTCCACCCCCCTCCAAAAAGAGAAAAAAAAAACATCAACAGTGTAGGCCCAGATCAGATGCCACAGGTGTCTGTTCAGGACCACTATTAGCAGGCAGTTCAACACTCTACTTAATGCTAATATTCCATGGTTTCTGATAATTGATTTCTTTATTCAATTAGGCCTAGTCGTAACTTCATAAACAATAAAGACATATTGTTTAATACGAAAGTGCAACAAACTCGAGTCACAATTTTCTTTAATTGTAAAAAAGACGTAAAGAAAGTACTGGTTACCACCAAGGAAAATCCTGCTCGTAATGTGGCAGTAATGTAGGAGTAAAAAAGGAAAAGAAAAAGATTTATTCACTAGATTATCGCATCCATTATGGCTTCGACATTTTTTTCAACAATCAAATTACCGATAATCCAACTGTGTATACAAGTATCCGGAAACAAAACAATCAATTAAAGGCATTTATTCTTGAATATTGAGAACTATCATTTCATTACATAATATTATGTAGCCCTCAGTGCTGACAAAAGAGAAGTCCTCTGTCTGCAACAGGTAAGGGGCCTTCTTGGAGAAAATCAATAATTACTACAGTGTACCTTATTGATTTTCCTCTTTAGTGCTTCAGTCAGGGGATGCAACAGGAGCTACTAATCACCCTATTAAAGGCCGCCTTTGATCTGCTATAGACAGTATATCAGAGGGGGCAATAAAACAATTATGAACACAGGGTGTGTCCTACCGTCTAAGAATAAATGCCTTTAATTTAATGTTAATCAGCCACGTGCACCTGCATCTCGCAAACCGCAAATCTGACCTGTCAATCTTCTAGCCGTTACGCTCTGATTGGCCGAGAGAGCAATACACACGACTGTCCGAGCTAGGTAATGCTTGAACAAGCCAGGCGGGGACGATTAACGGTAAACTTTTGATCTGTAAGCGGTAGCTAAATTTGGAGATAAATTGGACACTCGCTGCCATCTTTTGATGTGATTGAGGTCATTTTTACACACTATTACGGAGGCGTCGGGCGAAAAAAAAATTGGCGTAATTAAGAATCCACGGCAGGAAATTTTACGCGTACGAAAGCAAAAACAGGCGTAAAAATACGCCGGATTCGGCGTTTCCGAGAACTCTGGTGACAAGTCATTAAACCCAAAACTATCAATTGTAAAGATAGAGGTTTTGGTGTTCAGCAGGATAAGGGTTAATGGAAGAATAAGAAAATTGATCTCAAAATTATCTTTAGTAGATATGATAATTCATAGTAAAGTTTCTGTAATTCTCCAAAAATTAAAAAAAAATTGTTTCATGTTCCAGCAAGTAGTCGAAAAGGCGCAGATGGAATGTCAAACAGTGTCGACCCTGATAAGACTGCTCCTTCAAAAGTCTATTTGTCATTTACAATCAGTTTTTGATGGAAAAAATTCTGTTAATAACAAACAGTGTATGCCCGTATCACACATCACATTATGCAGTATCTGATCGGGGGATGCACTATTTGCCCATGTCCCTTCTTTATGGGTTTCCAGGTAAGAATGTGCTAACCCTTATCTTGCTGAATATTCATTTAAGCCACACCCATTTCTGTATATCAACCAATCAGATTACTTGATGTAATTTATTGGTACAAATTCATACACTGAATGCCAAACAGTGAAGATTCTGATCAGATGGCTTCTTCAGAAGCCATCTGATCAGGATCTTCTTTGATTGCAAAGATAGGGGTTGTCGTGAACAGCAAGATAAGGGTTAAGGATAGAAGACAGCTGCATTATAGCACTGGTATTTTGTCTGACTCCCAACGGAAGTGTTACAAATGATTGTATTAACATGTACAATTGTAAATACAATATATTCCATCAACAAATATTCTACATGTACAAAAAATATTATACATGTATTTATATAAACTACAGTAAAATTCGGCTATTAAGACCATCTAAAATTAAGACTAAATCTGCTTTTAAAAGCTTAATGAGGAGCTTTCAGATATTCTTTCTTTGTGTTTTTGAAACCCAGTGTATCCTAATATAAGAGACTACCTTATGTACTGTTCAAAAGTGGTCTTTAAGACAACTTTTGCACGGTCCCAAAGGTGGTCCTAATATAGGAATTTTACTGTATCTCAATTCTTTACACGTTATGTGCAAAATGCTGTATTTACATGAACATACAATATATTCCATCAACAAATATTCTACATGTACAATAAATATTACACATATTATTATTAATAAATGTGCGACTCTTGATCAATAGGTCTCTTACTGCTGTGATTCGAGCCTCGCTCAGGTCATGTGTGAGACGCCAAGTTCTGCAACGGAGGGTCAGGTGGTTTTTCTCCGGGCACTCCGGTTTTCGCTCGATATGAGTGAAATAATCTTGAAAGGGCCATAAAACCAAAACCAAAAAAGAAAAAAAAAATTAATAAATGTGCATTATATTATATATGCCCTTTCCGTTCTTTGAATGGCGGGACATAAAAATTTCCCCAGCCTGAGAGCAAATTCTTTCAACATAGCCCTCCATTTTGAAATTTTTTTGCCTCCATTCAAAAGTCTTTAGCAAATTCTTTCGACTGTTAGTCACCTTATTTGCATTATCTGCTGGTTCCTAGTCTGAAGGTTATCAGTGTTGGAAAAACAGGTAACCAGACCCCCCTGACCTTGAAAGGTCAGGGGGGGTCTGGTTACCTGTTTTTCCGATATTGACAATGTGCAAGCTGGGAGCCAGCAAATAATGCAAATATGGTGAATAGACTACTTAAGCTAAGCCTTACCATCTGAGTATGTCTGCAGTCTATATAGTTGTTATCTGTGTCCTGGAATATCAAATCTCCAGCAATACAGCCCTTAGATGTGGCCAGCTGAAATGAGCAGTCCTTAACATTAGGAAACATCACGAAAGCATGCCTATATAAATTTGACACCCCTTAAACCCTACTTTTATATAGTAAAACTGGGGTTTGCAGGGGTAAACATTATTTTCTTATTTCTGCTTAAAAAATAAGAAAAATACCACAATTTTTCATCTGAACATTTTCGTTTTTGGTGGTGAAATTTACAATGTATTTGTATAGGCGTATTTTCGTAATGAACATGTCCTTGTGAAATAATGGCATCCAACATGGCATCAGAAAATGATAAATTCTAGGTAAACATGATAAAACCTTTCATATTTCTATTTTCAACATAGATTATGGGTGCTCGTTAGAACCCCCTCATTGAGGTGGTTCTAACGAGTACCCACAATCTATGTTTTTGAGCAAAAATAAGGCAGATATTGTTTACCCCCGTAAACCCCACTTTTTTCTATATTAAGTGGGGTTTAGAGGAGACTTCATTTCACTGACTTGTTATCATGATGAGATAGCTAACAATTGCAGGATATATCACCATGATGATTTCAATTTTGGATTCTAAAACAGAGCCCCTATATAGGCAATGGGAAGGAACTGGGTTTTATTATGCAACAAATCATGGTGCAGAAGAGCGTGGTGAGTGATGTTATTAAAAGCTGCAAATATATGATGTCACTCGTAAAGTCTTTGTCATTAGACAGTGTAACGTCACTTTCTCGCACCAAAAACATTTGAAAAGGACATAAATGCATGTGTTACAGTCCATATTTTTTACTAGAATTTTTTCTTAAAATGGTGAAAAGTTGTGAGATGTTGAAGGAAACAACACTACAACATTATTGCAGATTTTCAATGTGTTAGAATCAAAATACATCAGCTCATGCTGTGATTTGTTGAGAAATAAATCACAGTTTGTCGGTCAGTTGTAAGTAGACAGATCACGCATGCTACATGCTCGTGATTTCATCTACTTTACAACTGACCTCAAAACTCTGATTTATTTCTCAACAAATCACAACTAGAGATGATCTCTATTTCTTAAAGCCGCACACTAATATAGCATTCCTTTGCAATATGTTTGGTGTAGAACCCTTTCAACAGTATTTCACTTATACTTACTGATCCAATATATTACAGTGGCTGAAAAATGGAGAACCCAAAGAAAGAATAGTTTTATACTGGCAAGCACAACTTCGCTTACTCACAAAGGGTGTGGAATCTTTGCAATACAATGCTTCCTCTGATATATCTATCCAGGAATTACATTTTAAAGCAAAAATTTCTGATATCGTAATGAGCCTAAGTATTTGGACAGATAAGCAAAAGCTAAAAATGCAGACCCAGATCAGACTGCTCCTTAATGAGCAGTCTGATCAGGGTCTACACTGTTTGCCATTTCATCTGCACCTTTTGGACTTTTGATGGGTCATAAAACAAATTTGTTAAAATTTTTGGGAGAATTACAGCAAGTCCTAAGGTGTCCAATTTTTATGGTATGTTTCTTCTTAGCTTATACTATTTTATTTTAGTTCGATTGCGATGAAAGCTTCAAGCTTATTGAATCGCTCTTGAACACTCATACAGGGTGTTATCATGTGTGCGCAAGAGAGGGGCAATGGCTTTTACACCACTGCTACCCATTTACCCCTGAGTAGAGTGGGGCAGTGTCATTACATGTCTTTCCCAAGGACACAACTCGATACTGGTGGCCGGATTCGAATGCGCAACCTCCCCATCTTTTTTTTTTTTTGAGCCCCAGAACCACCTAAAGTCAGCATTCCCCACCTCAGGACAGCTATGTTTGTGTCAGGATTAGTTGTCCTAAAAAATGGCCTGTTTTTTCGCGCGGCTTCCCTCTAAAAATATACTTATGGGGGCTTTGAATGGGGGGCGGCAGCCCCCCTCACGGCCGAAAAAAAATTGGGGGTATGGCCCAGCCGGCTGCTGAAATGAAATCTGAGGGTGTCTGAGGTCAAAAATGCCTCGAAATTGACACTGGCAAAACATGCTGCAGCCAGTGAAAATGGCCAGTGCCAAACCCATTAATTGTTGCCTTCACAGTAGTGTGAAGATGAAGATTCTGTCAAAAATACATGTGAAATCACACTTTTTGACAACTTTGAGATGGCCCCTCGTTACGATGGCAACAATGATTTAGGCTTACAAAGGTTCCATTTGAAAGGCTACTGTCCAGTGAATATTCCTGCCGAGTTGGATGTACTATGAAATAATGGTTATATGAAGTTGCTGTCCTAGGCAACACTGTGAAAATCAGCAAAAATCACAAGTCCCCAAGTAGAAATGGGTTAAATTCCAGTATTTAAAAACAAACAGTGTAGTCCATGATCAGATGCTGCATTATGTGGTATCTGATCTGATCTGATCTGAATTTTAAAGATGACCAACACTTGTCACACAGCAATCTGTTGTCAAAGGGACAAGAACAGCTGCCTGCAAATAGCAGTTACAGGACTTGGATTTCTTCCAAATACTATTTGTGCAGTCAGTTATTAGCAACATAACCCATTCATACAGTGACCTTGCATACTGCATAGGCTGAGAAACAAATGACTCCAAAAGAAGTGAGTTGGTTGACTGACAAAAAGTGAAGACACAGGCTGGATTGCCTTTTCATAAATAGTGTGAATTGGATCTATACACTTTGCTAATGCAATTCTAACCCTTTTTGTACCAATCTAGGCCAAGGTCAAATGTTAATGATTCAATAAAAGTTGTCATTCCTAGATGCAAGCTTATACCAAATATCATTAATGAAGCTCTAATATTTCTTGAGAAATGAACTTAAACATTTGGTTGAACATTAGGGTTGATGCAATAGTTCACTAAGACAGTGAATCATGAAATTTAGGTCAAGGTCAAATATGGATACTTGCATTAGAATTGCCATCCCTAGATACAAGTTTGTACCAAGTATCATTAATAAAGCTCTTATAGTTCTTGAGAAATTAACTTGACCATTAGGGTGAACCCTAGGGTGGTTGCAATATCTTACAACAGTCAGTCAACCATGAAATGTAGGTCAAATATGGATGCTTGCATTTAAGTAACCATCCCCAGATACAAGTTTGTACAAAGTATCATTAATGAAGCTCTTATAGTTCTTTAGAAATTAGGGCGAACACTAGGGTGGTTGCAATATTTTACAAAGTCAGTGAACCATGAAATATAGGTCAAGGTCAAATATGGATGCTTGCATGCTTGGATGCTGGCACTTTATGCCATCCCCAGATACAAGTTTGTACCAAGTATCATTAATGAAGCTCTTATAGTTCTTGAGAAATAAACTTGATCATTTGGGTGAACGCTAGGGTAGTGTCAAATGTTGACGCCTTGACAAACGGATGAACGGACGACCAGGACCCTACATCGCGCCATGCATATAGCGGGCGCGACAAAAATGGCTGAACTTTTTGCAAACTGTGTAGGCCCTGATCAGATGCCAGGTTCTGTGGCGTCTAATCTGGGCCTGCACTGTTCGCCCTGGTACCCGTTTTGGGGTTTCCAGTACTAAATGGGCTGAGGTCCCACAATTCCAAGGTAATTTTTGCTTTTGTCTACTACTTGTGATAATATGTGCTCTTGTAAAGTAATTGTAATCAGCTTGAAAACTCTAAGCCTTGAGTAATTGAACTGACCCGCTTGTAAAACAAAACTTACAACATGAAGGTCCCAGCGTGGAACATTCAACATACATGAGAGGTTATCAACTATGCCATCTAGTATGTTCTGTGTCACAAACAGGTCCGGATCTTGGTAGTATATATCTCTGAAACAAATAAGTGAGCCACCCAGGACTGTGATGATAATTATTATTAGGGTCTTTCATGGTTGAGATTTGTAATGAAAAGTTCCAATCACAGGGTGCACGACCACCCCTACATTTGCAAACAGTGTAGATCCTGATAAGATGGCTTCTGAAGAAGCCGGCTGATCTGGATCTACGAGCGTACACTGTCATTAAGTTTGTGAATTTGAATGAAAACATGATATCATGTAATCTGATTGGCTGATAGTCAGAAATGGGTGTGACTAATTCAAATATTCAGTTGGATAATGGTTAATTATTCTTGGTGCGCCTCCTTATCTGCATATCTGATACTATATTCTGATACTTTCTGGAACTCATTTGAACCTGATTAAAGCACAGAAACCAGTGCTTCAGCTGAAGTGCACGACCCGCTGGATGCTTTTAGCTTTATGAGTGTTACCATATATGGATATGGCTGCCATTTTGGTCATGTGACCTGGACCTAAAACGGTTCCCCCAATAAATGCGTCTTATCGTAAGGAGCAAAAATATATCTTATACCTACTGTATTCTGAATCGTTTTCGGGATAAAATGCATTCTTACTTTTCCAATACAAAAGCATATGTGTCAAAGTTTGACCTAGGCAAAAAGAATGTCAAGGTCAACCCAGGGTCACCATTTTAGCACTTTATGATGGGCCTACGTCCCAGATGCTATCTATCAAGTTTCGTGGAAATCTGCCCAGTGGTTCTGGAGGAGACTATTTTTGAAGGGGTTTTACCATATATGGCTTGGCGGCCATTTTGGTCATGTGACCTGGACCCCATGAGCAAATTTTGGTTTTACCCATCCCATAGAGGCTCCATATGAAATTTGACTTCAATCAGCCCAACGGATTCTGAGGAGAAGCAGGTTGAAAATTTTCACATTTTTTGCCTCGGCGAGGCTATACTAAATGGAATGTAATATTTGGCAAGTTCATTGGTTAGATCTCATTGAAATCTATCAGTAAGACAAAAATTATTTAAATATTCCAATCGGTTAAGTCACTATCACCAATTTTTCACAAACAGGTTACGGACGGACAGACAGACTGACAGAATGACACTGTGATTTTAGGGCACTCTTAGAAAATCAACCGACTTCAGTCGGTCTCTTTTTCTACGGGTCGTGCAATACACTGACTACTGAAACTTGTGCGAGCATTGTTAAACTTTAATATATGGGAAAACCCAAAACAGGTCAGTAGCAAACATTGATCAGATGCAGTAGAATATGGCATCTGATCAGGGCCTTCACTGTTTGAAAAAAGATCAGCCTTGTGTTTTTTTTCAAATAAATTTTACAGATAACACAACCTGACACCCCTAAATTTTGAAGCGGATTCCTACTATGTGTTAGGCAGATTTCCATTCAGTAAATGAGTTAAAATCTATGGTCGATGTAAATTTATCATATGACGTTGTGTCAGAATGTATGAGTAATAAAGTTAGTTAGATATACCCCATAACGTTACACATACAACGTCCTCAATGACGTGATGTTTACTAATGGCGAAATATTGACATTTTTGTAAAACAAAATAAAATGCATTTAATTGTAATATGATTAAGAGAATCGTGCATTTGTGCTTATGTATTACTAAATTTGTTAAAGGGGGGGGGGGGGGGGGGTGCCCATAAGGCCCTTTTCCTGCCCTGGAACAAAAGTCTTCATTTTCTCCTGATATATTGCCTATAGTCTCCCATTTACTAAAATAGTATTGGTTTTGTAACCTAAGCCCTAGTTATTGAGAAACATGACAATGAAAGTGGGTGGGGTAATTCAGCATTAATCTGAGGTATCATGTTTTACGCACTGTTTCTTTTTTAAAATATATCACACCCACTCATTTTTTCCACTGTTTGTTAGATAAATGTATTGGGTAAATTCTTACTTAAATTTTATTTCTCTAAAGTAAAATACTACATCTGCAGCAACTATTTTATGAACATCGTCAATTTTTGTTAATTTTGCATCTTCAAATTCAATAAATCCTAGCCTATCTCCGAAACTAAATGGCAAATTATTTTCAAACTTCCTTGAATTTAACATTGGAAGAGTACAAAGTGTTGATTAGGTTTTGGTGACCTTGACCTAGTACTCAAGGTTATTTGGGCTGGTTAAATATCAAAATTAGGGGTGACCATTTAGGCCATTTTTCTGTTTCTGAACAAAAAGCTTCAAATTCTCCTAATACATTGCCTATAGAATTCCTTAAACTAAGACAGTTTAAGTTTTGCAAAGTAAGCCCTAGTTATGGCGTTAAATGATCATGAAACTTGGTGGGGTAATGTGATACGATGCTGAGGTATTGTGTTTTATGCACCACATCTCTTTCAAAATATAGTAAATGCAGTCATATCTTCCTCTGTTTGTTTGTTTACCTTAGGTAACATCCTACCTAATTTTCTTCCTCTAAAGTTAAGTATGCCATCTGCAGCAACTCTTTTATGAAAACCTTTTATTTCTGAGAATTTTGCATCTTGGAATTCAATAAAACATAATTTTTCTGGAATTAAATGAAAGATTCAATTGAAATAAATCTGAAGACAGTATTTGGAGAAAACAAAATGTTGCCTAGGTTATGGTGGCCTTGGTTACATGGTCTTTGAAATTATCAGACAGGACCAATGAGGTTATATTCTGCCGACCCCACCCATCGCCATACCCGCCACAACAGATCTTCATTTACTCAAGCGCTGTCTTATTATTTTTCCATTTTGAGGAAAATATAAGGACTGCAGCTTTATAACATGACAGTGTGCATTTTGCTTATTTTAAGTTTTGGAATTTACAGTATATCTCTCAAATCTGAATTCTTTTGAAACGTGTACATGTATGCAGATATTATTGTGAGTGCACACAGTTGATAAGGTTTTGGTGATCTTGACCTTATTTTAAGGTCAGACTGAAATTGGACATTGTTTATTGTATTGTGACCTTGAAAACAAGGTCATTAAAGCCTAATATTGTTTGTTTACCATTACTAGTCAGCCCCGTGCTCTGTCCTGGTGACTATGCCAGATAAACTAGCATCCATTCCACTCAATTGATCCCACAAACTGTGCAAACAAGCTTAAGTTTACTAAACTTCAATCTACTTTGACCTTTGATGATCTTGAAATGAGGTTAATGTTAATCAACTTGAAATCATGGCCCAATAATTCATCTAAGTCAGTTTCTAAGAATCAAGTCCGGAGTTCCAAAGAAACTATACTCGAAGCTTAAAAATTTTGACCTATTTTGTTCTGTGGTGACCTTGAAAACAAGACCCTTGAAAATAAGGCCAAGTTCACTGAACATCTAACCAACTCAGAGACATGTCCAGATGCTACATCCAGCCAAGTCTGGTGTAATGCTGCATAATTTAAGTGACAGCTCGACTAAAGGGTAATATGAGTGCAATTATAGATATCAAGCCTGTCCTGACCTTGAAAATGAGGTCAAGGTCACCAAAATCTAAGCTCAAGGGCAAGTTCTAATGATAAAGATATCTGGGAAAGTCAATGAAATGTCACAGGATTTTAATTTAATAATTCCCAAATAAAGACAAACATTCTTTTCGATTTTGAAAATCTCACAGACCATGTGACCTTCAAGATAAGGTCATGGTCACACAAACCTAGTCAGCCCTTTATTCAGATTAATTTCAAAAGAATCCCTTGTGTAGTTCAAAAGAAAAAAAATGATTTATTGAATTCCAAGATGCAACATTCTCAGATATAGAAGGTTTTCATAAAAGAGTTGCTGCAGATTGCATGCTTTACTTTAGAGGAAGAAAACTACCGTAGGTAGGGTGTTACCTAAGGCAAACAAACAGACAGAGGAAGTTATGGCTCCGTTTGCAATATTTTAAAAGAGATGTGGTGCACAATATAAAACACAATACTTCAGCATCGTATCGAATTACCCTACCCAGTTTCATGATCATTTAACGCCATAACTAGGGCTTACTTTGCAAAACCTATACTGTCTTAGTAAAAGGAATTCTATAGGCAATGTATTAGGAGAATTTGAAGCTTTTTGTTCAGGAACAGAAAAATGGCCAAAATGGTCACCCCTAATTTTGGTCAAGGTCACCAAAACCTAATCAACACTTTGTACTCTTCCAATGTTTAATTGAAGGAAGTTTGAAAATAATTTGCCTTTTAGTTTCGGAGATAGGCTAGGATTTATTGAATTTGAAGATGCAAAATAAACAAAAATTGACGATGTTCACTAAATAGTTGCTGCAGATGTAGTATTTTACTTAAGAGGAATAAAATTTAAGAAGGAATTTACCCAATACATTTGTCTAACAAACAGTGGAAATAATGAGTGGGTGTGATATATTTTAAAAAAGAAACAGTGCGTAAAACATGATACCTCAGATTAATGCTGAATTACCCCACCCACTTTCATTGTCATGTTTCTCAATAACTAGGGCTTACGTTACAAAACCAATACTATTTTAGTGAATGGGATACTATAGGCAATATATCAGGAGAAAATGAAGACTTTTGTTCCAGGGCAGGAAAAGGGCCTTATGGGCACCCCCCCCCCCCCCCTTTATTGAGGAAAAGGCATAAAATGCTTGGCCAAGCCTCACAGTTTATCCCTTTTCCTCAACTTGTTTAACAAATTCAACTAGAACTGTCAGAGGATCTGACTATAGCCCCGCTATAGCGCTATCAGAAAAGAAAAATACAAGAGCACAGCATGCGGGTGCCAACGCTCGGCTGCAAAAATTCTAAGTCGAAAAAGGGGCATAACTGTGCCAAAAATATTTTGAGGGTTACCTCACCTATTGGTATGAGTTCCCCTTTTAATAACTAGAATTTGTTTTTCTACAAAAACACAGATGTCTCCCCCGTTTTTGACTGCTAAGTATAACCTTGATATTGGAGGTACTGAGCTGGGTCTTGTGTGCAACACATCATCAAATGAAGGTGAACATTTCTGCATAGTAACTTTAAAAATGTTCATAGAAAAATAAAAAAGTTATTGGCTGCACACAAAAAAGCACTTTTTTACCTTTGACCTCTAAGTATGGCCTTGACCTTTGAGGTACAATACATCGTCTCATGATGGTTAACATTTCTGCCAAGTAATTTCATAATCCATCAAAGAATAAGAAAGTTATTGACTGTCCCTTTTTTTACCTTTGACCTCTAGGTATGAACTTGTCATTGGAGGTATGGACCTTGGTCTTGCACATGACTCATGGTCTAATGACAGTGAAAAGTTCTGCATGGTTACTTTATAAAGTCCATCCAGAAATAAAAAAATTAATGACTGGACACACAAAAAAACAAACTTTTTTTACCTCTGACCTCTTAGTATGACCTTGATCTTGGAGGTACCGACCTGGGTCTAGCGTGCAATACATCGTCTCATGATGGTTAACATTTCTGTCAAGTAATTTCACAATCTATCCAGGAAGAAGAAAGTTATTGACTGAACACTAAAAAAGGCCCCTTTTTGTCCTTTGACCTCTTAGTACTACCTTGACATTTGAGGTACCAACTTGGGTCATGCACACAACACATCGTCTCATGGTGGTTAACATTTCTGCCAAGTAATTTCAAAATCCATCTAAAAATAAGAAAGTTATTGACAGAACACAAAAAAGGCCACTTTTTTACGTTTAACCTCTATGTATGACCTTGACCTTTCAGGTACCAAACTGGGTCATGCGTGCAACACATCATCTCATGGTGGTTAACATTTCTGCCAAGCAATTTCAAAATCAATCTAAAAATAAGAAAGTTATTGACCAAACACAAAAAGGCCCCTTTTTTACCTTTGACCTCTATGTATGACCTTGATATTTTAGGTACCAAACTGAATCATGCATGCAACACATCATCTCATGATAGTTAACATGTTTACCAAGTAACTTCGAATTCTATCTAAAAACAAGAGGGCCCAATGGCCCTATATCGCTCACCTGTGTACCAGAAAATCATTAGTGTAGGAGACCACTTGACATTGCTACATTCTAAATATCTAAGCTCAGGCAAAGCGGTGTCCATGCGTAACCCTATTGGTTTCATTGGGCGACAGGGCTTGAGATGTAATTTCATCTCAATGTCGGGTAAAAAGTCCCACAAAATTGGAAGAGACATCTCCAAAATGACCTATACAGTGTTGACAGGAATGTAAAACCTCAAATCAAACAAAATCTGTGCCTTATGGTTTTGGAAAAGAAGACTTTTTTTTAAGTTTTTTTTCCAGTATAAGTCTATAGAAGCTAATGAGCCCTGGGGCTTGGCCAATTTTGACCCAAAGGGCATGGTTGGCAGGATTTATGTAGGTGACCATTTTGTGTTGCTATATACCAAATATCTAAGGTCTGTATTTCATGGTTTCAAAGAAGATGTTTGAAGCTTTTTTCCATTATAAGTTTGTTGGAGTTAAGGGGCCACAGGATTTGGCCAATTTGGACTAAATATCTAAGTTCTGTGCTTCACAGTTTCTGAGAAGAAGATTTTTTAAGCTTTCTTCCATTTAGAGTCTATGGGAGCTAAGGGGCACCGGGGTGTGGCCCATTTGGACCCCAGGGGCATGATTAGCAGGAAATATGTAGGTGATCACTTGCCGTTGCTACATGCTAAATATCTAAGCTCTGGGCCCTATGGTTTCAGAGAAGAAGATTTTTTAGGCTTTTCTCCATTTTGAGTCTATGGGAGCTAAGGGGGTCCCAGGGTGTGGCCCATTTGGGCCCTAGGGGCATGATTGGCAGGTGACCATTTGTCATTGCCACATGCTAAATATCTAAGCTCTGGGCCCTGTGGTTTCAGAGAAGAAGATTTTTGAAGCTTTTTTTCCATTATGAGTCTAGGGGAGCTAAGGGGCCCCAGGGTGTGGCCCATTTGGACCCCAGGGGCATGATTGGCAGGATTTATGTAGGTGACCACTTGCCATTGCCACATGCTAATTATCTAAGCTCTGGGCCCTGTGGTTTCAGAGAAAAAGATTTTTGAAGCATTTTTTCCATTATGAGTCTATAGTAGCTACGGGGCCACGGGGCGTGGCTCGTTTTGACCACAGGGGCATGATTGGCAGGAATTATGTAGGTGACCACTTGCTGTTGCTACATGCTAAATATCTAAGCTCTGGGCCCTTTGGTTTCAGAGAAGAAGATTTCTGAAGCTTTTTTCTATTATGAGTCAATGGGAGCTAAGGGGCCCGCGGGCGTGGCCAATTTGGACCCCAGGAGCATGATTGGCAGGAATTATGTAGGTGACCACTTGCCGTTGCTATGTGCTAAATATCTAAGCTCTGGGCCCTGTGGTTTCAGAGAAGAAGATTTTTTAAGCTTTTTTACATTATGAGTCTAAAGGAGCTAAGGGGCCCCAGGGCGTGGCCTGTTTGGAACCCAGGGGCATGATTGGCAGGAATTATGTTGGTGACAACTTGCCGTTGCTACATGCTAAATATCTAAGCTCTGGGCCCTGTGGTTTCAGAGAAGAAGATTTTTGAACCTTTTTTTCCATTATGAGTATATAGGAGCTAAGGGGCCCAGGGGTGTGGCCAATTTGGACCCCAGGGGCATGATTGGCAGGAATTATATAGGTTACCACTTGCCATTGCTACATGCTAAATATCTAAGCTCTGGGCCCTGTGGTTTCAGAGAAGAAGATTTTTGAAGGTTTTTTCCATTATGAGTCTATGGGAGCGAAGGGGCCCCGGGGCGTGGACCATTTGGAACCCAGGGGCATGATTGGCAGGAATTATGTAGTTGACCACTTGCCCTTCCTACATGCTAAATATCTAAGCTCTGGGCCCTTTGGTTTCAGAGGAGAAGATTTTTGAAGCTTTTTTCCCCTATGAGTCTATAGGAGCTAATGGCCTCGGGCGTGGTCCGTTTGGACACCAGGGGCATGATTGGCAGGAATTATGTAGGTGACCACTTGCTGTTACTACATGCTAAATATCTAAGCTCTGGGCCCTGTGGTTTCAGAGAAGAAGATTTTTGAAGCTTTTTTTCCATTATGAGTATGGGAGTGAAGGGGCCCCGGGGCATGGCCCATTTGGAACCCAGGGGCATGATTAGCAGGAATTATGTAGGTGACCACTTGCCATTGCTACATGCTAAATATCTAAGCTCTGGGCCCTGTGGTTTCAGAGAAGAAGATTTTTGAAGCTTTTTTTCCATTATGAGTCTATGGGAGCAAAGGGGCCCCTGGGCGTGGCCCATTTGGAACCCAGGGGCATGATTGGCAGGAATTATGTAGGTGACCACCTGCCATTGCTACATGCTAAATATATAAGCTCTGGGCCCTGTGGTTTTAGAGAAGAAGATTTTTGAAGCTTTTTTTTTCCATTATGAGTCTATGGGAGCGAAGGGGCCCCGGGGTGTGGCCCTTTTTTAACCCAGGAGCATGATTGGCAGGAATTATGTAGGTGACCACTTGCCATTGCTACATGCTAAATATCTAAGCTCTGGGCCCTGTTGTTTCAGAGAAGAAGATTTTTGAAGCTTTTTTTCCATTATTAGTCTATGGGAGCGAAGGGGCCCTAGGGCGTGGCCCATTTGGCACCGAGGGGCATGATTGGCAGGAATTATGTAGTTGACCACTTGCCCTTGCTACATGCTTAATATCTAAGCTCTGGGCCATGTGGTTTCAGAGAAGAAGATTTTTAAATGTTTTCCCATTATAAGTCTATGGGAGCTATATGTTGCCATGGCAACCAGAATTCCAATCTGATCAGCCCAAAAACCTTATGCAGCCTTTCCCCCTACGTGATGATGATTCACATGAAATTTGATCAAGATTGGCCATGGTGTATTGGAGATATACTTATTTGAAATTGTTTACGGACGCACGGACGCACGCACAGACGCACGACGGACAAAAAGTGATCCCAAAAGCTCACCTCGTCACTATGTGACAGGTGAGCTAATAAGCAAGTTATTGACAAAACCCGAAAAAAGACCCTTTTTTTAACTTTGACCTCTAAGTATGACCTTGACCTTTGAGATACCAGCCTGGGTCATGCACCCAACACATTATCATATATTGGTTAACATTTCTGCCCAGTGATTTCAAAATCCATCTCAAAATAAGAAAGTTATTGACCAAATACGAAAAAAAGGCCCATTTTTTACCTTTGACCTCTAAGTATGACCTTGACCTTTGAGGTACCGACCTGCCTCATGCGCACCACATGTCTCATGGTTGTTAATAATTATGCCAAGTAATTTTAAAATCCATCTCAAAATAAGAAAGTTATTGACCAAATACGAAAAAAGGCCCATTTTTTTACCTTTGACCTCTAAGTATGACCTTGACCTTTGAGGTACCGACCTGCCTCATGCACAGCGCACATTGTCTTATGGTTGTTAATATTTCTGCCAAGTAATTTTAAAATCCATCTCAAAATAAGAAAGTTATTGTCCAAATACGAAAAAAAGGCCCCTTTTTTACCTTTGACCTCTAAGTATGACCTTGACCTTTGAGGTACCTGCCTCATGCGCACCACACATCGTCTTATGGTTGTTAATATTTCTGCCAAGTAATTTTAAAATCCATCTGAAAATAATAAAGTTATTGATCGGACACGATTTTTCAATACATATATACATACCGACAAACTTCCAAGGGAGATAATTCAAAAAGTATAAATGCGAGAGTTATAGTTCTTGCGCACTGCACGTCGTCTAATGCTGATTAATATTTATACAAAGTTTTGTCAAGATAGCTCTAACGGTTTTCAAGTTACAGAGCAGACACGAATGTGTGACAGACGGACAGATGGATGGACGGACAGACAGACAGACAGACAGACAGACAGACGCCCGGGGGAAAGACAATATGTCTCTCCGAAAAAAAAAAATTTCGGGGGAGACATAATAAACAACTAGTCCGAGTTTCAAGTAAATATGTTTAGTAATGACAGATATATTACAAAATGTCCAAGTTTTTGCATGACAACGCAGACGATGCCAGAGCTATGACAATACTTTGTTGTTTTGTTCTAAAACAGCCGAGCTAACAAGAAGAAAAATGTTTTCAGCTTTCAGCCTCTAATTAAAGGTGGTAAAAAGGCAATGGTTATGGTTCATGTGCTTTGCACATCGTCTCATGGTCCTTTACATTTGTGTGAAGTTTCATAAAATTATCTCAAACAGTTTTTGCGTTATGAAGCGGACAAGGTTAAAATTGCGATTTTTCAATGTTCAAAGGGCAATAACTCAAAAAGTAGGCAATCTAGAGTTATGGTTCATGCGCTCTGCACATCGTCTTATAGTGCTTTACATTTGTGTGAAGTTTCATGAAAATACCTCAAACGGTTTTTGAGTTATGGAGCGACAAGAGTAAAGTTGCCATTTTTCAATGTTCAAAGGGTAATAACTCCAAAAGTAGGCAAATCCAGAGTTGTGGTTCATGTGCTCTGCACATTGTCTCATAGTGCTTTACATTTGTGTGAAGTTTCATGAAAATACCTCAAACTATTTTGAGATAACATGAATAATGGAATTTGTTCAATGTTCAAAGGGCAATAACTCCAAAAGTAGGCAATCCAGAGTTATGGTTCATGTGCTCTGCACATCGTCTCATAGTGCTTTACATTTGTGTGAAGTTTCATGAGAATGCCTCAAATGTTTTTTGAGTTATGATGAATAACAGAATTATCACAGAAGGACAAGGCAAATCCAATATAGCCCTCACTTTTTCAAAGCGAGGTGCCACTAATCAAAGCACTGACATCACTATTGGGCTGACTTTGTATGTTTCAGTTGAGATTTTACAGCTCTGTCAACACTATTTAGGTCATTTTGGAGACATTACTTCTGATTTTATGGAACTTTTACCCGACATTGAGATGAAATGATATCTCAAGCACTACCACCCATAGAAAACACTAGGGTTTAAGGAGCAGTCCGACTCGCATCACTTTCTTGGGCAGGCATAGGCTTAAACGGTTTATCAGTACTCAAGTTTCAGCCCTGCATGGAAGCACCATCCAGCCCAATCTAAAAGAAATCAACTTGATCAAATGTAAACTGTAGGAGGAGTTAACTGGAAATGAAAAAATTACAGAAAATGGGCATAACTCTGTTAATATTTGGAAGACTGTAACCTCGAAACAATATGCGCTGCTCCACATAATGGTCTAACAATAAATAAAAAATAAAATAAAAAACGACTTGCTCGAATGTAAACTGTAAGAGGAGTTAGCAAGAAACGAAAAATTTACAGAAAAAGGGCATAATTCTGTTAATATTTGGAATTTGGAAGACTGTAACCTGGAAACAATATGCATTCCTATATATCATGATGTAACATTTAACTAAGTTTCATCTTGCTTGGATGTACATGTAAACTATAGGAGTAAGCCGGAAACTAAATTTTACAGAAATTGTCAAAGGGGCACAACTCTGTGACTATCTGCTGGACTGTAACCTTGCTATAATACGCACTGCTCCATATCATGGTCTAACAGTAAAAAAAGAGGGCCCAGATTCACTCACCTGAGTGTCACTGTCTCCAGTACATTCTATTTTAAGCTCTGGTGGCCATCTTGTTCATCAGAGCATAAAGATTTTAGCTATTTTGGTAGGGAGTCACCTAGGCAACATTCTTCTGAAGTTTGAATCAAATTAGCTCAAGGGTTAAGGAGGAATTCACTTTTGAAGCAAATATTAGTTTTTCTATTTTAGCTCTGGCAGCCAACTTATTAATCTAGAGCATAACGGTTTTAGCTATATTTGCAGGGAGTAACCTAGACTGTGAAGTTTCAACCAAACTGGTCCAAGGGTTTAGGAGTTCGCATTTGAAGCAAATATCAGTGGTTTTCTATTTTTTTTAGCTCTGGCAGCCATTTGGCTCATCAGAACGGTTTTAGCCATTTTGGTAGAGAGTCACCTAAGCAACATTCCTATGAACTTTTAATGAAATTGGCCCAAGGGCACAGGAGGAGTTGTTGTTTATTTTGGTAGGCAGTCACCTAGGCAACATTCCTGTGAAGTTTGAATCAAATTGGCCCAAAGGGTTTAGGTGGGGTTCGATATGGGGGTAAATTTGACCGATAGTTTCAGCTTTATCTGATGTAAACTGTAGGAGCAATCATGAAATGAAAATTTTACAGACATTTTCAACACAGCATACCTCTGCTAATATTCGATGGACTCTAACCTCAAAATAACATGTTCTGCTCCACATTATGGTCTAACTATATCCAAGTTTAAGCTTGATCAGATGTAAGCTGTAAGAGGAGTCAGCAAGGAATGAAAAAGTTTAGACAGATGGAAACCATACCCCATAACATAATATGTGCCAGTTTTGAAACAGGCAAATAAAAAAAAATCTATATAATCTATACATTTCTGTTTAGATATAACAACATTGTTTATTGCAACCCCCTCCCCCCACCCACCACAACCCCATCGGGGCTTGGAGAAATAGATTGGGCTGCATGTTGATGGTTCCACAAACACGAGTACTGGTAAACCACTTAGGAGGTCTAAGCCTGCCCAGGCAAAGTGGTACAAGTTGGCCAGTCCATGCATATATAAACCCTATTGGTTTCATTGGGCAGCAGGGATTGAGATGTCATTTCATATCAATGTCGGGTAAAAGTCCCATCAAATTGGAAGCAATGTCTCCAAAATGACCTAAATACATGTAGTGTTGACGGCAACGTTAAACCAAAAATAAAACAAACAAACAATGGCAGTGTCTTATTTTGTTTTGCATATATATATATGGGAATGCTAGCATATTTAATAACCATAATGCTCCTCAGTATTTGGAAAGGAGCAGTCTGATCAGTGTTAATTTTTTTAAGACTGTTTGCTATTCCAGCAGCACCTTTTGGACTCTTTGCTGGATCATTAAACAAATTTGTTAAGATTTTAGGAGAATTACAGCAAGTCCTCTCTAGGACTTTTACGGAATTTCCTAAAATTAAGGGCACATTTTATCCTGATGACAATGTGAAATATTGAAGTGTCTGCTGACACAAAGAAAGAAAGAAAACAGTAATTACCTTTTTGTGCAATAGTGATTTGTCTTTACCAGACGATACATAATGGATAAGACCTTCATCATCAAACCTGAAAGTTATACACCTTATTTGTTGTAATTAGAACACAGAGAGCTTAGAAACAAGAGGCCCATGGGCCACTATGCTCACCAGAGCTCAGGTGTGCACTGCCAAATAGCAGCCATATATTTTAACATGATATCATTTTAATCTACCAATTATAAACCCCAATATCCGAATGAGCACCCATCTGGACTCGGTATCCGAAACATTAGGCCTTTTATGAAGTAGAGGGTGTAGGGCATGGACCCAATGGAGCCCTGGTTGGTATCACTAACTGGGTCTTATCATAAGTAGCAAGAATATATATGGTATAGCAGTGGGGATCTGTATGCCGGAGATATAAGGCCTCTTAAGTGGTGGAGGGGTTTGGGCATGCCCTGTTGATCCCAGGAAAGCCCAAGATTGTTGTCCCTAAATGTGTCTTATCATAAGGACCTAGAATATATACAGTTTATGGGTGGGAATCTAAACGGTTTCTGATATATGAGGCCCTTCTATGAAGTGGAGAGGAGAGGAATGCCCGCTGCGAACCCCAAGTTTGTGTGCTATTGATAAGGAACAAGAACATATATGATTATGGGGTGGGGGTTTTAATGGTTTCTGAAATATATGGCCTTTTACAGTGAAGGGGCGGGGAACATTGCCCCAGCACAAAGTGACCCCCAGATTGGTGTGATTGAACAAGTCATATCATAAGGAACAATAATATTATAGTTTATGGGTGGGGATCTGAATGATTTCTGAGCTATATGGCTTTTAATGAAGTAAAGCAGGGGGGCATGGCCCGGGCACCCAGGATGACTCCCAAGCTAGTGTTATTTGAATGTGTCTTATCATTAGGAAGATGAATATATAGGGTTTAGGGGTCGGGCTCTGAACAGTTTCTGAGATATATGGCCTTTTGTAAAGTGGTGGGGTGGGGCAAGGCCCTGGCTTGACCTGGGAGACCTCCAGGTTGGTATCAAAGAATGTGTCTTATCATAAGGAACAACAATTTATATGGTTTAGAGGTGGGGATCTGTAAGGTTTCTGAGATATTGGGTCTTTCATGAAATGAAGGGGTGGGGCACGACCCCGGCACATCCCTGGGGACCCCCAGGTTAGTGTCACTGAATATGTCTTAACATAAGAAACAAGAATATATAAGGTTTAGGAGCGGGGATCTGAATGGTTTCTGAGATATATGGCCTTTTGTGAAGTGGAGAGGTGGGGCAAGGCCCCGGCGCCCCAGGAAGACCCCAAAATTAGTATATATGAATGCGTCTCTTCATAAGGAACAAGAATGTTAATATATGGTTTAGGGTCGGGGATCTGTAAGGTTTCCATAATATTGGGCCTTTTATGAAATGGAGGGGGTTGGGCATGACCCTGGCACATCCCAGGTGACCCCAAGGTTGGTGTCACTGAATGGGTATTATCATAAGGAACAAGAGTATATTTGGTTTTGGGGTGGAGATCGAAATGGCATCTGAGATATATGGCCTTTGGTGAAGCCGAGGGGTGGAGCAAGGCCCAGGTGCACACCGGGAGACCCCCAAGTTGGAGTCAGTGAATGTACCTTTTCATAAGGAACAAGAATATATATATGGTTTAGGGGTGGGGATCTGTAAGGCTTTCAAGATACTGGGCCTTTTATGGAATGGAGGGGGTGGGGCATGACCCCGGCACATCCCAGAGGACCCCCAGGTTGGTGTCACTGAATGCGTCTGATCATAAGGAACAAGAATATATATAGTTTTGGGGTGAGATCTAAATGGTTTCTGTGTTATATGGCCTTTTATGAAGTGGAGTGGGGCATGGCCTTGGCACAACCTGGGAGACCCCCATGTTGGCATAAAAGCATATAGCTGAGAGACGTATACTCAAGAAACATTTTTAAAAAATTGTGTCAAAATATCTGCAATGACTTGGCAGCAAATGCCATTTTTCAATTTTCCCCATTATAAGTCTATGGAAAATCTAAGTTGCCATAGCAACCAAACAAAAGAGCCGAATTTCATAAAAAACACAAAACCTGTAAAGGCAAATATGGTGAATATTTCCAAAAACTCTCAGCCTCATAGATCATACGGTTTCTGAGGAGATGATTTTTGAAGGGCTTTTTTTTTTTTTTTTTTTTTTTTCATTTTGGTTTCCATGGCAACATATAGAAATGAGCAGTAGGCCTAAAATCATATGGCAGATAGTAGATTGCCTAAGGAAGATTTCTAAGGAAGTTTTGTCAAAATATCTGCAGAGGCTTGGCAGTAAATGCCATTTTTCCTTTTTTTCTGTTTGTAAGTTTATGGAAACCCTAAGTTGCAGTAGCAACCAAACTAATGAGCGGATTTTCATTGAAAACAAACTTTCAATCCCCCAGCCCAAGGATGCTACAGATGAAATTTGGGCTGAATCGGCTTAGTGGCTTCAGAGGAGATTTCATTTGAAAGTGTTGACGTCAGACGACGATGATGAGGGACAACTGCCTATCCTATAAGCTCCCCCGGAGCCTTCGGCTCTGGTGAGCTAAAAATTACATTAAAACAAGCGCTTGAAGACTTTCAATTAACTGCACAGTTTTATTCTGTGCTATGGCCATTTGTCACTGTCTTATCATGTTCTTCATATGTGTGTCACTAAGTGTAGGTAAATTAAAACAAAACAAATGTATGAAGTTCTCAGTTTATTTAAAGTTTGAGCAAGCAGGAAATGGAAAAGGGGAGCATACCCAGATGTTTTTACATAACTTTAAGTATGTTCCAAGCATGTTCAGAGTTGGCATAAGGAGCATAACATGTCCAGAGTCTGCTTATGATGCATCCTAGTGCAACAGAGGGAGAGTTAAGACAGCTCTGTCTAACTTACAATGCCTTGTGGTGACATCAGATGATCAGAAGCTAGACTCTTAAGTTAGTGGTTCCCTTTGACAATACAAAGCTGACTTGTATGACACATATCTGGGAACCTTGTGAACATTGAGGGTCAAGTCCTAGTGCAACAGATCGTCTGCTGAGTGCAATAACGTTGTAAGTGCAAAATGGCAACTTTTCAGGAGAGACAAAAACTGTTTTATTAAAGAATGGCATAGAAAACCATACTATAAGCTGGTTTCTTAACTTCATGGCAATTTCTTTCATTTGTGTGTGATGTTTATTGTTGAATAAATGACATTTGAAAAGAAATATTTAGCATTTAAGGTTTGATACACCATTTCTGCGTGGAGTGTTTTTGGTGCAAAAAAGGTGTAAGTGCATCCAGCGCTAAAATGGTGTAAATGTACAAACCTTATTTTTGTGCCTTTTACATGGTAAAGCAGTAAATTAAAGACACTTGGTAGGTAATAGGTCACATTTTATACATTCTGCATGGTACTTACATGCTTATTCTGAAATATCAAGCGGCAGGATTCAATATTTTTTAGGTATTAACAAACTTTGCGCAAAAATGGGGTAAGTGCACTTACACTGTTTTTGCGCCAACCTTTTTTTCTATAAGTCAGAACAAAAACGGCGTAACTGACAAAAAAAATCCAAAATGCTGAAATAAATCATGATTGAGGCAGAATCCAGCTGTTGAACTTACTTACCAAGTGTGTCTAGTCCTAAGGCACTCATTTATGCAAAAAAACTATTTTGGCCAAAATGTCAGTTACACCGTTATTGCACTCAGCAGACGAGATGGAGATAAGCTGGCTTGTACTGATTTTCACACCACCTTTACCCAGTACTAAGTGGGTCTGATGACACCTCCATAACCTTTGCAGACTTCTCATGTAAAAAGTTACCATTCTATTCATAAAATACCCCTCCTGACTGAGATATTGAGAAGATGATCATTCTGAGCAAGTTTTGATGATGACTGGACCAAACTGTGGCCTCAAAAGTGTTCCCAAGGTTCTTCTATGATTTGACCTACTGACCTACATTTTGACCGGACATGAACCAAATTGGAACTTGAACGAGATATTATCAAAATGATCATTCTGAACAAGTTTGATGATGATCTGGCAAAAAATGTGGCCTCAAGAGTGTTAATAATGATAATAAAGTCTTTATTTCAAGAGGGTAGCACAATTAGAACAGTAACTAATCTCCCTTGTGGCCCTAATAAGGTTTTTCTATGATTTGACCCACTGACCTACTTTTTTATCCAAAATGACCCATATTTAAACTTGACTGACACATTGTCAAGACGATCAACCCGAGCAAGTTTGATGATGATTGGTCCAAAACTGGACTCAAGAGTGTTCACAAGGTTTTTATATGATTTGACCTAATGACCTACTTTTTGTCCCGACATGAGCCATATTCAAAACTGACCGATACATTGTCAAGATGATCATTCTGAGCAAGTTTGATGATGATTGGACCAAAACAGTGGCCTCAAGAGTGTTCACAAGGCTTTTCTATGATTTGACCTACTGACCTATTTTTTACTGGACATAACCCATATTCAAACTTTACCGAGATATTGTCATCATCATCATCATTGGAGTTTTGATTAATGTGCAGGTAGAGGGGCAATATCCACATAAATGGACCCCCTTCTAGGTAGCTGGCTTGCTGCAAGCATGGCAGATCTCACACCAGATCTCCAGGTTTGTCTATCATGCGTGTCGATAGCAGAGAGTTTCCATTCTCTGCGATCTCACTCTGTCAGCAGCTTCCAGGTCATCTTGGGCCTCCCAGGCCCACGCCTTCCATCTCCCTGTATGTCACAGACAGTCTTAATAATAATAATAATAATAATAATCAACCTTATTTATAGAGGGTAACACATTTGGTAAACTTGTACTGATCTTCCATGTGGCTCTCTTTTCCTGGGTAGAAACCAGTACTACGCAATGTGGACAAAGTCTCTTGCTCAAGGAAACAAAACTAGCCGCTCATGGGGATCAAACCTGATACCTTTCGATCCCGAGTCTGATACTTTACCACTACACCACTGCGCTCCACATTACTTGACTGCACTGTTGGAACGTTCAACATGTCCATAGCAGCGGAGCCTTCTCTCTTTCTGGATGAGGTCCACGTCCTCAATGCCAAGCCATGCAAGTAGTTCATTGAACCTGATGGTGACAGTGTCTTGCGGCTTGACATTGCAGATCTGTCTGATCATTGCCATGTCATTCCAATGCAGACACTGGAGGTTTGGCTTTGTCAATTGCCAAGTCTCATTGGCATGAAGCATTGCGCTCCACACACAAGAACTGTACAAATGGCCATGTGTCTTGAACGAGAGGTGGCGGGAAGAGAGAACTGGTAGAAGCTCCTTGAATTTCTTCCACGCTGTTTCACACGTGATGTGGTTGAAAGATCACAGCCACCCGCTGCTGAGAGCATGTCACCTAAGTAGCAAAAGGAAGCTACCACTTCCAGCTTGAATCAAATTGGCCCAAGGGTTTAGGAGGAGTTCGAGTTTGAAGCAAATTTACGATGTTTTTCTATTTTTAGCTCTGGTGGCCATTTTGCTCAATGGACTGAAACGGTTTTAGCTATTTTGGTAAAGGGTCACCTAAGCAACATTTCTGTGAAGTTTGAATGAAATTGGCCCAATGGTACAGTAGGTGTTGGCATTTAAAGATTTTTCTATTTTTAGCTCTTGCCGCCATCTTGTTCATCGGAGCAAAACGATTTTCGCTATTTTGGCAGGGAGCCACCAGGGAACATTCTTGTGAAGTTTGAATCAAATTGGTCCAAAGGTTTAGGAGGAGTTTGCATTTAAATCAAATTGTTGACGACGCACGACAGACATTCTCTGATCACAATACCTCACCATGAGCACTTCATGCTCATGTGAGCTAAAAACCCACAACTGAACATGTCATCAGTCAAGGACAGCATTGCCTTTAGTAGATACCATAAAATTTTGGACACCTTGAGGACTTACTGTAATTCTTCTAAAATTTTAACAAATTTGTTCCATAATCAAGCAAAGGTCCAAAAAGTCCAGATGGAATGGCAATGTAGCCCTGATCAGGAGCAGTCTGGTCTGGGTCTGCACTGTTTGCTTAGGCCTGGCTGTCTCAATACTTAGGATCATTATGGTACTCATTTAACCCTGATCTTGCTGAATATTCATTTAAGCCACACCCATTTCTGTCTATCAACCAATCAAATTACTTGATGTAATTTATTGCTACAAATTCATAAACTGAATGCCAAACAGTGTAGATCCTGATCAGATGGCTTCTTCAGAAGCCATCTGATCTGGATCTACACTGTTTGCAAAGATAGGGGTTGTCGTGAACAGCAAGATAAGGGTTAAATGGAAGCAGGGTTGATTATTATGTTAACAGAAAGGTGAGCAAATACAAAACGATACAAATGCACAAAAACAAATCCATTTATTATGCCCTGCATGAAACAGACCCGGAAGCAGGCACAGCAATGAAAATCAAATAACTTTCTTCACCGATTCACCCCTGACCGCCTAAGTGGACTGTTACATATTTGAATTTGGACGTGTGCACTGTCATCAAATAAAGATTTTAGTCAAATCATTTTACAACAGAATATGGTCAACAGTTTAGATCCTAATGAGACATCTAATCAGGCTCTACACTGTAGGTATATGCAATGGTCTACAGGGTTGAAAGAGTAAGTAAACAGCTTAAAATGAATCTACTATTATTACGATTCATGAACTTCTTAATCTATCATGCAACACTTGACAAGTGATACTTCATATGGTGCAAGTCAAGTAAATAATTTACACTTTTCAGCATAAATTAATGAATAAGTGAAATTTTTTCCTTTCTTGTAAATTGGTATTGTTGTCAACCAAACAGTGTAAATGATATGAATTTCTGTTCTAGAAATGTGTTTCTATACATTTTAAAGGTAAAACTATACAGTGTAGAGCCATGAAAAGTGTTTTATAGAGGTTTGCATGCACTTACCAAACTTCTTCACAGATGGCAGAGAATCAAACTTGACAGAAGTAAGTCTTTGATTATCTCCCTTGATGCACAGCCCTTTGTCCTTGTCAAATCTGCAAGAATTTGGTTGTGTTGTTATGATCACAATACCCAGATAAAATGAAAGGGAATCAGAAGAGATAGGAGGGAAAAGAAAAGAATGCTGAGTGTAAAAGTTGAGGAATGCAATGTAAACTAGAAATGCGTCCATAGGACACGGATGCCCCCGCCTGAAAAAATGTCTATGTTCGTATTCATCCATAGAAAGTTATTGACCGTGTTTAAGTTTTGGACCCTTTTTATGCCATTTGACCTCTAAGTATGACCTTGACCTTGGAGGTACAGATCTGGGTTTGCATGTGACACATAATGTCTCATGATGGTTAACATTTCTTCAAAATAATTTCAAAATCCATCCAGAAATAAGTAAGTTATTGGCTGCGTTTAAGTTTCGAACCCTTTTTTTTACCTTTGACCTCTAAGTATGACCTTGACCTTGGAGGTACGGACCTGGGTTTTGCATGTAACACGTCGTCTCATGATGGTTATCATTTCTGCGGAGTAATTTTAAAATCCATCAAGAAATAAAGAAGTTATTGGCCGCGTTTAAGTTTCGGACGCACAGACGAACGGACGAACAGACGCATGGACGGACGGACAGGGGCAACGCTATATGCCCTTTCCACCATTCTTCGAATGGCGGGGGCATAAAAATCACAGACAATACATGATACCCTGCCATTGCAGGCAATACAACCAAATCAAACTGAAGGCGAGTCAGATGCATTTTTTTATATTTATAATTTCAATAGCAGAAAATCTTAGAAATGGGACAGCCTTGACACAATGTGACAATAACCTTCCTATATACCCTGGTATTCTGAAAAAAAATTATTTCACCTGCTACAGAAACTGGAGGCAAAAACCTATTTTTCAGATATATCAAGGACAAATAACTCAGGAACTGTAATAGCTAGAGAAGTAGAGTTCATATGGCCAAGGACGCACGAGCTTGCAAGTGCGTCTCAGCTATATGAACGAGCCTTATATAGAAAAATGACCATAAAGGGTCATTTTTCTATATAATCTACAATATTTTTTTTAATATAACACAATTGTTTAATTAACACCCTTTCTGCATAGTGTTATAAAGAGGTTGTGGTGTATATAAAAATGATAGTAAATGGCCATTTTGCTATATAATCTAAACAATTTTGTTTCTGCTTTGGACCACAACAATAGTATTCTAAAGAGCTATAAATTGTGTAGAAATACCACTTTTTTCTATATAGAGAGGTGTGCAGTACATGGATTAGGCATAAAAAAAAAATTGGTAAGTAGGTAGGAGAAACATTTTTTTATTTTTCTCCCCCCCCCCCCCCCCCCCCCAACACACACAAGAAAGGCCTGTATTTTTTACGTGTTTTTGTTTTTGTACATGTTTTTTGTCAATAAAACTGTCATGTGGCACTATATATCATAATTCATTTTAGAAGCTCAAAAAAGTCAGCTCTGTATTTTGGAAAATACTAAATGCCATAACTACAAAAATGTACTTAAAACGTGAAATTACTATGGGAAAATGCAAAGACGACACTGGGTAGGGTCAGAATTTGAAAATGGTAGGGCCGGCTTTTTAATTTTTATTCTTTTCTTTTATTGATAAAAATACATAGTAGAGCAGGCGGATCTGAAGCAGGGTCGGTCGGGTTAGCGGAAACACAGCTACAGTAAAACTTCGATGGCTCGAACACCGAAGGCTCGTTTACCATGGATGTGTCGAACCCATTCTTGAGCCCCTAGCGAAATCTTCTAAATAACAAATAGTGGGGGATAATTAAGGAGATATTAGTCTTTTATCTTGCAAATGTATGCTGTTTGTACTCATTAGAATCGCCTCGATGAGGCGATTCTAACGAGTACACACAGCACACATTTTCATTATAGAACGCCCAAAAGATGTCTAAAAGTATCTCGTTGTGCCTCCTGGCAGTAACCATCAGTGGCTCGAACTACCCATGTCTCGAAGAGATTTTCGAGGTCCCAAAGGTGTTCGAGCCATTGAAGTTTGACTGTATCTCTTTTAGGCCTTAACCTGATGACAAAAACAACTTACTCAGTATCCCTCCATGCTGATGTGCTTGGATAAATCAACATTGGGGCAACATCTTCAGCAATATTTCTCACCACCATGGCTGTAACAGCTTCTATCCTCTGTAGGATTTCCTCCCTAGAGAATACAGGAAAGTAAAAATAAGGGTCTGCCAGGAAGGACCCTCTGGACACATAAGTTTAAGTAAGGCTGACACGATTAATCTTATAATCGATTAATCGATCGATAAATTCCACAAAAATGATTATCATTTCTGATTTGCTTTTAATCGATTACTTGATAGGTACAATTTACTACCCAAAGTTATGCCTAAAATAGCTGAATGAGTGGCAAACAGTGCAGACCCTGATGAGACGCCGCATTATGTGGCGTCTCATCTGGGTCTACACTGTTTGCTCAGGCCTATCTGTTCAAATATACATATGGTAAAGTGCAACATATGGTAAGAGTCATGCTCAGACAGAAAGCCAGACAGGTAAAAGAATGTCAAAAACCTTAGCGATCACTAATCGATTATCGATCGCAATGACAGGACTGATAATCGATTATCTTTTAAGCTTCGATTAGCCAGCCCTAAGTTTAAGTAATGTCACATTAACAATTATGCAACACCATAAAATTGCCCAATTTTAAGCATCAAGTCATCATTTGAAAAAAAAAAACAAAAAAAAAACAAGAGGGCCATGATGGCCCTGGATTGCTAGCCTGATCCACACTGTAGAAATGAAATGGTAGGTAATATAGTAAGGTGCCTTGTCAGAAGGAACATACATGCCAAATATGAAGGCTCTATCTCAAATGGTTCAAAAGTTATGATTAAGTAGGTCACAGGTCAAGGTCAAAATTCTTTGCATGAGTGGGAAGACCTTGTCACAAAGAATCTACATGTCAAATATGTAGGATCTATCTTAAATGGTTCAAAAGTTATGACAAAAAAGGTCAAAGGTCAAAATTTTTGTATGGGCGGGAAGCCCTGGTCACCAAGGAACCTTCAAGCCAAATATGAAGGCTCTATTTCAAATGGTTCAAAAGTAATAAAATTAAAGTAATGGCAAAGTTGATTAAAGGTCAAGGTCACGGGTCAAATTTTTGCATGGGTGGGAGGCCATTGTCAGAAGAACATACATGCCAAATGTGATGACTATCTCAAATGGTTCAAAAGTTAAAGTAGGTCAAAGGTCAAGGTCACGAGTCAAAATATTTGTATGGTAGGAAAGCCAATGTCACAAGGAACAATTACATGTATGCAAAATATGAAGGCTCTATCTCAAACGGTTAAAAAGTTATGATGAAGTAGGTCAAAGTCACAATATTTTTGTATGAGTGGGAAGCCATTGTAGAAAAAGAGCCTACATCCCAAATATGAAGGGTCTATCTTAAATGTTTCAAAAGTTATGACAGTGTAGGCCAAAGCTCAAGGACACAGGTCAAACATTTTTGTATGAATGGGAAATCCTTGTCACAAGAAACTTATATGCTAAATATGAAGGCTTTATGTCAAATGGTTCAAAAGTTATGACAAAGTAGTTCAAAGGTCAAGGTGATAGGTCAAAAGTTTTGTATGGGTGGGAATCCCTTGTCATAAGGAACATACATGCCAAATACGAAGGATCTATCTCAAGTGGTTCAAAAGTTATTATTAAGACATAGGTCACAGGTCAAGGCCACAGGTCAAACTTTTTTGCATGAGTGGGAAGCCCTTGTCACAAGCAACCTACATGCCAAATATGAATATTGATTACTTTTATGTGACAACAGAATGAAAGCCAATTTTCAAGAATTTTGTAAAATAGAAGTGAAGGCAATGATCAGGAATGGATACAATTAACCCACAGCCTCCATCAGAGACACCAAAGGGAAAGAAACACAAACACAAAACAACCAGACCGTAACTGAAACATCAACAGCGGAAAGCAAAAAAGGACAGTAACTTTCCAACAAAATGCCCAATTGCCTATCCAAAACAAAATAATATAAGCGATACACACACTCAAAGAAAAGCCATAACAAAAATAAACCACGACAGAAGAACCACCTTGGAACGGTCGGTGGAACGAATTCCACTGGGGGACTTAAATCGATTTTACGTGGCCACAATCCTCGCCCTAACTTCCAAAAAGGTTACAAATTTATCATTTTCCGGAGTATGCCTAACATATTCCTCCCATTTAGCACCCTTGCTCCTATAAGCCACCCCATCACTGTTTTTCCAAGAACAAAATAATAAGCTCCCCTTCTGCTGTCAGAGGAAAAATATTTTGGCTTACCTGAGTAATGATTTCAGCCTTACAATCATTGCCCTATCTGCTGTGAATCATATCATGCAAGGTATTTCTAAACCCTCTGCTATCACACAGTCTTTATTAACCACTTGGTACTTTACATATCATGATCCCACCATATTTGAATGGAAAACCACCATGTGTAATGGGTTTTAAACTTTTCGTTCTGGTAAGATGTCTGTCTCTAATAAGCGCCCCCTCTTTTTCCCATTTTTAAGTGCCTGGGCGCTAAATGGGAGGAATACAGTATTACCTGCAGCTATAACCTATAGAACATAAAAGGCATGGAAAATGAAAAGAAAAGGTTTCAAACCCTAACCCCATCCACCCTATTCTCCTGATCTGGCACCCAATGATTATTTTTTGTTTACGAACTTGAAGAATTGCATGGACATCACTTCCGGTCAGGTGAAGAGATTAAGGCAGCAGTTGGGGCCTTGGGGGGTTGACTGACCCTAAAGACCCTGAATTTTACAAAAATGGACTTTCACCCTTCAAACAACAATGGAGGAAGTGCTTATTGCTGCGAGTTGGCGGGTGACTTATGTGGAAAAAGAAGAAGTCAAGCTTGACTCTAAGTAAGTAAGGCCAGATACTCATTGAAAGACCCTTGTACATGTATATTACATCTATTGGGCTCTGGGTTGTGTGTATGTGTTCATATGGTTGGTTGGGTGGATAAGGTGGGGAAAGAGGAGAACAAGATAAAGTAAGAGATTTTTTTCAGGAGTATACGAAGAACGTGTGTTCAAAAGTTACATGCACTGATCCTTGAATTTTATGCGGATTTGCGGGGAGGGGGCAGGGGACTGGCCCCTAACACAGATCATGCAAAAGGTTTTCCGCAACACACACATATTGTACTTATTGTTCAATATGGTCCCAGATCAGATAGTGCACCAGGGACTTTGGAAGTCCCAACTAGTCCTGAAACCTGGAAGTCCTGGCTTGCAGCACTTCTAGATGTGGTCCAATATTTAACCAGATCTGTAGAAATTTAATTTTTAGATGCAGGGTTCAAAATTGAAGACCCTAAGTAGCTGCAGATATAAAAAAGTGAATATAATATAATGAATGTGTTGTTGGAATTACTGCTACATTTCTTGAAAGAAACATAGAATTGTCTTGGCGAAGCAATACTAAGTTAACCCCTGGAAGGATTTTCATTAAACATTGGTCAAATATCCCCCTCAGCATGTTCAGTGCGCTGATGTGCAGAACCTGTAAATAAACCATGCCAACTCAGGTCAAGGTCACAGGTGAAGGTCACAAGTTTGAAACTTTGAATTTTGTATCCGTTTCATATCTCCTTTACCCCTATAAGAATTTTCATTAAAGTTTGGTGAAATATCCCCCCTCAGTCAGCTGATGTAACCCATAAATAAACCATGCCAACTCAAGGTCACAAGGTTGAGCCTTGATTCAATGTTACTGATGCAGTTTCAGTAGAAAGGTAACAAGACATTTCGCCCCCAAGACATTTCCCCGCTGGTCGTTTCGCCTCCTTTATTGGCCCCTAGTTGTTTCGTTCCCCCAACCCTAGTCTTTTCGCCCCCAAAATATTTTCCGATATTTTTTATATATAAAAGATTTATCTCTATGTAGGAAAGAGACAAAGGGAGAGAAAGAGAAGAACATGTAATTTAAATGAAATTGTTTATTAGGAATTATGATAAGTATTACCTGCTTTGATCAATATTGTTAATCACATTGTTTATTTGATTTGACACATTAATCATGTAATTAATGCGATTAATGATGAGGTGTGAAAACATGCGCTCTTTGCAAAGTTGAACGTCTTCAATTATTGCTTAAGCACCTTTACCAGTTTTGTTTTAAACTGGTCGGTTGGTTCGTTAACAGTCGGCCAGCAAAGATTAATGGTGAGGTGTTAAAACATGTGCTCTATGAAAAATTAATTGTCTTTAATTATCTCTTTTTCCCCTTTAAATTGGTCGGTTGGTTCTTTAACAGTGTCAGCAAGCAATGGTTGAAAATGAAGAAGAAGCCCATGAGGATACAAAATATGTACATAGTGGCTTATATGACAGTGTTGTGGGTAATTGCTAGGGGGCTGTCCCTCAGACTGCTTTCTTGTTATTTTAATAGGGATGTTCTCCTTGCAGCTTACATGGATAATTCAAATTTTATTTTCACATTTCCACAGCAACTTTCTTCTTGTATTAATGATTGTCTCAAGTTGTCTAGAGAACTTTTAACTGTTTGAAAAACATCACCCATCTTCAATATTCACGTCGTCTGTCAAAATATGCTTACTCGTTTCATGTGAAACGATCCACGCCGGCAGTATAATAAGTGTAAGCCGGTTATGTTTGTTTTATCGGCCCCCGCAGAAATAGATGGGCTGCATGATGCTTCCACACAGAGCTGAATAACTGTCTAGAAAAGCTAGGAAAAACTTGTGTTCGGCTTTAATATTGTGCCATCTTGACTATTCTTGTTCGCCATGGTATGCTGGCCTTGACAGAGGTTTAAAGATAAAAATACAAATAGCTCAGAATAAGATCTTTAGATTCATTAATCAACTAGGACCTAGAACAAGGATAACTTTTGAAATTCTAATGAATCAATGAAAAGTAGAGCGTGATAGCTCAGTGGTAAGTGCACTTGCCTCTGATGCTAGAGGTGCCGGGTTCGATCCCCGGCAGCGGCGATAAAATTTCGGTGTCCGAACACGCTCCATTGGCATCATTTGCAGGGATGAATGTCATAAAGTGCACCGTCCTTCGGATCGGGACGTTAACTGGAGGCCCCCTGTGCAGGGAGAACCATCCCCTGTGCAGGTTAAAGATCCCTACCGTAATTACATGATTACTGTGTAGACTTTCATCCTGCAAAAACCTGGAGTGTATGTAATATACACCTGCGGTAATGGTGAAATGTGACCGACGCAGTATCAGAAGATAGATAGATAGAAATCTGAACTTGCTTAATGTTGAAAATAGGGCGAAACAGTTGAGATTAAATCATGTTCATAAGATATTCTATAACTTATGTCCTTCGTATTAAAAGGAAACTCCCCCCCCCCCCCCCCCCCGCCAATCAGGGCTTGAAAAAATATATGGGCTGCATGATGCTTCGGCGCAGAACTGAAACCGACCCGCACACGAGTACTGGTAAACAGCTTAGAGGATCTAAGCCTGCCCAGGCAAAGCGGTGCGAGTCGGCCCGCCCATGCTTATTAACCCTATTGGTTTCATTGGGCGGCAGGGCTTGAGATATCATTTCATCTCAATGTCGGGCAAAAGTCCCACAAACTTGGAAGCAATGTCTCCAAGTGACCTTTACAGTTTTGACGGGGACATTAAACCTCAAATCAAACAAACAAATCGTTCCTTTAAAGGAGGTTCATCACCATAATACAAGGTCTAGCGGCTATAACTTTTTAGTCCCTCGTTGTCAAGGCATCGATAGTTCCACCTTTTATTACAATGGAATAAAAGATTGGAATTCCCTTCCGGACTGGCTGAAAGCAGCATCTAATTCAACATGGTCAAGCAACTTTCCTTTGGGTCCCCCTTACCACTTCCCTTGTGTGTGAGAATTGTGTCAATCCACCCCACTTCCATTTTCTGTGATAACTGTGTCAATCACCAGTGATATTTAAATAGTGCTATCATGTCTTCCGCACACACACTTGGGCCACTGTATGCTCGGGACACACTGTTCCTAGAGATACAGAGGGGGTTTGTGGAGAAGCTATATGTGACACTCTGGTGCCAATCATGGTCCACTTGAGTGTGTGGTGGATGTGGTCTTCATTATTCTTACCGTGGTTTGAGCACTCTTCTGTGATAGATTCATTTAAAAATGTCTCTTAAAATGCTTTTCTCGTGCCAAAATCTTGAATCATTATCAAATGGACCCCATTGGAAATATGCCTGTTGGCTTTTATGCGCCATCCATAGGTTTTAAGATCATTCTTTTAATTTTAGGCACATTGATAAATGGGTGCGGATGTTTATTATATAACAGCCTAGCCCATTACCTAAACCATAAAAAGTAGAAGTAAAACAAAGATCAGGAATCGATACAATTAACTTACTCCACCCATCAAAGACACCAAAGGGAAAGAAACACAAACATTAAGCGACCAGACCATAATAGAAACCTAAACAAAGGAAGGCCATAAGGACAGTTACTTTCCCACAAAATGGCCATATGGCCATCCAAAATAAAAAGACACAAGTGATACACACAGTAAGTAACAAACAACACCATAAATAAACCGCCACAGAAACACCACCTTGGAACGGTCAGTGGAAAGATTTCCACTGTGGAAAGATTTCCACTGGGGGGGGGGGGGGGGGGGGGGGGGCTTAAATCGATTTTACGTGTCCACAATCCTCGCCCTTACTTCCGTCGCGATTTAGACAAATAATTTGTTCAGTCCGCATGAAGGCCTCCTAACTCATCAGTGCAACATCTCCGTGAACACAAAAAATCAAAGAACCACAGAGGTGAGACAAGGGTGTGGACTCGACAGCAAGAAACCACTGAAATTCTGGAGCAAAAGAAAACCAACAGTTAGACTCCGATGGGCCCGACCAGAGACAGAGCATCAGTATATAAAGTCTAGTCAAAAGCTAATTGTGATACTGTTTATATTTTTGCCCCTGTCTCAGTTTTCACAAACATCATTCAAGTGCGCTCATAATTATTCATCATTTAAGTAAAAATTTTAATATCAAAACTTCATTTTTAAATATTATATGTATACCTGATCTTATTTCCTGAATAAATCTTAATCTTAATCTTGAAACCGACCAGCACACGAGTACTGTTAAGCCGCTTAGAGGATCTAAGCTTGCCCAGGCAAATCAGTGCGAGTCGGAACGCCCATGCTTATAAACTCATTTGGTTTCATTGGGCGGCAGGGTTTGAGACGTCATTTCATCTCAATGTCGGGTAAAAGTCCCACAAAATTGGAAGCATCGTCTCCAAAATGACCTTTACGGTGTTGACGGGGACGTTAAACCTCAAATCAAACAAACAAATAAATAGACTACCAATAGCACCGAGAGGATGAGAAAACAAAATATCACGTATAGCATTACGGTGATACGCCTGTGCGACATAGTACATGTTATGGTTATTTTTCTGAAGAAGATTTTTCAATTGTTTGATTTGAGGTTTAACGTCCCCGTCAACACTGTAAAATTCATTTTGGAGACGTTGTTTCCAATTTTGTGGGACTTTTATCCGACATTGAGATGAAATGACATATCTCAAGCCCTGCCGCCCAATGAAACCAATAGGGTTTTTATATTAAAGCATGGACGGTCTGACGCGCACCGCTTTGCCTGGGCAGGCTTACACTCTAAGCGGTTTACCAGTACTCGTGCGTGGGTCGGTTTAAGCTCTGCGTGGAAGCACCGTGCAGCCCATCTTTTTCTTCAAGCCCCGATGGGCGGGGGCCGAGATAACCATGATAGCTGCTTGTTATAGACATAGACAGAGAAGATATATATTTTGTGCAACATACAAACATAAGCCATTTAAGAGAAACAAATATCACAGCACATACATTAAAATACTATACCTAAGTAAGATACTATGGGGTGCCGTTTTACTATTTTCAATTTTGAGATATATATTATTTTAGTATGGATATCTATAAATCAAATAATAGATATCTATTATTAACATTATTGATATCTATAATTATCAATATTTTTATTTCATAAAAAAGTAAACAATGATATTTAATAAATATTTCTTGATATCTATAATTGTGTTTTATGATATCCAATATTCCTTTGCAAATAAAGATATCTTAAAATCAAATTATAGATATCATTTAAAAGGCTGAATTATAGATATCACAATTTTGAATAATGGATGTCAGAAAATATATTCTGGATATCAATAATTATAATTACTGAGATCCTAAAATGTTCTTCAATATTGGATATCTATATATCGAATAATAGATATCAAGGAGCTTATGACACCGAGCTTAAAGATTTCTCTATAGTTTCTGTAAAGCAGCTAATGTAGGCAGTGTTTGATTTCAGTGGTCCGAGAGATAAAAGATTAACTCTTAGCCAAAGCATTCTTGGGGTCAATATCTGTCAATATTTCAACCACATGCAGACTCCATGGAGCGATTTATTACCTGACAAGTACTTAATATGCCCCTAACAAAAACAATTATTACAAGACTTACTTGATAGAGTGTGTTGGGAGAGTTATTTCTTTAGAACAGACGAGTTTTATCGGATTTTAATGAGGTGCAACATTCCTGACTGACAACAGGGTTATGATTAAATTAGATAAGGGCCTGAAAATGAACTGACCAATCAGCTGTATTATGCCCTACAAGACCAGACCACATACCTGATAGCTCTGTGTGATGAGCTCTTGTAGATATCTATAATTGAAATTATAGATATCCCTTAACATATTTTGGATATCATAAAATAAATAATAGATATCTAATATTATTTATAGATATCTAATAATATTCATGATATCCTATTTTTATCATAGATATCATTAATTTTATTTATAGATCTATATCTTGAAATTCGATTAAATAGTAAAACGGCACCTCATATTAGAATCAGAATAGACTCGGAATTGTTACTGGTGACATATCAAATGATATTCATACACCACGAATTTAGTCCCTTGCTCTAACCAAAGAGGTAAAACGTAGCTACACAATCCACAGAACCTTCAGCTGTCAAATAATCGAATCGGGAAGGGCATTCCAATCTCTAATAGTTCGTGGGGTGAACGATTCTTTATAAATGTCAGTGCTTACAGTAATGGTCTAAAACGCCTATGAATAGTGATTTCTACAGTGCCTAGCTTGGGGAAAAAGGTCATCTTGGAATGCTGGCAGCATCCTTTAGTCGTTTGTATAAAAGTATAAGCCTACTGTCTTTTCTCCGCTCCTTGGATACTCCCATCTTAATTTGCCTAGTATTCCAGCCATGCTCCCAGCTTCAAAGCAGTGATTGCTTGTTACACATCTAGCACCTCTATTCTGAACATTCTCAATTTCTTTATTAAGGGAGAATCTATAAGGATCATTTCTGTGAAGTTTGGTTAAAATCCGATCAGTGGTTTTTACGCACGCACGAACGCACGCGTATGCAGCACGAGACGCATGCACGGATACACGGACGCACGACGGACGAAAAGTGATCACAAAAGCTGGTAAGAAGACTGCTCACGACGGCCACTCTAGCTCGTTAAGCATGCCACCGATGCTAATTCTTTTTCGCCATCGTCGGCAGGGCTATCTGCACCTTCTCCACCTGCTGAATCTGAGTTTTAACATAGGGATGCCAAATGGGTGATGCATATTCAAGATGAGGGCGAACCAATGTTTTATGTGCAACAGCCTTTGTCTGCCTAAGTGAAAAAGCAAAATTACGTCTAAGGAATCCTCAAGTCCAAGTTACTTTTGATGTTATCTCTGAAATATGTTGACCCCAATTAAGATCGTCAGTGATTGCGATACCAAGATATATGGCGATTTGAACCTGTTCGAAAGTTTGCTGGTGAAGTGTATAATCAAACTTAAATTGCTTGCCGGAGGGTGTCGTGACACTCTCATTGAATGGCATTTGGCCACATTGAACTTCATCTGCCATTCGGCCTCCCACTGTGGAAGTCGATCCAGGTTATCTTGTAGAAGGAGAATATATATTCCTATACAGGACAGAATCATCAGAAAAAAAAAAACGGACAGATGACCTGATATTATCAGGGAGATTATCAATGAATACCAAGAAGAGGACCGGTCCGAGAACCGAACCTTGGGCGACACTGGATAAAACAGGGCCTGGATCAGACGCTTGGCCATCAAGTACAACTTTTTGTGAGCGCCCAGAGAGCCATGAACTAACCCATCCTATGTGTGGATCCTCTTATCCCATAGTAGTCCAGTTTATACTATAGCCTTCTGTGAGATACCGTGTCAAAAGCCTTGGCGAATCCATAATGATTAAGTCAGTCTGTTTGTGGCCTCGGTTTATGGCCCCATCCAGATTGCTCACAATGTCATGGTAAAATTGAACTAGTTGAGTTTCGCAAGACCTTAGACTTCGGAAACTGTGTTGACAGTCAGCTAGAATGCTCTCAAAACAGAAGTGAAGGCAATGATCAGGAATCTATACAATTAACCCACAGCTCCCATCAGAGACACCAAGGGAAAGAAACACAACATGAAACCCTTATGGAAACATCACAAGCGGAAAGCCAAAAGGACAGTTACTTTCCAATAAAATGGCCAACTGTCTATCCAAAACAAAATAATATAAGCGATACACACACTCAAAGACAAGCCATAACAAAATAAACCACGACAGAAGAACAGCCTTGGAACGGTCAGTGAAACGAATTCCACAGGGGTGTGTATGTGTGTGGGGGGCTTAAATCGATTTTACGTGGCCACAATCCTCGTCCTTATTTCCTCGCGATTTAGACAAATAATTAGTTCAGTCCGCATGAAGGCCTCCTAACTCACCAGTGCAATATCTCCGTAAAAACAAGAATCAATCAACCACAGAGATGAAAGAACGGTGAGGACCCGACATCAAGAAACCACTGAAATGCTGCAGGAAAAGAAAACCAACAGTTAGAATCCGATGGGCCCAACCAGAGAGAGAGCATCAGTCACCAGCCAACATTACATAAAATTGATTCTCTTTAATTCTCAGTAAGCCTTTACGCTGGAACTGTCATAGAATCTGAGGCCTGGCCCACCGGCGTGCAATTAAAGGGGGAAGCAAAGTTGTCAGCCGTGACTTGGTTAACTAACATGCATGAAGTCTGTCGTATAACATTTATGTTGTACCCAATCCTTTTATATCGAAGAATGATTTTACGAAATTAGGTCCTGAAGTCATTGCAATCATATATTTTTCTGAGCTTATATACTAAGTCACCATAAAATTTAGATTCCTGTAGACCTTGTTGCAGAAGAGATTTAAGTCCAACATTGAATTTTGAAATTAAATCGGAATGACGTCTATAAAATTTGGAAAAGTCTTTGCGTAGTTTATGATACAGATAAACCTGATTAAGAAGTTTAGCAGTTAACAATTTATTACGAGTGTTGAAGTCTGATACATGACTAGACACTCTGGCAAATCGAAATATAAACTCCATAGGATACCACACGAGGAACATCACCATCCTAGAAAGGAAAATTTACAATATCAAAATGATCGCGTTTATCATAAATGTTGCAAGAAACAAATCCATCTACAATAGATACATGAATGTGTAACTCCAAAAATGGGGCTCGGTGCCAGAAGAATTTGCTTTATTTAACTGAAGTTATGGGGGTGGGGGGTAAATTTGACTAATCAAACCATCGAAATAGATATTGTCAATATTTAATAAATCATCTAAATATCTAGAAGTCGAGCTAAATATGTTCTATAAAAGGGTTATCCTATGGAAGCAAGGAAAACACCACAGAACTGGAAAATATGAAGTGTAAATGTTTTCTGGGCAAGACTAGCTAGTTTCGGCCAATTAGGCCTCATCAGTGACCCTCAAATATTTTTAAAAATCCACAATGGAATCAATCATCCCAAAGGACAAGAAAATATAAACTACACTATGATGTACGACAGGGAGACTTTTACGACCACCACACATTCCCAGACACCAGCTGCAGTAACGTTAAATGTGTTCTATAGAGGGTTATCCTTTTGATGTAGGGCAGGGAGACATTTTACGGCCGCAACCCATTCCAAGACCCCAGCTGCAGTGGCGTTTCAAATTGGTTTTCAACGGAAAGGGACATCATAAAGTATCTTTCATAACAAAACAAGAACAAATCAGCCACAAGGGGTGCGCAATTTGTACTTATCGGAATACCAGCAATGTGTCTAAATAACGTAGTACCAAATCTTATGTAAATATTATCAAGTAGAACGGTGAGAGCTTCACACACTTTCTGACATGACCATAAAGTATAATTTTTATGCTCTTCAGAAGTGAAAACAGCATTTCAAGAAAGAGTGAGTCTTCCCTTTGGAATGTCCATTCAGTTAAATCATTAAGTTTTTATTTTATAAGATTATGAGGAATTGTAGTGTAAAGGGTGGATAAATCATAAGAAGACTGACTTGAAGCACGAAAACGTCTGGATTCCATTTATTTAAAACTTCATTAGAATTATTTATAGATCAAAACAGATTTCTCCCTGATCTTCCAGAAGACTTTGTCGCAATATTTAATCACATGTTTGTAATGGCAGTAAAACATGAAGTTAACAATTTGGAGAGTTCAGTGGTGGTACAAGAGCTTGAGTTTGCAATAAACCGTGCGTTGTATGATCTTTTATGAAGTTTGGGTATCCATTATTACGTAGGAAGCTTGTCTTGGCCTTCTGTAACACATACAGCAAACTTGGTGGCTGAATGACAAATGTGGTCTCTCTACAGCCAAAGGCTGCAGTTCATAGGCCTTAGTACAACCAAGTTCTTGCTGAAGAGTGTTAACATAGTGGAGCCATCAAACAATGGCCACATTATTAGAAGCTTATCTGCTGGAGCCAAAACAAACTTCTTATGAAATTCTTGAATACTTAGTTTAAGATGACGTAAAGACGTCTTAGGTTTAGGAGGTAATAAGTTCGTATTTTGAGAGTAGAAAGAAATGCGTTTGTTCACTAGTTTCACAATGCTAAGTTTCCATTCGTTGAGAGCTTTACGCTCAACATACTCTCGCTTACATCATCGATTTCCAAATTCATTCAAGCCAGCAGCGATTTCATCTCCACTTATTGAAATCAATTTTAGCATGGAATCGATATTTCGTCCTTTAGAAATTAATTTCGTATCCTAGATCAAAGGCTAGGTGCTTAATTGTTGATGTTGCTAATATATATGCTTCAGGGTTTTGCAGCAGATGCATTTTAGCGACACTGGTCTATAATTTGTTACATTTTATTTTTCGCCTTTCTTATAGACCGGGTCGCCTGTCATCTGGTACAGTGCCCTGGACAAGTGATTCATTGAAGATAAAGGCCAGTAGAGGAGATATTTCAGCATTACATTACTTAAGCATCTTCACACTCAGGTCGTCTGGCCCAGATGCCTGATGTATTTTGAGCTTACCCAAACAATTTAGCGACCCCCTTAGGGTCGGCATAGAGGGGAACGGACTATTACCGTTGGATGGTAACTCATCGTCAGTTTCACGGGTAATACCGATTAAAACGTTAGCCTTATCGCGCGAATCTGTTTTAAGAATCCCATTTTGCCCTAGTAAAGTGATCCCATACGCTTCCTTTATCAGGGACTTTACGAATTATCAAAACTTTTAACTTTACCATTCTTCTTGGGACTATCGGGCTCTGTATTGTCAGCTTCAAAGGAAAAGATGCTGGAAACATGCTTCCAGTATGCATCTCGTAACCTTTTGCACGTGTGCTTTGAACCGTTTGTACTGGTTTTTGACGCTAGACTTACGAGTACGAAAATACATTCGATTGTGTCTTCTGATGAGATCGATCCAGGGTGCACTATGCTTCTTTGGTCATATTCGTTGCAGTAAACCTTTCCATTTCCGTGGTTAATTCGGACTTACAACTGACCCACAAGCCATTAACTGACACGTGCGAGGAAAGGAACGAATCCTTAAAGGCCTTGTAACCATTTTCAGGGGCATTGCTTTTAATAGCTTTTATACTGGGGTGGTCATTTTCGTCAATAACATCAGCATTAATGCCCGTTTACTTTGCAATATTTACATAAAATTGTTTAGAGTATTACACACTTCTTCCTGATCAAAAATTAGAGATTTACCTTCCAAAAAGATGACATCCTCTGAAGAACCTGTTTTTTTTCTTATAAGACAAGAAAGGCTTAATAGTAGGTCAAAAATCTTTTGATATAGGCCCCCACCACACCTTTCAAAGAAATACAACTTGACGGGCTGTCTTCCCAATCGGGTCACATGATTTCGTTGTTTACGATAGCTTTCCCATGTTTTACTGTTTTTACATTTTAAAAATTTGTTATGTAACATTTTGTTCTTCTAATTAAGGCGTAAATATACATAATTTAGTGACACAGAAGACTTTCTAATATTTAATCTTCATCAGTGCGTCTCAACCCCAAAGTTTTGAAACCGAAACGGATGATGGACAAGACCCGGCAAACACAGCACAACCACCTCCGAGCACACACCGACCGACGTAGCTCATGAGACAGGTCAACCGGAGGCATCAGGCACTGATAGGCGTCCCCAACCGAGCCAACATCTGCAAACATGGCCCACACTTCACGGAAGTCCTGGGCATCAGCTTTCACTGTTCATATATGGTGATAGCTCTTTCTTGGAAAATTTTTGTTTCCTCCACGACATCCGACAGGAGAGCTTCATAGAACCAGTATGCATCATTGACACCGTCAAATATGACGGCTATGTACATGAAACGGGGCCTAGGAGATGTCGCGGAGAAAGTCGTCCTCGTCAATTTATTTTTATAACTACGAAAAGTAACTTTATGTCTTTTGTTTGATAAACTTGATTCTTTGAAAATAGTAATTATCATGTGATGGAAGTCACTCATACCAGAGTAAAAAAAAATCGTGTTGCACAGAAAACCTCTGATTTTGTAAGGATGACATCCAGTAATGCTGGGTTACTATTATTTGTATAGCAACCAACTGGACCATCGTAAGTTCAGCAACACCTGACCCAACAATTGAACTTTAACGGTTATGATGTCTTTTCTACAGCCTTACTGTAGGAGCCGGCTCTTTTGGCGACGCGGGTAGAGTGATTGGCTGGCAAGGATATTGCGGTTAGAACCTGGATAGGTGACTGCGTTGCTTGACTTCGTAAGCCACATTGGTGGCAGCGGTGGAATGGAGACAATGCCGCAGACTCCGCCTAAGAGTTTGCCTAGTGAGGCATGTGTGACTTCAGGACGAAGTCAAGAGATGAGGGGGAGCAATGTAACGGTTGTGGATAAATACCACTTCTAGCTAGAGCCTGGCTGTAGGAGCCGGCTTTTTTTGGCGACGCGGGTAGTGATTGGCTTTTTCACGAAGTTAAGCAACGGATATGGCGGTTAGTACCTGTATGGGTGACCGCGTTGCTTGACTTCGTGGACGGGCCGGCAACCGCTATAGAACCCAACAAGAGGGCCATGTTGGCCCTGGATCGCTCCCCTGAGTCCAAGATGTTAAATAGCAAATGGAAACAAGTTCCCAGGCCGAGATAAATTTTATCGTTAAAGCTGGTCATAGGTCAAGGTCAAAGTCACAAGTAAAACATTACGCATGAGTGGCAAGCCCTTGTCACAAGGTACCTACACGCAAAATATGAAGACTATATCTCAAACTGTTTTAAAGATAAAGTAGGTCACAGGTCAAGGTTAAGGATAAATGTTTTGTGTGAGTGGAAGCCCTTGTAACAAGAAACCTACATGCCAAATACGAAGGCTCTAGCTGAAATGGTTCAAAAGTAATGACAAAGTAGGTAACTGGTCCAGCTAATAGGTTAAATTTTTGTATAAGTGGGAAGCTCTTGTCACAAGGAACCTCCATGCCGAATAAGAAGGCTCTATCTCATAAGGTTTAAAAGTTATGATCAAGTAAAACACAGGTCAAAGTCACAGGCCAAAATTTTTGTATAGGTGGGAAGCCCTTGTCAAAAGGAATCTACATGCCAAATATAAAGGCTCTATCTCATTAGGTTTAAAAGTTATGATAAAGTAAAACACAGGTCAAGGTCACAGGCCAAAATTTTTTTTTTTTGGGGGGGGGGGGGTGGGAAGCCCTTATCACAAGGAACATACTTGAAAACCATTAGATTCCATCTCAAATGGTTTAAAAGTTATTAAAAAGTAGGTCAAAGGTCAAGGTCACAGGTCAAAATATTTTTGTACGAGTGGGAATCCCTTGTCACAAGGAACATACATCCCAAATATGAAGGCTCTATCTCAAATGGTAAAACAGTTATGACAAAGTAGACCAAAGTCAAGGACACAGGACAAAGTTTTCGTGTGAGTGTGAATCCCTTGTCACAAGGAACTTGCATGCCTAATATGAAGGCTTTATGTCCAGTGGTTCAATAGTTATGACCAAGTAGGTCAAAGGACAAGGTCACAGGTCAACATTTTTGTATTGGTGGGTGCTCTTGTCACAAGGAACATACATGCCCAATATAAAGTATCTATCTAAAACGGTTCAAAAGTTATGATTAAGTAGGTCACAAGTCAAGGTCACACGTCAATTGTTTTGCATGAGTGGGAAGTCCATGTCACAAGGAATATTCATGCCAAATATGAAGGCTCTATCTTAAATGGTTCAAATGTTATGACCCTATAGATCAAATGTCAAGGTCACAGGTCAAAATTTTGTATGGATGGGAAGTCCTTGTCACAAGGAACATTCATGCAAATTTATGAAGGTTCTGTCTCAAATGGTTCAAAAGTTATGATAAAGTAGTCACATGTAAAGGTCAAGGTCACGGGTCATTTTTGTATGAAAAGGAAGCCCTCGTAGCAAGGTACCTACATGCTAAATATGAAGGTTCTATCTCAAATGCTTCAAAAATTATGACAAAGTAGTCAAAGATCAAGGTCAAGGTCATAGATCAAAACTTTTATATGGGTGGGAAGACCTTGTCACAAGGAACATACACACCAAATAGGAAGGCTCTATCTCAAATGGTTCAAAGGCTATGATAAAGTAGGTCACATAGCAAGGTCAAGCTCAAGGCCCCAGGCCCATTTTTGCATGTGTGGGAAGCACTTGTCATAAAGAACCAACATGCTTAATCTGATGACTATATCTCAAACGGTTCAAAAGTAATGACAAAATTACCTACTGATCTACTTTTTGATTCGACATGTTCCACATTCGAAAGTTACCCAGATTTTGTCAAGATGATCATTCTGGGCAAGTTTTATGATGATTTGACCAAAACTGCGGCCTCTAGAGTGTTCACAAGGGTTTTCTATGATTTGATCTGCTGACCTACTTTTTGACCCGACATGACCCATATTCGAACTTGACCGAGATATTGTCAATATGGTTATTCTGAGAAAGGTTGATGGTGATCGGACAAAAACTGTGGCTTCTAGTATGTTCACATGGTTTTTCTATGGTTTGACCTGCTGACCTTCTTTTTTGAGCTGACACGACCCATATTCGAACTTGACTGAGATATTGTCAAGATGATTATTTTGTATAAGTTTGATGATGATCGGACAAAAGCTGTAGCCTCTAGTGTGTTCACAATGTTTTTCTATGATTTGACCTACTGACCTACTTTTTGACCCGACATGACCTATATTTGAACTTGACCGAGATATTGTCAAGATGATCTTTCTGAGCTAGTTTGATGTTCGAATTAAAACTGTGGCCTGTAGTGTGTTCACAAGGTTTTTCTATGATGCGACCTACTGATCTACTATTTTGACCCGACATGACCCATATTCGAACGTTATGAGATATTGTCAATATAATCATTCTGAGCGTGTTTGATGATGATCGGAAAAAAACTGTGGCCCTTGTGTGTTCACAAGGTTTTTCTATGATTGACCTACTGACCTTCTTTTTGACCCGAAATGACCCATATTCGAACTTCAACGAGATATTGTCATGGTAATCATTCCGAGAAAGAAAGTTTGATGATGATTGGACTAAAACTCTGGCCTGCAGATTGTTCGCAAGAATGACAACCATTTTCCCATTGTAAGTCTATGGGACCTTACGGTTGCCATAGCAACAGAAGTTATGGTGTTTCATGTCTCAAATAGTGTTCAAGATACATGACCGGGAAATAAAGGTCACAGTGACTACATGTTTTAGGTCAAATGTCTGGTCATACTGTCTCATGATCCGGAAGTTTTATGTTCATACATCGATATAGGGCAAAATCACTGGACCGTGAAATAGGCCCAGATTTAAAAAAAAATCCTGACCAGTTCAGTAATGCGTTACAGGTCACTTTTGTCCATAGCATGTTAATTCTGATCAAGACGTAACCATTGTGATACATACCTAAAAACACGGCCCCGCCCATTGGGGCTTGAAGAAATAAATGGGCTGCATGATGCTTCCACGCAGAGCTGAATCCGACCGCACACGCCCAGCCAGCAAAGAATGTCGGGCCAACATCGGGCCGATAGCGGTACGACGTGGTAACGTCGTACCGCTATCGGCCCGACGTTGGCCCGTGGTTTGTGCTGGCAGGGCGAGTACCGGTAAACTGCTTAAAGGATCATTGTGCGACAGGGCTTGAGATGTCATTTCATCTCAATGTCAGGTAAAAGTCCCACAAAATTGGAAGCAACGTCTCCAAAATGATCTTTTAAAGTGTTGACTGGGACATTAAACATCAAATCAAACAAAAAAAAAACTAAAAATGCTTCTACATGATCGACGCTTATTGTCTTTTTGTCCAATGTGAGCACTTAAACGTTGCAGTCGCAACGCTTCCTGTTCACATGGACACTAAGCTTCGTATGGACACTAAGAGGCGTCAGCTCAGGATGAAGTATTGTTACATGCCTTGTTTATCGAGACACAAACAAACATATGAACTGTCATATCATGTTTTGAATGTTAAACAAATTTAACCCTTATCCTGCTGAATAATTTAATCAGCCATACCCATTTTCTGGCTATTAGCCAATCAGATTGCATGATATACTGTTTACATTATGATTCACAAACTGAATGGCAAACAGCGTGCTGTAAGACAGGTTTTGTTTGATTTGAGGTTTAACGTCCCCGTCAACACTGTAAAGGGCATTTTGCAGACGTTACTACAATTTTGTGGGACTTTTACCCGAAATTGAGATGAAATGACATCTCAAGCCTGCACCCCCCCCCCCACCAACCCAAATGAAACCAATAGGGTTTACAAGCATGGACGGGCCGATTCGCACCGCTTTGCCTGGGCAGGCGTAGATCCTCTAAGCGGTTTACCAGTACTCGTGTACGGTTCGGTTTCAGCTCTGCGTGGAAGCATCATGCAGCCCATATATTTCTTCAAGTCCCGATGGGCGGGGCCGCTATAAGACAGGTAGCATACAAACTAGAACTTTTGTCCGACCCAAAATTAATAAAACGTTTGATCGTTCACTGCTATTGTTCATTTGGTTATCACTGACCAATGAAGTTTTAACTGCGGTCAAACTTTACAGTGCTGACGGGGACGTTAAACCTCAAACAAACAAACAAACAAAATTACAAATAAACAGATCGCAATAAAAATAAAAGTTCCCCTAGTACCGGAAAGTGTATTTTTTTTTTGGTTCGATTGTTTTGGGTCGATTCCTTGTCAGTCGTCCCAAAGTTATAAAGAGTGTGAGGTTTTCACTGTTGAAGTCCACGTGCATGGCTATCACTGATTTGCAGGTAACCGTTATTTATAGAAATTGCTCGTTATTCTTTTCGCAGTACGTATAAATCTGGACTGGAGTCATGTGTTTGCATTGTAAAAATGGGGTTTACAGGGGTAAACCTTATTTTTTCTTATTTCTGTTCCAAAATATAGATTGTGGATACTCGTTAGAAATATAGATTGTGGATACTCTTTAGAACCGCCCCAATAAGGCGGTTCTAACGAGTACCCACAATCTATATTTTGAGCAGAAACAAGAAAATTATCATTTTTTTTTTTCATCTTAAAATTTTCATTTTCTCGGCGATAAAAGTTCCAAGGTATTTTTTTAGGCGTGTTATCGTAATGATAATCACAAAATACAGACTGCCAATATTTTCGGCCCCGCCCATCGGGGCTTGACGAAATATATGGGCTGCATGATGCTTCCACGCAAAGCTGAAACCGCCCCGCACACGAGTACTGGTAAACCGCACGAGTACTGATAAACCGCTTAGAGGATCTAATAAAAATCAAAAATGAGCCTAAGCCTGCCCAGGCAAAGCGGTACGGTCCACGCTTATAAACCCTATTGGTTTCATTGGACGACAGTGCTTGATATGTCATCTCATCTCTGTGTCGGGTAAAAGTCCACAAAATTGGAAGCAACGTCTCCAAAATGACCTTTACAGTGATGACGGGGACGTTAAACCTCAAATCAAACAAAGAAACAAATAGACTACCAATAGCACCAAGAAGAGGAGAAAAACAAAATATCACGTATAGCATTACAGTAATACACCTGTGCGACATAGTACATGTTATGGTTATTTTTTTCTGAAGAAAATCCTTGATTTTTTTGTTATTTATACTGAAAACATAGGTTGGGGTGCTTGTTAGAACCGCTTCGTACCAACAACCTACGCCTTGGAGCAGAAATAAGAAAAAGAATGTATATGCCCATAAACCCCAGCTTTTCCTTTATAAAGTGTGTTTCAAGGGGGGATGTTCATTTCACGGACTTGTTCACGTGATGAAAACTAAAGACCCACGTGGGCCAGAAATCACCCAACTGGATGAGGCTGGTCATAATGTGTTACATCGTGCAATGGTGGTCATCTTGTCTATCAGATCAGATTGCCTCATTACGATAACTCATCCGTAAAACATAGTGCATTTTTCACATCTCCAAAATGGCTACTTTTCTGATGAAATTCCTTGATATTTTTGTTATTACTGTTCAAAACATAAGTTGAGGGTGCTCGTTAGAACCGCCTCAATGAGGCGGTTCTAACGAGTACCCACAACCTATGTCTTGGAGTAGAAATAAGAAAAATATTGTTTACCCCCGTAAACCCCAGTTTTCTCTTTATAAAGTGGGGTTTAGGGGGTCTTCATTTCACGGACTTGTTCACGTGATGTTAAGCAGTTCTGAATCTGCATTTTACCTTCATGCCTGAACAGGCCAGAATGACTAATGATTCAGGAGGAGATGATGTTGAGCAATTTTTAATCTTCGCCCATTGCCCCCACCAAGTTTCCAGCCAATCCTACTGCCCGTTCTGGAGAAGATGCAATACCTCCCATCACCAAATTAACCCTTCTAAAGCAGTGGTGGTTTAAAGATTATCAAGATGGGATACTGGAACAGAACGACTATAGCAACTCTTAGTCCCTGCTATCAAGTTCCAGGTCAATCCAACTTTGTTTCGGGAGATGATGTCGGGAGAAGAATTACAAGTGGCCGCCATTCTTGGATTTCGGGAAGGAGCAAGTTTAAAAATTCTGAATTTACATGTAGCACAATGCCTTCCATAAAATTTCAGTGCGGGAGATATCATTTAGATGAATTTCAGGATGGTCCCCATGGAATTATTTTAGCAATGCTGAATCTCCACGTCGCCCCTCACGCTGAATCTTCATGAAGCCCCGACATCTAACAAGTTTCAGCTGAACATTTGTTTCGGTAAATGTCGTTTAAGAATTTCAAGATGGCGGCCATCTTGGATATCGGTGCGGAAAAAATTTAGCAGTTCTGAATATCAATGTTGTTCCGATTCGTCTATCAAGTTTCAGCTCATCTAACTTTCGATTCGGAGTGATGTATAAAGAATTTCAAGATTTGGCGGCCATCTTGGATGGCTGAACGGAACGATTTTAGAATTCTGAATTTTCATGTCGCCCTGAGACCTTCCATCAAAATTCAGCTCAAGCCAACTTTCGGTTCCTGAGGAGATGTCGTTTACAGAATTTTACGATAGCTTCTATGGCGACTATCTTGGATATCAGAACGGAACGGACAATTAATTGTTATATTTCTTGAAATTAAAAGGGCCAAAATTCATGTTGGAACTGTGCCCCTACTCATGAGAGGAAAAACAAAAGTGAATCATGTCTTTTTTTCTTTAGTACATGTATCACCTGTATTATTCTGCAAGCTATAAGATGAGACAATGCCTAGACCTATCTCGGAAATCCCCAGTAACCAAAGCACTGACAATACTGGTTGGCCGATTGTCTCTGAGTGTAGGCTGGAATCGTCTTGAACTGGAACTTAAACTGTTTCGTCTAACCCTTAATTTCCTGTACTGTAAGCAAACACAGTAGACCCTGATCAGAAGCCGCGTTCTGGGTCTACGCTGTTTGCCAAACCCAACATATGATTTCAGTCCAGATTCTACAACGATATGAATTGCGCAGCTATTTTCTTTAAATAACCTTTACCTGGATTTCCGACAAGTCAGTGATATTCACGTGGACTTCAGCTTTGAAAAGTTACTGCGCTTAATAACGCAGCAAACACCAACAACGGATAGACTGCTGACACCTCGGTGGTACCCGACTTTAATATAGGCCACGAATTTTACTGAGTAATATTTTGTAATCTCCCTTGAAAACGTATATCAGCAAGTCGTTTTGATAATACTGTTTGATACCAGTTTTGTAGTTACTGTTCATATGTAAAATATTAGTAGTCTCTACGAAAGTATAAATGCTTGACCCGTGGACACATGCATGTAGTAACTAATGCCATACCAAACCCGCTTTCCTAACTGTTTACTTCAAAAGTCACATCACCGTTCTTGTAAAATATTGCCAGTCCTATGTAAGTCATAGTTTTACGGGATGTTATTTACTCTGGTTTCTCTTCATACCACGAATAAATCTTTCGCCTTTTACTAAAGATTTCCGTGGAGAGGAACATACAATGAGTTTATAAACTTATTTATTAAATCCTGCGATAGCAGGGTAACAACAAATTATCTGCAAATAAGAGAAAAGGTGCATCACTACAATTCAAAAATGGTACCCCCAACCCACTCGCCATTCGAAGAATGATGGAAGGGCATATTGTCTTGCCCCTGTCCGTCCGTCTGAAACTTAAACGCAGTCAATAACTTATTATTTCTGGAACGATTTTGAAATAACTTTGAAGAAATGTTAACCATCATAAGACGACGTGTCGCGCGCAAAACCCCGGTCCGTACCTCCAAGGTCAAGGTCGAACTTAGAGGTCAAAGGTAAAAAAACGGTCCGACACTTAAACACGGTCAATAACTTTCCTATTTTCGAACGGGTTTTAAAATTACTTGGCAGACATGTTAACCATCATGAGTCAGAATCAGAATTGTTACTGGTGATACGTCAAATGACATTAACACCAGAACCTGTGATGTGGGAAGTTAGTCCCTAGCTCTAGCCAAAGAGGTAAATTTAGCTACACAATCATCAGCACCTTCAGCTGTCGAAATAATCGAATCGGGAAGGGCATTCCAACCTCTAATGGTTCTGGGGAAGAACGACTCTTTATAAATGTCAGTTCTTGCAATAAGGGTCTGAAACGCCAACGAATGGTGATTTCTACAGTGTCTAGCTGGGGGAACAAGGTCATCTGTTGGAATGCTGGCAGCACCCTTTAGACCTTTGTATAAAAGAATTATCCTACTGTCTTTTCTCCTTTTCTTGAGAGACTCCCACTTTAATTTTCCAAGTATTCCAGTCATGCTCCAAGTTTCAAAGCAGTAATTGCCTGTTACAAATCTAGCAGCTCCATTCTGAACTTTCTCAATTTCATCGTTAAGGACCACTCCACTGGGGTCCCAGACACAACTACCATATTACAAGTTTTGGCGAACAAGACCTTTATATGCTGCCTCTTTTACATCCTGAGGGCACTGAAGAAGATTGCGCCTCAGGAAACCAAGCGTTCTATTTGCCTTAGTACACATGTTGCTAATATGAGTATTCCATCTCAAGTTGTGTGAGATTGTCACTCCAAGGTATTCAATGGAGTCCACATTCTTGAAGACCGTTCCCTCTAAGGTGTAAGAAGCCTCAACTTTATTAGATCTCTTCCTAGTTATCTGCATAATATTGCATTTAACTGGCTGAAATCTCATGCCCCATTTTCGGGCCCAACATCCTAATCTATCTATGTCAGCCTGAAGTTTCACTGAGTCATCTGTATCTCTAATTTCCCTGTAACAAAACCAGTCATCTGCGAACAGTCTTATTTCTGAGTCAATGTCAGTGGAAATATCATTGATGTACAGGGAGAACAAAAGTGGACCAAGAACGGTCCCTTGCGGGACTCCAGACAAAACTGGAGCCAACTCCGAAGATTCACCATTAACAACAACCCGCTGTTTTCTGTAGCAAAGAAAGGAATCTATCCATTTGAGGGTCTTTCCCCAAATTCCATAACCAAATAACTTAGATTTAAGTAGTTCATGAGGAGGGGTGTCAAAAGCCTTCTCGAAGTCCAGAATAAATGTGTCCATCTGTTCCCCTTTATCCAAGATTTTTGCCCCGTCATTAATAATTGAGCTTTCACAACTGTGCCTTTTCCTAAATGCATGTTGTCTGTCTGACAAAAGTTTATGGTCGTCCAAGTGGGCCATGATATTTGAGCAGACTATATGTTCCAGCAATTTACACAGAACACACGTCAGAGACACAGGGCGGTAATTACGGGCAAGAGCCCTATCTCCTTTTTTGAAGAGTGGACAGATGTTTGCTAAGAGCCATTCTTTGGGGATTTCACCCGTATCAAGAGACTGTTGAAACAAGTGTGCAAAAACTGGACCCAACTCATTTGCTAGTTCCTTCAGTACTCTAGGATGAAGCTCACCAGGTCCTAAGGCCTTACTTGGGTTTAAGCATTGAAGTAACTTGATCACTCCTGCAGCTGTCACAACAATATTATTCATGAATGGGGCCGATCTTCTAGTCAATGGAACCTCCGCGAACTCAGTTTTATTAAACGCATCATTGAATTGACCACCTAGTTCCTCTGACCAACTAGTTCCTCTGAGACGATGAGTCACGAGCAAAATCCAGATTCCTACCTCCAAGGTCAAGGTCGTACGTAGACATCAAAGTCAAAAAAGAGTTAAAAAGTTAAACACTGTCAATAACTTTCTTATGTTTGTTTGTTTGATTTGATCCCCGTCAACATTATACAGGCCATGTTGGAGACGTCGCCACCAATTTTGTTGGACTTTTATCCGACAAAGAGATGAAATGACAGATCAAACCCTGTCGCCCAATGAAACTAATAGGGTTTATAAGTGTAACCGACCCTACTCAGCGGGGTGACAAGCACTAACGCAGTTTTAAATGTTCACTGTTTAATTACTGTCATTCTGTCATAGCATAACATCCTATGGCATCAACGAAGATGAAACCACATTTAAAAGGCCTGCAAATAAAATAAAATACATTTACCCTAAATGATCTACATTATGATCAGTGGCCTGTTACTTTCAAGTCATTCATAACATTAACAGACTTTTATAATCTGGCAGAATAAATCTTAGTTCATACTACAAGAATCAATCTGCAAACATAGAAACTTGCATTTAAGGAGAAACAGTCCTTAAATATTCTGTGTAGTATATAAATTATAACTACAATTAGCTCACTCTCTGCAGTCACCTTATTAATTAAAAGCAGTTTAAAATAAAGTAACTATTCAGATAAAATAAGGTTTTGCAGATTTGAACCAACTGTGGTAAGCATATAGTACATATACTCTGCACAAAGAAAATATTACTTTGGTCAAATGCACAACCCTGCATTTGATATATATAGATGTGATCCACTTTTCTCCACGCAAAGACATCATTTAAAATAAAATAACAAATAAAGTGCACTCACCGAAAACTGTGGGTTTTAGACCAAGCTGCTTCTACTCAGTATGGGTCACGTGTCGCAGGTTGATCAGCTCTCAGGCAATCTTTCGTTCACTGTGAAATTATACTGAAAATTCAGAGAACAAATGTGCATTCAAGTGATGTACATTAGTAATGTCAGTGAGTATAACTAAACTGAATTTACAGACTCATGTTCATAAAGTTGCATAGAAATCTGATGAACAAAACAGACAATGTTCATCCCTTGCGAAAACCAGACCACGCCTTTGATGATATTAGATAATAAAGGCTGTAATAGATTATCTAAAATTATATGTAATTACCACTGCTATAAGAGCTGAAATATTCTACATATGAACTTCATTTAGTTTAATGACATTTGTTCGTTTAGTTATGAAAGAAGATCCAGCGATCATATGTCTTCTGAAGTAGCTATCTGAAGTAGCCATCTGATCAGAGTCCACACTGTCATTCATTTTGTCAGTTTGAATAAACACATTATTTCAAGTAACTTGAGGGGTTGACTGCAAGAATGGTTGTCGCAAAAATTATGTTATTCATCAGGACAATATTTAATATGGCTGCTGGTTTGGATTCAAGCCAAAAAGATTATGATAGGTCTAGCTATGACCTCATCTGTCAATTATAAAATGAAGCCGTTACAGATCAAACAACTTTTGGGCATGTTCATTAAATTACAGGTCCGCCAATCACAACAAAAGTTGTCTGCTGCAAGTTCTACTGACATTTTTAAGTAGTTCCAGACAAATAGAATGGATCCAGATCCCACACGAACAGTCTGATCAGGGTCCACACTGTTTGCCGTTATGCCAACAATATGTTCAAAACGTTTGCTACTCAGCAGACGACAGAAGCAGACAATATTTTCAGCTGCAGTCCCCATTAGTGTTCAAAAGGGCCAACTTTATTTTATTGGGAAACCCCAACTTTGACACTGGCAAAACTGTTATTAACATGGACCTAAACTTACAAAAATATGAATAAAACATTAGATTTGTAAATCAAGCTTTATGATGAAATGTTACTTACAAGTTAAACTTTGAAGAAATCTACATAGTTTGCACAGAGAAGATACATGAAAATACATTTTCTTTTCTCTTTCCAAGGGCAGGCTGAAGAATGATTATTTTATTACTTACAGTTAGCTCTTTTATTATTAACAATAGTTCACATGCTTGACCAATGAAATAGCTAAGTAACTTTCCCTTCTGGTGAAAGATGCCTGAGGCAATAATGCACTTCATACATATATTTACCATAAAAGATTATTTTGGCCTAGATGCGCTCACCTGTGCAAAATAACCAAAATTATATTGTACAAAAGAATAACTTTAATTATTCCACATAACCCTAAAATCACTGCTACACCCTCCCTCTGCTAGCGAAATGACGACCCGTCATTTTAAATAGTATCACTGACACCCTTAACAATTGCGTAAATCGCGTCTGGATGCATATGTGATAAAGTTGAAGGATTTAAAAGACACTTCAACATAGAATTCTTTTCTGTCACAGACATGACAAAATCACCGTCTCTTTGCCATGACGGTTTCTTTCTCACCCTCGTAGATCTTCTATGAACTACTGGAATAGTATTTTCTACTATATGACCTGAAGTGACAGCTTCAGTGTCTTCCCCGCCAGCATTTGGCAAATCATCTCTCTGATCATGACTTTTAACTGAAGTTTCATCTTCAGCATCAACAATATCCTCTGTTGCTACCTGATCTAAATCTTGGGCGTCCCCAAGATGAAGTACATCAGGCTCTTCGTGAGTACTCACATTCTCAGTATCTTCAAACCTATCATGAGTAGCTGATAAAGCTACTCCAGACATTTCTGTTCTTCCATCACTATTACCTGTTTCTGTAGTTGTTTCTGAAACAACCATAAATTCATCATCTCCATGAAGACGAGTATCATTTCTACTTTTTTCTCTTACTATATCTGTTTCTTGTGCTAGCTTTTTTTGCACTGGTGTAGCTTTTCTTTTCCTAGGACAGGGAACTGGTCTAGCTTTTACTGACTTTTCACTGTCCTGAAATACCTCATTTTCCATAGGTAATTCCTGTGTGTCAGACGCTGTACTTTCATGCAGTGGGTTACTACCCAAAATGTAATAAATTATTGCGATGAAGGATTCGTTCTGAACCTTCACCATTCTCTCTTTTTACTTTGTACACGGGAATATTGACATTTGGTTGTTCAGTCACTATGTATATATCTTCTGTCCATTTGTCTGACAATTTGTGTTTACCGTCAAAAGCAAGAATCTTAACTAAAACTCTATCCCCTATTTCTAACTTTGCTGCCCTAGCTTTTATGTCATAATTAAGTTTTTGTTTCTGTCTTGCCCTATCAGCATTTTTCTGAACTTCATCAAAAGCTTTTTGAATGTTTGTTTGAAGATCAGAAATGTATTCTGTATATGAAACATCTTTTTCAGTTTCTAGATTCTGACCAAAAACTATATCTATAGGCAGTTTTGGCTCTCTTCCGAAAAGCAAATGATATGGAGAAAAACCTGTACTTTCATGTTTTATGCAATTATATGCATGAACAAGAGGACAAATGTACTGTTTCCATTTTTTCTTTTTGTCTGATTCCAGAGTACCTAACATGGAGATAAGAGTTCTATTGAACCTTTCTGTCATGCCATTTCCAGCTGCATGGTACGGTGTAGTTCTACTTTTCTTAATGCCCATAATTTCACAAAGTTCTTTTATTAGTTGGCTCTCAAAATTAGCACCTTGATCAGAATGTATTCTAGATGGAATGCCATATCTTACAATGAATTCTTTATACAGTGTGTCTGCAGTTGTTTTTGCAGTCTGATTTCGGGTCGGAATTGCAACAGCAAATCGAGTGAAATGGTCTGTTATTACTAATATATTGCAGATATTTCCCTGTGATGGTTCTAATGTAAGATAATCAATGCAAACTAATTCAAGAGGGTAACTGGATATTATATTTACCAAAGGTGCCCTTACGTCTGTTTTTGCCTTTCGTCTGATACACCTACCGCAGTTTTTAACCCAATTCTCTGCATCCACTGTCATTCCAGGCCAATAAAATCTATCACGTAAAAGCGATAATGTACGATCTTTGCCTGGATGCCCCATGTCATTATGGAGACCATTCAAAACTTGTTCAATAAAACAAGCGGGCAATACGAGCAGATCCTTTGTCTCTTCACCTACTTTTGATTGTCTGTAAAGTATACCTCTAATAAGCTTAAGACTGGAATATATTTTATACATTGCTAGGTCTTCTCTGGTATACAGTGCATTCCTATCTGGTATTTTCTTATTTCTAACAGCTCTTACCCAATAACCAACCAAACTATCATCTAATTGCTGTTTTCTGATTTCTCTCTGTTCAATTTGAGCCATTGGCTCACCTGGAAATTCTGTTGCACTTAATATGTCAACTGACATAGAAATTGTTTCTAATGGAGGTGTTACTATACTCCCACATATTACTTTGACAGACTCGGTTTCAATTTTCTCAGTATCTGTATCTGTGTTACCCGGGTATCTTGATAAAATATCTGCGTCTGTATTAGATTTACCCGGCCTATATATAATATTGAAATCGTATGGGGCCAAGGACGAGAGCCATCTATGACCTGTGGCATCTAGCTTTGCTTTTGAAAGAACATATGTTAACGGATTATTATCCGTAACTACTGTAAACTTTGAACCATAAAGATAGTCATGTAATTTCTCTGTGATAGCCCATTTCAAAGCTAGAAATTCTAATTTGGCAGCAGGGTAGTTCTTTTCAGACCTTTTCAATCCTCTGCTGGCATAACTGATTACTCTCATTTTACCATTTTGTTTCTGGTAAAGGACAGCACCTAAACCTTTTGAAGACGCATCTGTGTGTACTTCAAACGGGAGATTATAATCTGCATATCCTAGAACTGGGTGCGATGATAAAGCGTTTTTAAGTTTATCAAATGCAGTTTGTTCTTCTTTTCCCCAGATAAATGGTTTTGAGGATTTTACATTTTTACCATTTTTCACTGTTATATGAGGGTGAAGGTCTGTAAGAGGCTTTGCAATTTTTGAAAAATCTTTGACAAAGCGGCGATAATAACCTGCGAAAGATGTGAATTGCCGGACTTCGTCTGCATTTTTAGGAATTGGCCAGTTTTGAACTTTTTCTAACTTTTCAGGATCTGCCTCGACGCCATTTTCTGAAACAATATGGCCTATATATTTCACTCTTGTCTGAAGAAATTTACATTTCTTTGGATTAAGTTTCAAATTACATTCTTTGAGCCTTTGGAGAACTTTGTCTAAACGTTCTAAATGTTCCTCTAAAGATTTGGAAAATATGATCAAGTCGTCGAGGTAGATTGCACAAATTTTCATGTTTAAATCGCCTAAACACTGCTCCATTAGCCTCTGATATGTTGCTGGGGCGTTATTTAAGCCGAAGGGAAGTCTATTAAACTCCCAAAATCCCAAAGGACCAACCGTGAATGCAGTTCTACATTTGTGCTGTTCAAAAATTTCTACCTGGTGATATCCAGATTTCATATCAAGAACAGTATAATACTTAGATCCCGCCAAAGTATCCAATTTTCCTCTATTCTAGGAAGTGCATATGAATCTTTGATTGTTCTGTTATTGAGCTGTCTATAGTCACAGCACATACGCAGTTTCCCATCTTTTTTTCTTACTAATACTACATTAGAAGCCCAAGGTGAATGTGAGGGTCTTATTATACCGCATGATGCAAGTTGCTCAAGATGTGATCTAACTTCATCTATCATTGATGGTGGAATTCTGCGATGTCTTTGTTTAAATGGTGTTTCATCTGTAAGGTTAATCATGTGTTTTACAAATGTGCAGTGACCAATATCTGTATCACCAGTGGAAAATATATCCTCATGCTTTGTAAGAAGTTGTTTAATGATTTGAATTTCTTCTTCAGATAAGCCTTCAGTTTCTATATTGAGTGTGTCTTGAATTGTTTCCTCAGAAAGATCTGATGCTGATATTTGGTATGTCATATCCACTGAGACTGGTTGTAATTCACATAAAATTGCTCTTGGTGGTATGTTGAATGTAGATGTTGTAATGTTTGTAATCTGAACATCTATGAGACCATTTTTACCAAAATTGTAAGTAATTACTGCGGGAGTAATGTCAAAATCAGGAGGTAAAACTGAATCTTTGGTTTCTACCATCATTGCACAAGTTTGTTTATAGTTCACCTCTTTTATTGTGACACCTTTGACTGTTATGCTGCTATTTGGTGGAATAGTAATTTGCTTTGTTTCTGAACTCCGTATGAGCGCTAATTTATTCTTATTTTTCTTCAACTCTTTTTCTCTTACTACCAGACAACGAAAAGCAAGGTACCAACATGTGTGTAGCGCAGAATTTTGGAGAAAATTTTCTCCAAGTTTGCTTTTACAGTGGTGCAACAACACTTCCAAGACATTTGTACCAATAATTAATGGAACAGTTTTGTTGTAGTCTGTATCAGGTACAACAAGAAATAAACAGTCCTGGATATGATCAGAAGGAATTCCTGCTGACGATAACTGAACTTGAATGTAGCCTAAATAAGGCATAGTACTACCATCAGCACATTCCAGTTTCAAAATGTCATTCACCGGAAGTAATGGCAAATGTTGAAAGTGTTTATCATAAAAAGATTGACTTAAAGTACTAACACAAGAGCCTGTGTCTAATAAGCCTTTTGTTTCAATATTTTCTATGATAATATCACATTCATTGCTACTTCCCATCATATTGGATACTTTGGGGCATAGACATGTCCTTGTTTAAATGCTTACGGCTGTGATCCATTCTCACGCCGCATTCCCACTGGTAATGGCCGTACTGTCTACAACGGAAGCACAAAGGACCTCTATTAAAAGTATCATCATAATCATTATCAGTAGATTGGGCTTGATTAAAAGTACTTTCTCTAGGATTTGGATTATTAAACCCGTGACCTTGATATTGACCTTGGTTTTGATAACCATAACTTTGACCTTGTCTCTGACCTTGTTGTCGATAAGTGAATCTATTACCTTGACCTTGATTCTGATTGCTTAACCTTTGACCTTGACCTTGATATGCAGATTGACTGTTTTGATTTTTGTAATTTGACCTTGAGCCTTGAGGTCTACCTTGGCTGAAAGTATTATATTGAGGTGGTGGAGGTCGATTATAATTTTGGTTGTATGATATTTGCTTTGGTGCATTCGTGTTATCACGACTTTGTGTCTGATATTTTCTTCTACCTCTAGAATTATCAAAATTCTGGTTACTTTTATCTTGAACAATTTGTGAAGAATTAACTTTACTTTCAAGTTGTTGAACTGTATTTGTCAGTGCCTGAATCATTGATTTCATTTCTTTTATTTCATTTTTATCATCATTTTTATTCTGTTTCTGACTAAGTGAATAATTGCAATGAGTAACATTTGTGTTTATTTTTAAGTGATCCTGCTCAATTTTTCTGATTGCAACTCTAAGTTGATCAAAATCTTTGATTTGCTCAAACTTGTATGCACATATGTCTTTTAATGATGGTTTTAGACCTTGGTAGAACATGTTTCTGAGCATTTCATTGCACTGACTAGCATCTACTAATTTTCTTTCTACTGCAGAGGAAAGGATATCTTCAAGTCTACATGACCATTTTGTGACATCTTCATGGCCTTCTTGTTTGGCACTATAAAACTTTGCCAAAAGATGTTCTTTGGAATCAACCTCTCCATATACACTATCAAACTTTTCTAGTATATCTGAAATATTTGCACCATATCCTAAGCGTCTTAATAAATTACTTGCCTCACCCCTGAGAGAATTTCTAATTGCCTGAGCAATTACTTCAGGTTTATGTACCTTTTCTAACAATAAACATTTAACTTCATAGACCCATTGTGCATAGGTCGCTTCTCCTTTACTGCTATCACCATAAAAGAGAGAGATGCGAGGCTGATGGACTGTTGAAACAGTAGTTTTAGTTTTCTCTTCTGTGGTAGAGCCTTGTCTAACACCGGGTTCTACTTTAACTTCAGTCCCCTTTCCATAATCTTTCAACCACAATTCTAAATCTTCAGCTGTATATGCTTTAGGCTTAACCTTTAGTTTATTGAAAGCCTCCACAAGTTTAGCAATCTCTTCTTGCGTTAAGTCAGACATTGTGTAATTGCGTTAGTGTAACAGATACAATTTTACACTGTATAAGGAAAAATAGGCTATACTTTTCACTATCTAATAAAATAGTTTACACATAAACGCAATTTATTTCCATTACTACCTATATTTAGTTGTGAATGCAAAGGAAGGACACTTGAAATGAAAAACTGTCACATCACTGGCTTCGTTACAAAATAGTACAATAAACATTCAAACAAACGGAATCATACTGCAATTGAAAATGTATAATGAAATACGTTGTAGTCAAACAAAAGAAATCCTACTATAGTTGAGACTATACAATGGGATGCGTGGCGGAAACCAATGTCCAGACAGCGCTCCAAACTACAGCCACAACACAGCAAAACTTCTTAATCATGACAATACGGAACAAGCAAATGTAAAACTATTCTGCGTAGCCAGTACTGGGACAATAAAATACCAGGGTGAATTCCGTCCTGTAGTAAACTATAAGAAATCTTTGTTGAGGTATATGACTTGTTACTTTTTCTGCTCTTGACTAAATCTAAACCAAATTTAGGAGCACTGACATTGTTAGATCTATTCAAATCTTGAATTGCTTTGTTAAGTTCTTCTATTTTCAATTGTAATATTTGATTATTTGATTGAAAAAGTTCAACCCGTGGATGATGATGATTTTCATTCCATATTTCAATTGAATATTGAGGACACTCAAGAAAAACTGTTTGAACAGCTGACCCATAAACTGATGTACAATGTAATATTTCTTGATATTGACATATAATGTCACCAATCTGTATATTGCTTAAATCAATATATCTTCTCCTCTGAGCATGTAACCTACATTCATAATTGCTTTGCTGAATAAAGTGAGTTAAATCACAAGTTCCAGTCCATACAACTAAAAGAATACTGCCACACCTTTGCACAAAGTGAGCAACATTTTCCTTAATGAATTGTGCTGCTTGAAATGAATTTCTTCCACCTTTAGAAATCCAAACTATTTCATTTTCAGGGTAACAACCTTGAACACAATTTTCCAATCTTTTTCCTTTACTGTCAGAAATGATAATCAGTGTCCTATTTCTACGATTGAGTGGCATTGTAATAGGATGTGAATCAATATACTTGGTTTAATCCTTTAAACTCATTTGAAACGAATAATGAAATAATGCTATTTAAAAAATATTGAACAAAATATGATGACATAAAAGATAATAAGCACATACAAAATACTATTAAAGCAATAAGTATTTACTTATGAATAGAATATATTTGTTCAAGGATTTTTATGTTGCAATTATTTGATTTATATGATCAAAATTAACTTTTATGATTATATTCTTGTGTTATAAACTGTATATATTGTGAATATTTTTGTTTATTTAAATGATTGTTCATACGCTTTGTTTTAGCACAATTTCTTACTGGCCAATTTTTAATCTAAGAGCTGAAGCCAATGTCTGTAAATTCAATTTAGGATATGGCTTGTTAGTCATTTTATTTTACATGCAATGTGAAGGTTAAATGTGACATGCAACACTCTCAGACTTTCAAAAAAAAATATGGATTTTTTTCATACACTTATACATTCATACATTTTCTTACCACACTGGGACTTGAGATAGGTGGATCACAACTAAACTCACGTGCTCCTTAAGCTGTTATCTTCACTGTCTGATCATGATAGTCTCATCAGCAGATGATGTAAAACACAATGTCTGATTTCACTACTTTAAGCTCCTAATTTGAAACATATCCAAGATCATAAATTATAAGGTCCTGACACTCCTTCAAAAGTCACTATTAAGTTTAAATATAAAATAACGTTAGGATAATGCACAACATATTCCATCTGTGGTCATTGTTTACTGTATAGTTGTTAAAATTTCCCACTATAATTCACTGTAACTGTAAATATTGTTCACTGTAACTATAAATGTTGTTCACTGTAACTATAAATACTGTTAGCTAGTGAAACACAACACATATGTAGAGTTCTTTACGTTGGGCGCCATTTTGTAACCGACCCTACTCAGCGGGGTGACAAGCACTAACGCAGTTTTAAATGTTCACTGTTTAATTACTGTCATTCTGTCATAGCATAACATCCTATGGCATCAACGAAGATGAAACCACATTTAAAAGGCCTGCAAATAAAATAAAATACATTTACCCTAAATGATTTACATTATGATCAGTGGCCTGTTACTTTCAAGTCATTCATAACATTAACAGACTTTTATAATCTGGCAGAATAAATCTTAGTTCATACTACAAGAATCAATCTGCAAACATAGAAACTTGCATTTAAGGAGAAACAGTCCTTAAATATTCTGTGTAGTATATAAATTATAACTACAATTAGCTCACTCTCTGCAGTCACCTTATTAATTAAAAGCAGTTTAAAATAAAGTAACTATTCAGATAAAATAAGGTTTTGCAGATTTGAACCAACTGTGGTAAGCATATAGTACATATACTCTGCACAAAGAAAATATTACTTTGGTCAAATGCACAACCCTGCATTTGATATATATAGATGTGATCCACTTTTCTCCACGCAAAGACATCATTTAAAATAAAATAACAAATAAAGTGCACTCACCGAAAACTGTGGGTTTTAGACCAAGCTGCTTCTACTCAGTATGGGTCACGTGTCGCAGGTTGATCAGCTCTCAGGCAATCTTTCGTTCACTGTGAAATTATACTGAAAATTCAGAGAACAAATGTGCATTCAAGTGATGTACATTAGTAATGTCAGTGAGTATAACTAAACTGAATTTACAGACTCATGTTCATAAAGTTGCATAGAAATCTGATGAACAAAACAGACAATGTTCATCCCTTGCGAAAACCAGACCACGCCTTTGATGATATTAGATAATAAAGGCTGTAATAGATTATCTAAAATTATATGTAATTACCACTGCTATAAGAGCTGAAATATTCTACATATGAACTTCATTTAGTTTAATGACATTTGTTCGTTTAGTTATGAAAGAAGATCCAGCGATCATATGTCTTCTGAAGTAGCTATCTGAAGTAGCCATCTGATCAGAGTCCACACTGTCATTCATTTTGTCAGTTTGAATAAACACATTATTTCAAGTAACTTGAGGGGTTGACTGCAAGAATGGTTGTCGCAAAAATTATGTTATTCATCAGGACAATATTTAATATGGCTGCTGGTTTGGATTCAAGCCAAAAAGATTATGATAGGTCTAGCTATGACCTCATCTGTCAATTATAAAATGAAGCCGTTACAGATCAAACAACTTTTGGGCATGTTCATTAAATTACAGGTCCGCCAATCACAACAAAAGTTGTCTGCTGCAAGTTCTACTGACATTTTTAAGTAGTTCCAGACAAATAGAATGGATCCAGATCCCACACGAACAGTCTGATCAGGGTCCACACTGTTTGCCGTTATGCCAACAATATGTTCAAAACGTTTGCTACTCAGCAGACGACAGAAGCAGACAGTATTTTCAGCTGCAGTCCCCATTAGTGTTCAAAAGGGCCAACTTTATTTTATTGGGAAACCCCAACTTTGACACTGGCAAAACTGTTATTAACATGGACCTAAACTTACAAAAATATGAATAAAACATTAGATTTGTAAATCAAGCTTTATGATGAAATGTTACTTACAAGTTAAACTTTGAAGAAATCTACATAGTTTGCACAGAGAAGATACATGAAAATACATTTTCTTTTCTCTTTCCAAGGGCAGGCTGAAGAATGATTATTTTATTACTTACAGTTAGCTCTTTTATTATTAACAATAGTTCACATGCTTGACCAATGAAATAGCTAAGTAACTTTCCATTCTGGTGAAAGATGCCTGAGGCAATAATGCACTTCATACATATATTTACCATAAAAGATTATTTTGGCCTAGATGCGCTCACCTGTGCAAAATAACCAAAATTATATTGTACAAAAGAATAACTTTAATTATTCCACATAACCCTAAAATCACTCTGCCACATAAGCATGGGCGGTCCGACTCGCACCGCATTTCCTGGGCAGGCTTAGATCCCCTAAGCGGTAAACCAGTAGTCGTGTGCGGTCGGTTTCAGCTATGCGTAGAAGCATCATGCAGCCCATATATTTCTTCAAGCCCCGATTGGCCGGGGCCTAGCAATAACTTTCTTATTTTTGGATGGATTTTGAAATTACTTGGCAGAAATGTTAATCATCATGAGACGATGTGTCGTGCCCAAGACCAAGGTTGGTACATACAAGGTCAAGGTCATACGTAGAGGTCAAAGGTAAAGAAAACTGTCTTTTTCTTGTGTCCGGTTATTCCGAATAGATTCTGAAATTACTTGGTAGAAATGTTAACCATCGTGAGTCAATGTCTCATGCGCAAGACCCAGGTTGGTACGCCGAAGGTCAAGGTCATACATAGAGGCCCAAGATAAAGAAAAGTGTTTTTTGTGTGTCCGCTCAATATTTTTGTTGTTCTTGGATGGATTTAGACATTACTTGGATAAATGTTAACCATCATGAGACAATTTGTTTCCCGCAAGAAACAGGTCCATACCTGTAAGGTCAAGGTCATACGTAGCAGTCGAAGGTCAAATACTAACATCAACATGTTTTCAAGCGGGGGCATCCGTGCCGTGTCCTATGAACGCATTTCTAGTTTTAAGACATTTCAAAATCGTGTAAAGATAGGAGTTTTTTTTTTGTCTTGTGAACGATTTGTCTAATACACCACATCCTTTTTAAACAATTAAAGTTTATCATATTCACCGACACGTCATGACATTGTCCCGTTCACCTGTTCAGCCAACGAATAGCTGTTCATTGCACGCCGGACTTGCTAGCCATGGCACCGAGAGGCGGAGCAAGCAAAATATTACGTAAAAAGACTAAAGACTAAAGACACAGTGGTCCAGAACAGCCCAGAATGACTTAGGATTCAGTTTTTGTTTGTTTGTTTGATTTGAAGTTTAACGTCCCCGTCAACACTGTAAAGGTCATTTTGGAGACGTTGCTTCAAATTTTGTGGGACTTTTACCCGACAATGAGATGAAATGACATCTCAAGCCCTGCCGCCCAATGAAACCAATAGGGTTTATATGCATGGACGGGCCGACTCGCACCGCATTTCCTGGGCAGGCTTAGATCCTCTAAGCTGTTTACCAGTACTCGTGCACGGGTCGGTTTCAGCTCTGCGTGGGAGCATCATGCAGCCCATCTATTTCTTCAAGCCCCGGTTGGTGGGGGCCGTAGGATTCAGTAAGAGATGATGTTGAGCAATATACATTTTCAGGCGGGGGCATCCGTGTCCTATGGAGGCATTTCTAGTTTTAAGAAATTTCAAAATAGTGTAATGTTAGTTGTTGTTTTGTTTTTTTTCTCTTACGAACGATTTGTCTAATACACCACACTCTTTCTTAAACAATTATGGAGAGAAGACGCACTCCTTGATATTCAAATGGAACGATTTTCAATTTCTATAGCCACCCTCAATCTCTATGTTTGTCCAGTGCCTTCAACAAAGTTTCGGCGCAATCCGACTTACCGTTAGGGGTGCAGATGTCGGTTTGAAGGTCTTCAGAGTGGTCACTTTGACGGCCGTCTTGGATAAAGGAACAGAATGATTTTAACAATGTGTTCTATAAAAGGGTTATCCTTTGGAAGCAAAGAATACACCGCAGAAATGAAAACATGGAGTGTACATGTTTTCTGGGCCAGACTAGCTAGTTTCGGCCAATTAAGCCCCACCAGTGACCCTCAGATATTTTCAAAATTCCATAATGGAATCAATGATCCCAAAGGACAAGTCTGAATCTCCATGTCAACGCAATACCTCCCACCATGTTTCGTTCCGTTCAACTTACTATTCTAAAGTGAATGACCTTAACCTTTCTGACCCATAGATCTTCATGTATTCAATTACTTTACCTGATCTACAAATTTTGTTGACACTGTCTTCAATGGTTTCCTATAAATACATTATTTTCACTTTGCCCCATGCAAAAGCCTAAGTCGGCAAATTTGACATTGCTGTAAAATAGGTCAAGGTCAACCCAGGGTCACCATTTGTACAAACCATAATGGGCCCGAGTACCATATGCTACATGCCAAGTTTCAAAGCCACTGGCCTTATGGTTCTGGAGAAGAAGATTTTTGAAGGCTTTTTACCATATATGGGCATAGCGGCCATCTTGGTCATGTGATCCAGACCCCGCGAACAAACTTTCGTTCCCCCATCCCACTGAGGCTCCATATGAAATTTGGCTTTGATTGGCCCTGCAGTATAGGAGAAGAAGATCTTAGCAGTTCTGAATATCAATGATGATCCGATTCGTCTGATTAAGTTTCAGCTCATTTAACTTTCGACTCAGGAGATGTCGTTAAAGAATTTAGTTTATACTAATTTATTTTAGTTCGATTGCGATGGAAGCTTCAAGCTTATTTAATCGCTCTAGAACACGCATTCCGGATGTTTTCAAGGGCGCGAGAGAGAGGCAGTGACTATTACACTACTGCTACCCATTTACACCTGGGTGGAGTGAGGCAGTGTCATTGCGTGTCTTGCCCAAACACACCTCGATACCGGGTGCCGGATTCGAACGCACAACCTCTCGATCATGAGCCGAACGCGTTAACCACTGCGCTATCGAGGCTGACAAATTAAAGAATATGAAGATGACGGCCATGGCAGAACGAGTGTAGCATTTCTGAATTTTCATGTCACCCTGATGCCTTCCATCAGATTTCAGCTTAATCCAACTTCCGGTTCGGGAGATGTCGTTTACAGAATTTTACAATGGCTTCCGTGGCGGCTATCTTGGATATCAGAACGGAACGGACGGATGGTTAGCAACAGGCCACTTTTTATGTTTCTTGAAAATTAAAAGGTTTTTATGTTTGAACAGTGTCTCTACTCTTGAAAAGAAAAAGAAATGTGATCTTTAATACATCTATCATCTTTTTTATTCTGCTTTCGCTGAGCTTTAAAGATCAGACAATGTCTAGACTAATCTCGGAAATACTAAGTCGCCAAAGCCCTGACAATATAGGTGGGTCGATTTTCTCTGAATGTAGGGTGGAATCGTACTGAATTGGAACTTAAACAGTTTCGTAATCCTTAAAATTCTGTATTATAAGCAAATATTGTAGACCCTGATCAGACGCCACTTTCTTGGTCAACGCTGTTTGCCAAACGGAACATATGATTTAAGTCCAGATTCTATAGTTTATCGTCTTACACAACACTGGCCTCACAGCGATATGAATTGCGCGGCTATTGTCTAGAAATACTCTTTACCTGTATTTCCGACAAGTCAATGGTAGCCACGTGGCCTTCAGCTTTGTAAAGCTACTGTGGTTTATAATTCCAAAATCAGCAACGGTTCGCCCCCGCCCATCGGGGCTTGGAGAAATAGATTGGGCTGCATGGTGCTTCCACGCAGAGATGAAACTGACCACACATGAGTGCTGGTAAACCGTTTGGAACGGTATAGCCTGTTCAGGCAAAGTGATGCGAGTCAGACCGCCCAATGCATAAAAGCATTTCGGTTTAATTAGGTGGCAGGGTTGAGATGTCGTTTCATCTCAATGTCGGGTAAAAGTCCTACAAATTGAAAGCACAGTCTCCAAAATGACATTCATAGTGTTGACGGGGACGTTACAAACATATTAGCAACGGAAGGGCTTACTGAATAGACTGCTGACTTCCCTATGGTACCCGACTTCTATCATAGACCACGGATTTTACCGAGTAATATTAATCTCCCTTGAAAACGTACAACAGCAAGTCGTTTGGTAATACTGTTTGCTACCAACTGTACAGTTACTGTTCATACATGTAAGTAAATATATGTACTTTCTACGAAAATACAAATGCTTCTGCTTGACCCGTGGACACATGTAAGTAGTAACTAATGGTACACCAAACCCTTCCTAACTTCGATTTTTTTTTCACCGTACTTGTAAAATATTGTCAGTCCTATGTAAGTCATGATTTTACGGATTGAAAGCCACTCTGGTTTCTCTTCATACCACGAATAAATCTTTCGCCTTTTACTAAAGATTTCCGTGGAGAGAAACAATCAATAAGTTTATAGACTTATTTCTGAAATCCTGCGATAGCAGGGTAACAGCAAAAAGCTGCAAGTACATTCCACTCAATTGTATCGATAATAAAATTCATAAATGGTACATTTTAATGAATTTCAAAACCGTGTAATGTTAGAAAGTTGTTATTATTTGTCAACAAATTGTCAAATACACTACACCCATTTTATAAACAACCCTTTTTATTAAAGTTTATCATTGTCAGCGACCCGTCATGGCAGTGTCCCGTTCATCTGTTCAGCCAACGAATACCTGCTCATTACACGGACTTGTGAGCCACTGTCCCGAGAAGACTAATGACCCAAGTAGACTGGTCATGACCCATCCATGAAAGTTTCGGACCAACATCGGGCCGACAGCGATACGACGTGGGAACGTGGTATCGCTGCCCGATGTTGTTCCGCTGCTTCATACTAGCTGTGGATGTGTTACATTGTGCAGTGATGTTCATCTTGCCTATCAGATCAGGAGCCAGTTGTTCAAAACTAACGACGTCGTTAGTTAACATATTGTTAAAACTTTGATCATTTATTATGGCAAATATGCTAATATTTTTGTTGAAAAAATGTGAGCAGCTTTTGCTCACAATTTTTTCAGCAAAAATACCAAAATTTTAGACATTATACTTGCTAGAATGGTAAACAATATGACCACTAACGAGCTCGTTAAGATAATGATGCTTTGAACAACTGGGCCCTGATTGCCCTAAGTAATTCTGTATCTGAGTGAGTGAGTGTTTGAGTTTTACGTCCCATCTACAGTCTGGAGAAGCCCGGGATCGATCCTGCGACCCCTGGTTTATAAAGCGAGTAGCGTAACCACTACATCACGAAGGCTTCTGTAATTCTGTATCTGCATGTTGCCTTAAAGCCTCTGATTAAGTTCCTGAACAGCCCGGAATGACTTAGGATTCAGTAGGAGATGATATTGGACAATTCTGAACATCCACCCAATACCCCCTCACAACATCCACACACCCACACCAAGTTTCCATTCAAACCAACTAGTGATTTTCTTTCCAAAGGACGTGACTTTGAACAGACACATCCTTCAGACAAGATAGAAGTGGAGGCAATGAAAGCCTTTTTTATTTTTTTTATATTTCTTGAAAATTAAATGTGCCAAATTTCATGTTTGAACAGTGACATTTCAAAGAAAGAAAAAGAAAACAAACAAACAAACAAACAAACAAACAAACAAACTGTGAAGCATGTCTTTTTCTCTTTATCATATGACGTCGCGTCTGAGAGTGTAATAACGCTATGTAATATTTTCGATAATCCACTAGTGGATTAAATATGCAAATTAGCTAGATACGTCCCGTAACGTTACATGTACGACGTCCTTAACGACGTCGCGATTACTAACGGCGGAATATTGAAATTTTTGTAAACAGTCGTGAATAAAATGCGTTTTAAATGTCATATGATACATATAATCTTGCATTCGTGCTCAAGTTGCCCCCGCCCAATGGGGCTTAAAGAAATAGATGGGCTGCATGATGCTTCTAAGCAGAGCTGAAACCGACCCGCACACGAGTACTGGTAATCTGCTTAGAGGATCTAAGCCTGCCCAGGCAAGGTGCGAGTTGGACCGTCCATGCATATAAACCCTATTGGTTTCATTGGGTGGCAGGGCTTGAGATGTCATTTCATCTTAGTGTCGGGTAAAAGTCCCACAAAATTGGAAGCAACGTCACCAAAATGACCTATACAGTGTTGACGGGGACGTTAAACCCCAAATCAACAACATTCGTGCTCATGTATTATTGAATTTATTAAACTCGTTGAGGAAAATTGATAAAATGCTCGGCAAAGCCTCGCATTTTATCCATTTTCCTCAACTCGTTTAATAAATTCAATCTGACATGAACACTCATGTAAGATCCTCTATTTAGTACATGTATTGCACGACCCGCAGAAAAAGCGACCGACTGAAGTCGGTAGATTTTCTAAGAGTACCCTAAGATCACCGTGTCATTCTGTCATTCGGTCATTCTGTCAGTCTGTCAGTCTGTCAGTCTGTCAGTCTGTCTGTCCGTCCGTAACCCGTTTGTGAAAATTGGTGATAGTGACTCAACCGCTTGGAATATTTAAACAAGTTTTGACATACTGATAGATATCAATGAGATCTAACCAATGAACTTGCGAAATATAACATTCCATTTAGTATAGCCTCGCCGAGGCGAAAAATGTGAAAATTTTCGAACTGCTTCTCCTCGGAAACCGTTGGGCCGATTTAAGTCAAATTTCATATGGAGCCTCTATGGGAATGGGGAAACCAAACTTTGCTCATGGGGTCTAGGTCACATGACCAAAATGGCCGCCAAGCCATATATGGTCTGTCTGTCCGTCCGTAACCCGTTTGTGAAAATTGGTGAAAGTCACTTAACCGCTTGGAATATTTAAACAAGTTTTGGCATACTGATAGATATCAATGAGATCTAACCAATGAACTTGCGAAATATTACATTCCATTTAGTATAGCCTCGCCGAGGCGAAAAATGTGCAAATTTTCGAACTGCTTCTCCTCGGAAACCGTTGGGCCGATTGAAGTCAAATTTCATATGGAGCCTCTATGGGATGGGGGAAACCAAAATTTGCTCATGGGGTCCAGGTCACATGACCAAAATGGCCGCCAAGCCATGTATGGTCTGTCTGTCTGTCCGTCCGTAACCCGTTTGTGAAAATTGGTGATAGTGACTTAACCGCTTGGAATATTTAAACAATTTTTGGCATACTGATAGATATCAATGAGATCTAACCAATAAACTTGCGAAATATTACATTCCATTTAGTATAGCCTCGCCGAGGCGAAAAATCCGTAACCCGTTTGTGAAAATTGGTGATAGTGACTTAACCGCTTGGAATATTTAAACAATTTTTGGCATACTGATTGATATCAATGAGATCTAACCAATGAACGTGCGAAATATTACATTCCATTAAGTATAGCCTCGCCGAGGCGAAAAATGTGCAAATTTTCGAACTGCTTCTCCTCGGAAACCGTTGGGCCGATTGAAGTCAAATTTCATATGGAGCCTCTATGGGATGGGGCTAACCAAAAATTGCTAATGTGGTCCAGCTCACATGACCAAAATGGCCGCCAAGCCATATATGGTCTGTCTGTAACCCGTTTGTGAAAATTGGTGATAGTGACTTAACCGCTTGGAATATTCAAACAATTGTTGGCATACTGATAGAGATCAATGAGTTCTAACCAATGAACTTGCGAACTATTACATTCCATTTAGTATAGCCTCGCCGAGGCGAAAAATGTGAAAATTTTCGAACTGCTTCTTCTCGGAAACCGTTGGGCCGATTGAAGTCAAATTTCATATGGAGCTTCTATGGCATGGGGGGAACCAAAATTTGCTAATGGGGTCCAGGTCACATGACTAAAATGGCCGCCAAGCCATATATGGTAAAAACCCTTCAAAAATACTCATCTACCGAACCACTGGACAGGTTTCCACGAAACTTAATAAATGGCATCTGGGACGTTGGCCCATCATTAATTGCTAAAATGGTGACCCTGGGTTGACCTTGACCTTCTTTGTGCCTAGTTCAAACTTTGACACATATGCTTTTGTATTGGAAAATGTGAGAATGCATTTTATCCTGCAAACGATTCAGAATACAGTACTTAAGTATAAGATATATTTTTGCTCCTTACGATAAGGTGCATTTATTTGGGGAACCGTTTTAGGTCCAGGTCACATGACCGAAATGGCCGCCATACCCATATATGGTAACACTCATAAAAATAAAAGCATCCGGCGGGTCTAGCACTTCAGCTGAAGCACTGGTTATCTATATTATTCTGCTTTCGCCGAGTTTTAAAGAAGAGACAATGCTTAAACTCATCTCGGAAATCCCTAATAATCACAGCACTGAAAATACTGGTAGGTCCATTGTCTCTGAGCATAGGCTTGAGTCGTCCTGAACTGGAACTTAAACTGTTTCGTTTAATCTTTATATTCCTGTACTAAGCAAACATTGCAGACCCTGATCAGACGCCGCGGTCTGGGTCTACGCTGTTTGCCAAACCCAACACATGATCTATAACTCCAAAATCAGCAACGGTTCGCCCCCGCCCAAGTGGGGTTGGAGAAATAGATTGGGCTGCATGATGCTTCCACGCAGAGCTGAAACTGACCACACATGAGTACTGGTAAACCGCTTAGAAGGACAAACCCTGTCCAGGCAAACTGATGCGAGTCCAATGCATATAAGCCTTTTGGCTTAATTGGGCGGCATGGCTTCAGATGTCATTTCATCTCAATGTCAGGTAAAAATCTCACAGAATTAGAAACAACGTCTCCAAAATGACCTTAATAGTATTGACGGGGACGTTAAACCACAATTCAAACAAACAAACAAATCAGCAACGGAAGGGCTTCCTGAATGGAGTGCTGACACCCGATGGTACCCGACTTTTATCATAGACCACGGATTTTTGTACTCTCCCTTGTAAACGTATAACACCAAGTCGTTTTGATAATACTGTTTGCTACCAATTTTATAGTTACTGTCCATATGCAAAATATTAGTACTTTCTACGAAAATGTAAATGCTTGACCCGTGGACACATGCATGTGGTAACTAATGCCATACCAAACCCGCTTTCCTAGCTTAATTGTTTTCACCGTACTTGTAAAATATTGCTAGTCCTATGTAAGTCATGATTTTACAAGAATTTGTCACTCTGGTTTCTCTTCATACCACGAATAAATCTTTCGCCTTTTACTAAAGATTTCCGTGGAGAGGAACATTCAATGAGTCTATAGACTTATTTTTTAAATCCTGCGATAGCAGGGTAACAACAAATACGAGAAAAGAATACTATACTCAGTTGCATCAATACAATTCATAAATGTGAATGGATTTTGAAATTACTTTGCAGAAATGTTAACCATCATGAGACGACGTGTAACGCGAAAAAACCCATTTTCGTATCTCCAAGGTCAAGATCATACTTAGAGGTCAAAGGCTAAAAAAGGGGTCCGAAACTTAAACACGGTCAATAACTTTCCTATTTCTAGATGGATTTTAAAATTACTTGACAGAAATGTTAACCGTCATGAGATGATGCGTCGTGCCCAAGACCCAGGTTGATACCTCCAAGGTAAAGGTCATACGTAGAGTCAAAGGTAAAAAAAAATGTCAGATTCCTACCTCCAAGGTCGTACATAGACGTCAAAGTCATAAAAGTATTCAAAACTTAAACACGGTCAATAACTTTCTTATTTCTGGATGGATTTTGATATTACTTGGCAGAAATGCTAGCCAGGCGCAAGACCCAGGTTGGTAGGTCTAAGGTCAAGGTCATACTTAGAGGTCGAAGGTAAAGATAAGTGTTCTTTTTTGTGTCCGCTCAATACTGTTGTTGTTCCTGGATGGATTTGGAAATTATCTGGCTAAGTGTTTACCATCAAGAGACAATTTGCTTCATACAAGACCCAGGCCCGTGTTTGTAAGGTCAAGGTCATACTTAGCAGTCGAAGGTCAAATACTAACATCAACATATTTTCAGCCGGGGACGTCAGGCGACGCATTTCTAGTTTTAAGAAATTTCAAAATCATGTAATGTTAGGAGTGTTTTTTTAAACGATTTGTCTAATACACCACATTAAAGTTTATCATTGTCACCAATACGTCATGATAGTGGTCATCTTGCTACCTGGGGATGTGTTACATTGTGCAATTGTGGTTATCTTGTTTATAAGATCAGATTGCCCTGAGCAATTCTGAATCTGCATGCTGCCTTAATGCATCTAATTAAGTTAATGACTTTGGATTCAGTAGGAGATGATGTTGAGCAATTCCGAACCTCCATCCGACCCCCCCCCTCAACATCCACACACCCACACCAAGTTTCCATCCAAACCAACTAGTGATTTTCTTTCCAAAGGACGTGACTTTGAACAGACACGTCCTTCAGACAAAAGCCTTTTTTAATTTTTATATTTCTTGAAAACTAAATGTGCCAAATTTCATGTTTGAACAGTGACCCTACTCAAGACAGAAAAAAGAACAAACAAACAAACAATCAAACAAACAAACTGTGAAGCATGTCTTTTTCTCTTTAGTACATGTATTATTCTGCTTTCGCTGAGTTTTAAAGAAGAGACAATGCTTAAACTCAGCTCGGAAATCCCTAGTAGTCACAGCACTGACAATACTGGTGGGTCCATTGCCTCTGAGCATTGGCTTGATTCGTCCTAACATGGAACTTAAACTGTTTTGTTTAATCCTTAAATTCCTGTACTAAGCAAACATTGTAGACCCTGATCAGACGCCGCGATCTGGGTCTACGTTGTTTGCCAAACCCAACATATGATTTCAGTGCGGACTCTTACATGGAAGATGGAATGACATCTCAAGCCCTGCCGCCCAATAAAGCCAAAAGGCTTATATGCGTTGGACGGTCTGACTCACATTGTGTAATACTGACCTCACAGCGATATGAATTGCGCGGCTACATTTTATAAATAACATTTACCTGTATTTCCTATAAGTCGGTGATAGTCATGTGGATTTTAGCCCTGAAAAGCTACTGCGCTTTATAACTCCAAAATCAGCCACGGGTTCTCCCCCGCCTATCGAGGGTAGGAGAAATAGATGCTTCCACGCAGAGCTGAAACTGACGTAGCATGTGTATTGGTAAACCGCTTAGAATGGCGTACAAACCCTGCCCAGGCAAAGTGATGTGAGTCAGACCGTCCAACGCATATAAGCCTTTTGGCTTTATTGGCGGCAGGGCTTGAGATGTCATTCCATCTCAATTTCGGGTAGGAGTCCCACAAAATTGGAAGCAACGTCCCAAAATGACCTTAATAGTATTGACTGGGACGTTTAACCACAATTCAAAAGCAATGGAAGGGCTTCCTGAATACCCGGTAAAATATTAGGACTTTCCACGAAAATTCAAATGCTTGACCCATGGACACATAAGTATAGTAACTAATGACATACCAAACCCGCTTTCCTAACCTTAATTGTTAACTTGAAAGTCACATCACCGTACTTCAAAACTATTGCCAGTCCTATGTAAGCTATGATTTTGCTGGTTGTAATTTACTCTGGTTTCTCTTCATACCACGAATAAATCTTTCTTTTACTAAAGATTTCCGTGGAGAGGAACATTCATTGAGTCTATAGACTTATTTCTGAAATCCTGCGATAGCTAGCACAAATGCGAGAAAAAGACATTCAACTCAGTTTTATCTATACAATTAAAAAATGTGACTTTTTCTTAAATAGATTTCAAAACCGCGAAATGATAGTTTCATTTTTGTTTTTTCTTGTGAACGATTTGTCTTTGTTTGATTAGAAGTTAAACATCCCCATCAACATCATACAAACATTTATGTCATTTTTGAGACGTTGCTTCCAATTTTGAGGGACTGTTAGCCGACATTGAGATGAAATGAGATCTCAAACCCTGTCGCCAAATGAAACCAATAAGATTGACCCCAATCGCAACGCTTTGCCTGTGCAGGTTTAGAACCTCTAAGCGGTTTGCAACTAATCGTGTGCGGTCGGTTTCAGCTCTGCGTGGAAGCATCCTGCAGCCCATCTATTTCTTCAAGCTCCGGTGGCCGGAACCATTTGTCTAAAACACCACATCCTATTTGGGCCCCGTCAAGCGATTTTGGTACTTATCGCCTATGCAAGCAGCGAAGGTTCAGGCGAGTCTGCGCATCCGCGCAGTCTCGCCAGAACCTTCGCTGCTCGCTCATACAAGCAGTGAATCTAGAGGAACCTTCAGACAGAAATCCATATCCCTGGCCCCTCTGAATGGCTGGGCATACGCAGTTAAAATTTGTCATGACGGAATGCTCGAAGATACCAATTCGCTTGGCGGGGCTCTTTTAAAGAATTAACGCTTATCATTGTCACTGACACGTCATGGCATTGTCCAGTTCATCTGTTCAGCCAACGAACATCCTTGTCAGCAATGGCACCGAGAGGCGGAGCAAACAAAATATTACGGTTTAAGACTAAAGACCCAAGTGCGCCAGAAATCATTCAACTGGCTGAGGCTGATGATGACCGAGCCAGCAAGGAGTTTCGGGCCAGCGTCGAGTCGACGATCCGATGTTGGCCCGCTGCTACGTGCTAGCTGGGGATATGTTACTTTGTGCAATGGTGGCCATCATACCTACAAGATGAGATTGCCCTAAGCAATTCTGAAGCTGCATGTTGCCTTAGTGCATCTCAATAAGTTCCTGAACAACCCAGAATGACTTAAGATTCAGTAGGAGATGATGTTGAGCAATTTTGAATCTCCATCCAATACCCCCCACCCCCCCCCCCCCCCACACACACACACACACATACAAACAAACAAGTTTACACCCAATCCTACTGCCTGCTTGGGAGCAGATCAATCCTACGGTCCGTTTGGGAGCAGATGTGATCCGAAGATTTTAAAGAGTGCCTTTAATATTTAAACGGGACGATTTTCAATTTCTATATAGCCACTCTGAATCGCCATGATGGCCCAGTGCATTCAACCAAGTATAGGCTCAATCCGACTTACCGTTCGGCGGCAGATATCGGTTTGAAGTTTTTCAGGATGGTCATTTTGGCGGCCGTCTTTGGTATCGGAACAGAATGATTTTAACAAGTCTGAACCTCCTTGTCAACGCAATACCTCCCATCATGTTTCGGCTCATTTCAACTACCCATTTTAAAGTAGTTGTAGTTGTGGTTAAAAGATTTTCAAGATGGGATACTGGAACAGAACGACTATAGCAATTCTTTATCCCTCCTACCAAGTTCCAGGTCAATCCAACTTTTGTTTCGGGAGAACATGTCGTTTAAGGAATTAGAAGTGGGCGCCATTCTTGGATATCGGGAAACTGTGAAGCATGTCTTTTGGGGACTCGAACCTTTGGTTGACCTAAACTGTTCATAGTTACTAATAGTGTTGTTAAAGACTTCAACAGGGCAATTCTTACCCATTTTCTTTGCACAAGTAGTTCTTGAAATGCAGCTATTCTTACAGGAAGGTTTTACATGATCTTCTAGCAGTTCAGCGAGAAAAGGTTGCACTTCACATTTTGACCGAGAGAATAAATAAAAAGCTAAAGGTTGCTAAAGAGTGAGTCTGATTATTTTACATTCTCGAGTACCATATAAAAATCAGTTGATGAATATTTTAAGGTTGCGTAAGGAACTTAGGGGACACATTGTATTGAAAGTTGTGTTTCAAACTTGCCAAATTTTACATTTTCTGTGCCCTGACTGCGGATAATACACAATCAATATGCTCACTTGGAAGACGTATAAGTGCTAAAAGCACTTTAGTCACAAAAATGTATATAAAGTCGTTTTTTATTATGTTTCTCATTTGTTTCAAATGAAGTTCATCAGAACAGAAAACATTTACAATTCATTCATAATAATGCTGTGTTTCTTGACTGTAAAAAATGCATTTTTCTAATAATTCAATTGTTGGTTGCGGGTTGCAATATTGTCAAAATAATGTAAATGACATAAAATCGGATTTATAAGGGCACTACAAGAGCATGCATCATGATAACACGTATGTAAAACGAAGACCCCTCTAAACCCCACGTTATATAGAAAAAAGTGGGGTTTACAGGGGTAAACATTATGTCTTATTCTTACTCAAATACATAGATTGTGGGTACTTGTTAGAACCCCCCTCATTGAGGCGTCTCTAACGAGCACCCACAATCTATGTTGAAAGCATAGGGGCTTGAAGAAATATATGGGCTGCATGATGCTTCCACGCAGAGCTGAATCCGGCCCGCACACTAGTACTGGTAAACCGCTTAGAGGATCTAAGCCTGTCCAGGAACCGCGGTGCGAGGCGGACCGTCCATGCTAATAAACCCTATTGGTTTCATTTGGCGATAGGGCTTGAGATGTCATTTCATCTCAATGTCGGGTAAAAGTCCCACAAAATTTGAAGCAACGTCTCCAAAATGACCTTTACAGTGTTGACCGGGTCGTTAAACATCAACTCAAACAAAACAAATGTTGAAAGCAGAAATAAGAAAGATGTTGTCATTTTTAAATAAAATTTGTCATTTCTGACGCCATGTTGGACGCCATTATTTCAGACGGTCTTTGAAAATGAAATTTGATAAACACAAGCCAATATTGTTTGTAGGAATCTACAAAATAATAATAATAATAATGATAACAATAATAATAATAATATCACAATAACAATAACAACTACTACTTATACTACTGATAATAATGTCAATAATGAAAACGATGATGGCAATAATTAAACAACTACTACTATTACATGGGCCCCTGCTCATCGGGGTTTGCAGAAATAAACTTGGCTGCATAATAATTCCAGACCAAGCTGAAACCGACCGCACATGAGTACCGGTAAACCGCTTAAAGGGTCTAAGCCCGACCAGACAAAATGGTGCGAGTCGGACAGCCCCTACATATAAACATTTTGGTTTGTTTGGGCGTCAGGGCTTGGGATGACATTTCATCTTAATGCGGGATAAAGCTTCACAAAATTTGAAGCAACGTCTCCAAAATGACCTAAATAGTGTTGATGGGGATTCAAACAAACTACTGCTACTAATTGTACTACTTATAATAATGATAATTTTAATACTAAAAACATTTATTATAATAATTATACTCTAACTACAACTCTCACTTGCCTGCTCAGCAAAGTGGCGCGAGTCGGACCGTCCATGCATATAGATTCATGTATTGGTTTCATTAGGCGACAGGACTTGAGATGTCTTTTCATTTCAATGTAGGGTAAAGCTGCCACAAAATTGGAAGCAACGTCTCCAAAATGACCTAAATAGTGTTGTCGGGGACATTAAGTCCCAAATCAAACAAACAATATTACACTTATTACTACTCCCACTACTTCTACTACTACTTCTACTACTACTACTACTACTACTACTACTACTACTACTACTACTACTACTACTACTACTACAATAATAATAATAATAATAATATTAATAATACTAATAATGATAATAATAATTTCAATAATCAAAACGTTGATTATTATAATTATACTTCTTACTATTTCCACTATTACTTCAACTGCTACTACTACTTCTACAACAAGTATTATGATTTTGATTATTATTATTATTATTAATAACTATTGAAATATATATATGTGTTGGAAAAAATTAATAAACACTTGCTGAAAATTCATCAATATTAATAATAAATATAGAAAACTATGATACAGTTGATAATAATAATAATAATAATAATAATAATAATAATAATAATAATAATGATAATAATATATAAACAAGCACGGCATTAATGGACTCGTTGAAAAGGAGGATGCTAAGTATAAAGAAGACCAGTATCTTTGCTGATTGTGTTTGTCAGTTTATCCCTAAAGCTGTGCCCATTGATTAGTCATTGTCGAATTTAACTCTGTTACACTGTTAAATTCAACACAGTTTTCCAGAAACATGACCAAACTGACAAGACAACCGGTTTTGTTGAATTTGATGCTGCAGATTCAGATGTCGACACGGTCAAATAATTCCTGTTTATACGTTTATAACTTAACGGTTCATAATAAGATTTCATTGTCTGTTCCTTTTCAAAATAGTGCAATGCAATCACAATCGCAGCCCCCGCACATAGGGGCTTGAAGAAATATATGGGCTGCATGATGCTTCCACGCAGAGCTGAATCTGGCCCGCACACTAGTACTGGTAAACCGCTTAGAGGATCTAAGCCTGTCCAGGAACCGCGGTGCGAGGCGGACCGTCCATGCTAATAAACCCAATTGGTTTCATTAGGCGACAGGGATTGAGAAGTCATTTCATCTCAATGTCGGGTAAAAGTCCCACAAAATTTGAAGCAACGTCTCCAAAATGACCTTTACAGTGTTGACGGGGACGTTAAACATCAAATCAAACAAACAAACAAAGCAATCACAATCGAGTCACTCATATTTTCTTGTTGTCTTTAGTACAAGCATAATCTGTATTATTCTGCATCCGCTGAGTTTCAAAGAAGAGAACATGCCTAAACTCATCTCGGAAATACTTAGAAATCAAAGCATTGACAACACTGATGGGTCGATTGCCTCTGAGTGTAGGCCGGAATCGTCCTGAACTGGAACTTAAACTGTTTCGTTTAAACCCTTAAATTCCTGCACTGTAAGCAAACATTAAAGACCCTGACCAGACGCGGCGTTCTGGGTCTATGCTCTTTGCCAAACCCAACGTATGATTTCAGTCCAGATTCTATAGATTATCCTCTTACACAACACTGACATCAGAGCGATATGAATTGCGCGGCTATTTTCTATAAATAACCTTTATTTGTATTTCCGACAAGTCAGTCATATTCATGTACCTTCAGTTTTGGAAAGCAACTGTGCTTTGTAACTCCAAAAATCAGCAACTGAAGGGCTCCCTGAATAGACTGCTGACACCCCGATTGTACTGACCACGCATTTTACAGTAATATTTTGTAATCTCCCTTGAAAACGTATAACAGCAAGTCGTTTTGATAAAACTGTTTCATACCAATTGTGTAGTTACTGTTCAATTGTAAAATACTAGTTTTTTCTACGAAAATACAAATGCATGATCCTTGGACACATGCATGTAGTAACTAATTGCATACCATGTTTTAATTGTTTACTTGAAAGACATGTCACCGTGCTTGTAAAATATTGCCAGTCCTATGTAAGGCATGATTTTACAAGAAGTAACTCACTCTGGTTTCTCTTCATTCCACGAACAAATCTTTCGCCTTTTACTAAAGATTTCCGTGGAGAGGAACATTCAATGAGTTTATAGACTTATTTATTAAATCCTGCGTTAGCAGGGTAACAACAAATACTAATATAAATCATAAAACTTGGGACTCTTTTTTTCTAAAGAAATTTCAAAATGAGGCTGATCATCGATCTGCTACTTTGTGCAATGGTGGTCATCTTGCCTATCAGATGAGATTGCCGTCAGCAATTCTGAATCTGCATGTTGCCTTAATGCCTCTGATTGAGTTCCTGAACAGCCCGAAATGCTTAGGATTCAGTAGGAGATGACGTTGAGCATTTTTGAATCTCCACCCAATGCCCCCCCCCCCCCTCCACACACACAAAGTTTCCATCTAATCCTGCTGCCCGTATAAATAAATTACATCAAGTAACCCGAATGGTTCAAAGTCAGAAATGGATGTGGCTAACTTAATTATGCAGCGGAATAAGGGTTAAGAGAAACTAGGGTTATATTACTCCGTCAACATGACTGGCAATATTTTATAAGTAAGCGAAGAGATGACTGTGCAATACAGAAAGAATAGGGTACGATAACTGAATCAACCTGCATCTCCTCAATCCGCCGATTGTAGAGAAAGAGCCAGTGACGCACGCACGCACGCATTCAAATCCTGCGCCAATACATAAATCCAATTTTAAATAAGTTTGAGGGTCACTGAAGAGTCCCAATTGACCGAAGCTAGCAAAGATTGTGACGTTTCCCTTGCTTTTTGTCGCACCTGCTTGAAGCAGGGTGCGACATAGACGTCCGCCCCCCCCCCCCCGTTCGTCCGTCCCTCCATTCGTCTGTTAACATTTACATCAAAGTTGGATATTTACGTCAAAGTTTGTTTTAAAATCAACTACAAAGCTGATCAACCATGAAAATTGGCATCAAACATCTCCCTGACCTTCTGACGTGATAGACACCTTGATCTGGTGATCTTGACCTATATTTTGCGCTCCAGTGACTATGTATGAACATTATGTCGAAGTTCAACATTTTCATCAAAATTAGTAGTGTGATCAACTACAAGACTAATCAACCATCAAACCTTGCATGAAACATCTCACTGAGCCCCTGACTAGGCGGGAGCTTTGACCCGGTGACCTTGACTATATTTTATGCTCCACTGACTTTGAAACAAAGTACGTCGATGATTCAGATCTCCGCATATAAAAGTCATGCAACCACTGAAGCTTGCATAGTGCTTCTTCTAGATGTACTGACTGTAGGTACCTTGACCCTGTGCGCTCCAGTGATTTTGATACAATTTACGTCGATGTTCTAGATCTCCTCAAATGAAAGGCCTACAACCATCAAATTTCAACCCCCCCCCCCCCCCCGCCCGTCGGGCCTTGAAGAAATAGATTGGCTGCATGATGCTTCCACGCAGAGCTGAAACAAACCCGCACACGTGTACTGGTAAACCGCTTAGAGAATCTAAGCCTGCCCAGGCACGGCGATGCGCGTCGGACCGTCCATGCATATAAACCCCATTGGTTTAATTTGGCGGCAGGGCTTGATATGTCAATTCATCTCAATGTTGGGCAAACGTCCCACACAATTGGAAGCAATGTCTCCAAAATGACCTTTACAGTGTTGACGGGGACGTTAAACCACAAATCGACCGACCAACCAGTCATCAAATCTTGCATATTGCTTCTCCTAGATGTACTGACGCTGTCGGTACCTTCACCTGGTGACATTGACCTATATTTTACGCTCCAAAGACTTTGACACAATTTGCGTCGATATTCCAGATCACCACAAATAAAAGGCCTATAACCATTAAATCTTGCTTAGTGCTTCTTCTAAATGTACTAATTGTGCAGGTACCCTGACCAGTGACTTTGACACAATTTACGTCGATGTTTCAGATCTCCTCAAATAAAAGGCCAACAGTCATCAAATATTGCATAGTGCTTCTCCTAGATAATAATAATAATAATAACAATAATAATAATAATAATATATAGATTATTCATTCTCCTAGTTGAAATATGGGATTTATAAACCGAGGGAGGTAAAACAATCCGATAAAGAAACGAGTGCGAAGCACGAGTTTCTTTAACGGGTTGTTTTACCTCCCAAGGTTTATAAATCCCATATTTCAACTAGGAGAAATGAATAATCTGTATATTACATGCACTTCCATAGACTTTTAGGAGAGTTTGGATCTTGAATTTTGGATCTGAATGCCCGTTCAGTTGACTGTTTACAGCTCATGTAAACGGTTCAATTAGCGAAGTGCTACAGAATCTGGGTGGAAGAACAACTGGATGGGCGCCATTTTGAAAGCGCTTTCTACAGTTTTGAACAAAAATAGAAGAAACAAAGTGTTTCAGTGATAAAACAAGTAAAACGTTAGATTAAATAAAGCAAAACTTACATCCTAATCAATGGTCATATCCATGTTTTCTTTTGTTTCAGCGTTGCATCCGACTCAAACGTCACGCATTCTGAACGTCTGTTGATATTTCTTAGACGCCATTACAATGACGTCATGAATAACGTCGCCGTGATTGAAACTTTCCCGCGTTTGAATAGAACAATTTCACTGCAAAGCGGTATCTCGTATCTTGTACATAAAGTAGTTCCAGCTGAAGGGATTTATTTCCCCGGCTAAGAGGAAATATTTCTTCTTAGCAAAAAGGAAAATACCAAGTTTATGTCTGGTAGAAATCATGGTATTTCTCTGTAATGCATGTAATATACTGTCTTTATTTTCTGAGGATGACATATTAATCATTTGCTTTTCTACCATATGGTCCTCTGAAACCAAACAATATAGCAAAATTCATAAAACATATATACACTATTTAAACTATATACACTTCTAGAGTTTACAAAAGTGAAATTTAAAGAAGAAGAAAATGTTGTTTAGAAATCTTATTAAAATTCTCGTAAGCTCGCTATAATAAGAATAATACTAAAGTTTACTTGAATAAAATGCATTATGCCTGACTAAAATCATAAAGCATTAAGTAAAAATATTGAGGAAGTTCAGATAATCTTTTTCATTTGCGCCAGATCACAATCAGCCGCGCAGGAACGCGACACTGACTCAACGGTGATACAATGCTGACACATGGCATCAACGTTGACCCAACGCCGAGCGCCTGCCAGGCATATACACTTACGCCAGTATGTCCTGGCGCTACCTCAAGACCGAGACCGGACTGCACGGCCAATGTGGCGGAACCAATGTCAACGAAGCACAGCCAAGCACCCAACCTCGGACCGCAAGAGCAGCGACGCAGCACCAATACAGAAAGGCTCAAATATGCTGTATTTTGTTCACGTTACAATTTCATAATCGGCGCAATTCTAACAGCTGACCCGGACCAGATCAGAGCACTTATTTTGTAGAAAGTCCAGTCGGCATGCAAAACAATTAAATGACACGTACTTAACATGACTGTGATCCTGGTTATAAAGTGCACAGTGCTTAGAGTGTCAAGAGTGGTAATATGAAAACATAACTCGTTACTTTTATAATAAGATTGCTTATATACTGTAGTTTGCAAGCATATAGAATTTGGCGGCTTTTTTGAAAGTGTTTAATTCTGATATTTGTCTCAACTCTACAGGTTTTGTTTGTTTGTTTGATTTGAGGTTAAACGTCCCCGTCAACACTGTAAAGGTCATTTTGAGACGTTTCTTCCAATTTTGTGGGACTTTTACTAGACATTGACATGGAATGACATCTCAAGCCCTGTCACCCAATGAAACCAATAGGGTTTATAAGCATGGACGGGCCGACTCGCACCGCTTTGCCTGGGCAGGCTTAGATCCTCTAAGCGATTTATCAGTACTCGTGTGCGGGTCGGTTTCAGCTCTGCATGGAAGCATTATGCAGCCCATATATTTCTTCAAGCCCCAATGGGCAACTCTACAGGTAGTGTATTCCACTGTTTGGCACCATTAACTGTGAAGGAGCTTTCAAAATAATTAGTTCATGAGAAAGGGATTCTAAGCAAGTCGTTGTCATTTGATTGCAGGCTTCGTGAGTGAATTTCGGATGTTTTCGTAAACATGTCGGTTATGTAGCGTGGTGAGAGCCTATTTAGTGCTTTATACATCATTACACATGTGTGGTATGTGACTGACTCTGCAGGTACCTTTACCTTGTGACCTTGACCTATAGTTTACGCTCCAGTGACTTTGACTCAAATTACATAATGTTCCAGAAGGTTTGCAACCATCAAGTCTTGCATGTTTCACTCCAAGATGAACTGAGATTGCGGGTATCTTGACCTGGTGATATTGACCTATTTTTCGCACTCCTGTGGTTTTATACACATTTTACGTCGACGTTCCATATCTTCTTTACTATAAGAAGTGAAGGCAATGATCAGGAATCGATAAAATGAATCCACAGCTTTCATCAGAGACACCAAAAGGGAAAGAAATACAAACATGAAATAAGTAGACCCTAATGGAAACACCAATAGCGGAAAGCCAAAAGGACAGTTACTCTCCCACAAAATGGCCAATTGGCCAAAACAAAAAGATATAAGCGATACACACACCCAAAGACAAACCATAACAAAAACGAGAGGGCCATGATGGCCCTGGATCGCTCACCTGATCCATAGAGTAACAATCGGGCCCCGGGGAGGGCCATTATTGACCCCAGGGCTATAATGTGCATAATGTTGAGGGAGGTCTAAAAAGGTGAAGGTTCAAACCAAATATCAACAAAGGCTATTATTTGAACAATCTTGGAAAAGGTCCACTAGATGAAGCTACACGTTTGGCACTCAGATTTACGGGGTAGAGCTAGGACTGTTCGATCCAGTGTCAGGATAATGTGACTGGGTGTGGTATCATGTAATGTGTCTGGGACATGATACTTCAGTGAGGCAGCACTATAAACGTGAGCATTGAGCTCCCTGTCGCAACCAGACACCGTCGTGATATGACTGAAAAATTGTTGAAAGCGACGTTAAACCCGAATTCACACATACACACGTCCGTCGTGATTTAGACAAAAAAATCAATACGCACGAAGGCCTCCTTTCTCATCAGTGCAACATCTTCGAGAACACAAAAATCAAACATCCATAGAGATGAAACAACGGTGAGGACTCGACAGCAAGATATCACTGAAATGCTGGAGCAAAAGAAAATCAACAGTTAAACTCCGATGGGCCCGACCAGAAACAGAGCATCAGGCACATACCAACATTACATAAAATTAAATTCTCTCTAATCCTCAGTAAGCATTTACGCTGGAACTGTCATCGAATCTGAGGCTTGACACTCTGGCGTGCAGTTAAAGAGGGTTGCAAAGTTGCCAACCGTGATTGGGTTAACTACCATTCATGCAGTCTGTCGTATAACATTTATGCTGTACCCAATCTTTTTATATCGAAGAACGATTTTACGAAATTTGGCCCCGAAGTCATTGCAAGTATGTATTTTTCTGAAGTTATATACTAAGTGACCATAAAATTCGGGTTTCGATAAGGCCTAGAACCACCAAACCTTGCATGGTACGTCTCCTACATTTACTGACTCTGCAGGTACCTTGACCTGGTGACATTGACCTATATTATGCACTCCAGTGGCTTTGACGCATTTTATGTCAACGTTCGATATGTCCTAAAATAAATGGCCTACTGCCACCAAACCTTGCATAGTGCTTCTCCACAATGTACTGATGTTGCAGGTACCTTGACCTGGTGACGATGGCCTATATTTTCTGGTCCACTGACTTTGATACAATTTACGTCAACTATCAACTGCTAAGACTGAAATTAACTTAGTTATGATTGTGGCTCCTGTGACTTTTGCCACCAACAGGTGCGATGTCGCCTTCTGCGAAATTCTTGTTTCAAAGGATAGCTACAGAGAAGCACGAGCGAAACGTGAGCGAATCAGACTTAAATTATAGGTTATCGAATTGTGTTATCTCCCTTGCAAACGTATAACAACAAATCGTTTTCACAATACTGTATAGGATTATCAAATAATACCATTTCACGGAAAGTGCTGCTTATATGTAAAATATAAGACTTTTCAATGGATTTTCAAGGGAAATAAAAATTCATGATCCGCAGATATATAGTATGGAGTAAATCAAGGACTAAGAACAGTCCTCTCCTTATCTACCTCTGATATTATCAGTCATTTGTATCATCAGGAAAACACGCCTATATAATTTTGACCCCCTCGAATCCCACTTTTATATAGTAAAACTGGGGTTTCCGCGGGTATACCTTATTTTTCTTATTTCTGCTCTAAAATATAGATTGTGGGTACTCGTTAGAACCGCCTCGATGAGGCGGTTCTAACGAATGTCCACAATCTATATTTGGAGCAGAAATAAGAAAAATATCGCATTTTTTCATCATAAAATTTCCATTTTTTTCGGCGATAAAGGTGGCAATGTATTTGTATAGGCGCATTTGCGTAATGTGTCACCATTTTAAAAACGTAATATCACTCTGGTTTCTCTTCAAACCCCATATAAATCTTTCGCCTTTTAGATCCTTTGAAAGCAAAGAATACACCAAATAAATGAAAATCCCAGTACTTAAATGTGCGACACAGGCCACGCCCTCTAGCACTGGCTAAAGCAGAACTCTTTTTTTCGAAATGATTCTTAATGAACTCAATGATCCCAAAGGACTAGGATATAAAATCTGCACTATGCTGATGTACGGGGAGACTTTCTTACGGCCGCCACACGACACAACCAGCTGCGGTGAAGATAAATAAGTTCTGAATAGTAAGATCCTTTGAAAGCAAAGAGTACACCAAATAAACGAAGCCGGTCCTGCCGGGGTCGGCAACATTCCTTCGTGGAGATTGATCATGAAATCTTTTCTATGGTCATTCTCTCCCTTCCGCTGATTCAAGAAGGGCAGTTGTCAGTTTCTGGCGAAAGAATGTGCACGGTACTTGTTAACCGCTTACGTTTAAGCCTGCCCAGGAAGAATGTGAATAGGTAAACTGTCCGGCTAAAATGACCTAAAATAGTGTTTACTGGGCCGTTAAACTCCAATACAAACAAAACAAACTAAGTAAACGAAAATAGCAGACTCGGTTTTATTGCGTCTGTTCATATCCAGTACTGAAATGTTCAACACCGGCCACGCCTTCTGGCACCGGCTTTAGCAGAACCCTATTTTTAAAATGATCCTTAAAGAACTCAATGATCCCAAAGGACCAGAAAATATAATCTGCACTATGATGATGTACGAGGAGACTTATACGGCCGCCACACTGCACAACACCAGGTCAAGGTCACAAGGTAAAGGTACCTGCAGAGTCAGTCACATACCACACATGTGTAGTTAGATCTGTACCTTCTGTAGTTAGATCCTTTGAAAGTGAAGCATACGCCAAATAAACGAAAATAGCAGATTCGGTTTTATTGAGTCTTTTCATGAGCAGTATTGAAATGTACAACACCGGCCACGCCCTCTAGCAATAGCAGGTTAATACTTATGTCTTTAAAAAAGTAATAGTAATGTCTACAAAAAAAAAAAAAAAAAAAAAAACAAGCGTTTGTTTGATTTGAGGTTTAACGTCCCCGTCAACACTGTAAAGGTCATTTTGGAGACGTTGCTTCCAATTTTGTGGGACTTTTACCCGACATTGAGATGAAATGACATCTCAAGCCCTGTCGCCCAATGAAACCAACAAGTTTATTAGCATGGACGGTCCGCCTCGCACCGTGGTGACAGGCTTAGATCCTCTAAGCGGTTTACCAGTACTAGTGTGCGGGCCGGATTCAGCTCTGCGTGGAAGCATCATGCAGCCCATATATTTCTTCAATCTCCTATTGGCGGGAGCCAAAAGAAAAAAAAAACAAGAGAACCATGATGGTCCTATATCGTTCACTTAAGCTTACAGATTCTAAGTTTCACACAACTAAAGTTGAACTTCCACTGACAGTCACCTATGATGGGTGGCCACCTCCCATTAATGGCCATTTTTATTCTCCTCTCCCTCCCAGGTATTTACCTATATATTTTATTTTTGTTAACCCGTCAACTCCTTTCTTAGGCCCGGGGCCATAATAATTACGATTTTGTGGATTTTGTAAAACAAGTGGGCCCCAGGTATCCACACTTTTCCTGGGCAGGCTTATACGTAAGCGGTTAACCAGTACAGTGCACATTCTTTCGCCAGAAACTGACAATCGCCATTCTTGATACAGCGGAAGGGAGAGAATGGTCGTATAAACGATTTCATGACCAATCTCCACGAAAGAATGTTGCCGACCCCGGCAGATATCGAACCCGCGTCCTCCTGATCACCGGTAAGGCCCGCATCCGACTGAACTGGAGAGGGATTTAATATAAAACTATTGTTACTGAAGCAATACCGAAGAGGCAAGATGCTACTATGTAGACGTATTAACCGAAGCAGTAGCAACTGTAATTACGATGATATCCGACTTTAATTAATGACTTTGGAACTTGCCGAGCAATATTTTGTTGCGTATTACAACAGACGTTTATATTATTATTTTATAATAGAATCACAACTAATCCAAATTTGCCTTCTGACTTCCTGCTATGATATGCAGTAGTCAAAAGGTGCTTGAGCCACTGAAATTCTTCTGTTAGCAAACTGCTTTAAGGGTAATGGGAACGCCTTCAGGGGAGGCACCGCCGGCAAAAGTACTTTTGTCTCTGCTGAGGAGCAAATTCTTTCCTTTAAAAGTAGACACCTTTTTCCGTGGGACATGGCTTCTAGAGAAGTGAACAGGAAGTCCCAAAAGCTGTCTCCCTTTGAAACATGAAGGAAAATGTGCCAGGTGTTCATATTCCCCTTAAACGGCCGTGCCTTTCGTGTAATCCAAATGATAAGCGAAAGCAAAACATCATTCTCACTGATTTAATGTTTATTATTTTAGTTCTATATTATTTTTTCTCTGATTAAACTTGATATGGTGTCTGTAGAAAATTATCACATTGCCTCCAGTACGCCGACACCTGTTCTATCACATGGATCGAAACCGTGCCATAAAACGGTATTTTGCCTTGAGATTAAGCGTCTAAACTCACAGTTGACAGGCAAGGGATCGGCCGGAGGTCAACTACTCGTCAAAAGAGATTGAGTCGATGTGGAAGGATGTTTATTTAATTGAATCGGACTTGTTAGAGGGATTTTTGTTTAATAAATCAGGTCTTGTGATTTTTGTTTTACGAAACGTCTAGTGAACATTTCATTAAATTCAATTTTTGAAGCAAACTGTCCCTTTTCCCGTCATTTTCAGCATTTACTTATGCTGCTTATGAAGCAAGAAAATTAACATCATATTGCATTTGCATCTTATCTTTATGCGAGTGCATTATGATATAATAATGGATATTCTTTCGAATATATTTCCCGGGGAAAATAACTGAATTATATCCAGCCATTTCTTTTTTATGGTTATTCAAGCATAAAGCATGTTAATGTCATATGGCCAGTTTTCATGCGTTTGCTCAAGAGTTATATTCTCGTGACTCGGTTTTATGGTCTATGGTGCATGAAACATAATGTATAGATAAGCCAAGTAGACATTTTGGTAATTGATTTAAATCTGCCTGCTAATAACCAATGACATGACATGCTGCAGAACACCTTTACCTTTGCTTACGACCATTATCCTTAAACCTCGGAAAACCAAACAGAAATAAAACTGCGGAAATGTGCTGATAGAATGTTAAGAAATGTAGATCGCGTTACGACTGAACAGTTAAAGGACAACAGTCTGATCTGGCTCTTCACTCTTTCACCTGAAAGTATTCAGCCATGGTACTTGAAGTAAAAATAATGTTACATTCGGAAAAGCACGAACAAAGACAAGCAGCCACCAAAGCCAACGATAAAGATGAAAGAGTTGTAACTCGATTTCACCAACATCATGGGCACGTTATCGGCACTGTCCAATTTATCCATTTATAACCAGTGGATAGTGATCCATTTATAACCAGTGGATAGTGGAACTAATCTTATTCTTGACCTATGACACGACATGGAAACACGACAAGGAAACACGACATCTATCGTGACATGAAATGACACGAAAACACAAAATAAGGCGTTCACCAATACATTTACACAAGTGACCAATGAAAATATAATAATCAAAACACTGACAGTACTGGTGGGTCGATTGTACGTCTGATTGAATGGTTGAATTGGGTTTAACACATCAACCCTTGTAGGTCATTTTGTGTCGTCTCCAACAGAAAGGGGGAAAAAGAGATAGAAGAGGCGATGAATATGAGGGACAGAGGAGAAAGAAAAAAAAATGAATGGAAGTGTAGAAACAGAAGAAATACCAACACCATCCCCTCTACCCTTACCTGCTGCAAGGACAGTAAGTCTTTTTTCCAACTGTAAGCCATAGACCAGTATCAGTTGGACACCCCATTGACGCAAGATACACGTCACCCTTGCCTCACCCAACCACCCCAGGTCGATTGTCTGAGTGTAGGACGGAAAATTGTTCTGAACATGGACTTAGACTGTTTCTAACCCTTACATGCCTGTACAGTAAGCAAACAGTTTAGATCCTGATCAGACTTCACAGCAAGCGGCGTCTGATCTGGGTCTGCGCTGTTTGCGTCTATAGATAAGCCTCTTAGAATGGAGCGGCTATTTAAATACATTACGAAAACACGCCTATAATAATTTATCGCCAAAAAATGAAAGTTTTAAGATGAAAAATTGTGATTTTTTTTTCTTATTTCTGCTCACAATATAGATTGTGAGGCGGTTCTAACGAGTACCAACAATCTATATTGAAACGCCTCGATGTGGCGGTTCTAACGAGTAGCCATAATCCATATTTAGAGCAGAAGTAAGAAAAATAAGGTTTACCCCTGTAAACCCCAGTTTTATTATATAAAAGTGGGATTCAAGGGGGGGGGGGGTCAAACTTATATAGGCGTGTTTTTCTGATGAAATGACCATTTCCTGGAGTTCCGACAAGTCAGTGTTAGTCACGTGGTCTTCAGATTTAAAAAACTCCTGCACTTGTTAACTTCAGGTCGGTGATCCAAACACAGGAACGGAAGGGCTTCTTGAATAGACTGCTGACACCCCGATGGTACCCGACTTTTATCACAGACCACCGAGTTTACCGAGTAATATTTTGTAATCTCCCTTGAAAACGTATAACAGCCAGTCGTTTTGTTAATGTTGTTTAGGATTGCCAAATGATACCAATTGTATAGTACTGCTCATGTAAAATATTAGAACTTTCTAAAAAAAATGCAAATGCTTGACCCGCGGACACTAATAGCACCCACTTTCCTAACTTTAATTGTTTACTTGAAAGTCACATCACCGTACTTGTAAAATATTGACTGTCCTATGTAATCATGATTTTACGGGCTATAAGTAACTCTGGTTTCTCTTCATACCACGAATAAATCTTTCGCCTTTTACTAAAGATTTCCGTGGAGAGGAACATTCAATGAGTCTATAGATTTATTTCTGAAATCCTGCGAAAGCAGGGTAACAACAAATAGCTGCAAATACGAGAAAACGAAATACTACCCAGTCATATTCAAATACGTGTAATATAAGCGTAATTTTTGTGAACGATTTGTCTAATACACAAGATGCTTTTTAAGCAATTAAAGTTTATCATTGTCATCGACACGTCATCGGTATTGTCCCGTTCATCAGTGTAGCCAACGAATAGTGGAACCGACCATGACCTATGGCACGACATGGAAATAAAACATCTATAGTGACATGGAAATTCGCATTCAGATACAAAACAAGACCTTCATCAACACAAAAAACACAAGGGTCCAATTAACAATAAAAACAACAGCAAAAGAAGAACTGTTCTTCATGTTATGATAGACTGCACCTTTGTACAGTAATCATTTTAGCTCGTTTTTTTTTTCGAGCTATATTCGTCACTACGGCTTCTACATTGTTGTTATTGTCGTCGTTCCGAGAAAAAACAACAACAAAAACATAACATTGGCTAGTATTGACCTAGCCTCATGAAACTTTATACACATATTCACCATCACAAGAGCTACATTCTGACTAAGGGCCATAACTGTATTTTTTATTTTGGCTGGATATTCTCCCCTTTCCTTTTTTTTTTGAAACATGCTTTCCTCTCATTTCAATACTATTTCAAACTTCACATGGTTGTTTCTTGGGACAAGACATTTCCATTTATACCAACTTTTTATCTATGACCTTGACCTTTGAACTTTGACCTATTTTGTTTTCAAAAACATAACCAAAAACTTTAACATTGACCATATTTCCAAAAGTATCTGGCCTACCTCCATTAAACTTCACACATACTCATCATCACAAGAGCAACATTCAATCTAAGTTCCATAACTCTAGCATGCGATTTCGTCACTCATTTTAATAAAACTAACAATACTGCCCTCAAACGTCAAATGAATCTTACTTGTGACAAGATGTTTTCACTGATACCAAGCTTTTGGATATGTGATCTTGACCTTTTAGCTTTGACCTTTTTTTCGAAAAAAAAAAAAACCCTAAAATTTTAACCTTGGTTACCATATTTCAAAACATATTTTCCCTAGCCTCATGAAACTTAACCCAGATCTGAATGTTCACAAGAGCTACATTCTTACCAAGTTTCATAACTATTTCGATTTGACTGGATTTTTCTCCCTTTGTGACATACGACAAAACTCCCGTTTCAAGAAAACGTTTTGGTCTCTCAATTGAATATCACAAACAATACATCTTTCTAAATTCACGTGTGTTCATTGGTCAAGACCTTTCAATTGATATCAAACTTTTTGACCTATGAATTTGACCCTTGAACTTTGACCTATTTATTTGTGAAAATTTAACAAAAACTTTAACCATGGCCATCTTTCCGAAACTGTTCGGCCCAGCCTCATGAAACCTGACACACATGTACATCAACACAATGCAATTTGACTGACTTATCTCCCTTTGTGACATACGAAAAAAAACAGACGAGCACCCGCTTGCGTTGCTCTTGTTAAAGCTTCTTACTCAACCACCAGGTGCTTTCCTGTTATGATATCAAATTAAAGCTAAGAATTAATATATGAGCCCCGCCAAGCGAATTTGGGTCTTCGAGCATTCCGTCATGACAAATTTTAACTGCGCATGCCCAGCCATTCAGAGGGGCCAAGGATATGGCTTTCTGTCTGAAGGTTCCTCTTGATTCACTGTTTGTATGAGCGAGCAGCGAAGGTTCTGGCGAGACTGCGCGGATGCGCAGGCTCGCCTGAACCTTCGCTGCTCGCATAGGCGATAAGTACCAAAATCGCTTGACGGGGCCCATATAATATAAGCAATTTTGTAAGATTGTACAGAATTTAGTGTGTTTAGCAAATGAAAAGGTTAAACTATGAGTGCATGATTCATTTTTTACCATTTGTTTGAAAAGGGGCCGTTTTTCTTGGATATACATCACAAACACAGTGCTGTACAATGATGCATCACAGATTTATTCTAACCTTGTTCTAAAGAAATATTTAGCATCGTTTTTCCCGGAAAGAATTTATTGATCATACTGAACAAAAGTTTCATTTAAAAGCAGATAGATTAAAATTTCAAAATTCTGATAGACTTATATTTGTCGAGTCGTGAATGTAAAGAACATTTGTGTCAAACATGACGCGATTTTGACACTAATGTAAGACACTGAATCTCTTTGAAAAACAGAAGTGAATGCAATGAGCCACAAACAATATAGCCACCCACACAGAACTTCCATTTTCATCAGCAAAAACTAGAAACGTCTGCTGCCCGTTATGTTTATTCTATAAATGGGTTATTGTTTGGAAACAAGGAATGCACCACAGAATTGAAAAGTATGGAGTGTATATGTTTCCTGGGCCAGAGTAGCTAGTTTCGGCCAATTAGGCCTCATCATTGACTCCGACCCTCAAATATTTTCAACTTTTACAATGGGAATAAGATACCAAAGGACAAAACTATATATACTACACTATGATAAAGAGCTGGTCCGCCACACATTCGCTTAACACCAGCTGTAGTGACGTTAACTCTGTCCTATAAAAGGGTTCAAACTACATGTACTTTAGATATGATTGGATGTGTACAGCCTCAATTTAGCGATCAGTGTTCACGAAAAGTTCATCAATATTATTCTGGGTGTGTTTTCATTCATGAAATATGTTCATGTATATATCCCACAAAACCGGCCCCGATAGCTCAGTTGGTAGAGTGTCCGCTCCGGGGAACGGGAGGTCACGGGTTCGATCCCGGGCTGCGACATACCAAAGTCGTAAAAAATGGTACTAGCTGCTCCTCTCTTGGCACTCAGATTTACGGGGTAGAGCAAAATGGTACTAGCTGCTCCTCTCTTGGCACTCAGATTTACGGGGTAGAGCCAGGACAGGTCGACCCAGTGTCAGGATAATGTGACCGGGTGTGGTATCATGTATTGTGTCTGGGACATGATACTTCAGTGAGGCAGCACTATAAAAGTGAGCATTGAGCTCCCTGTCGCAACTAGACACCGTCGTGATATGACTGAAAAATTGTTGAAAGCGACGTTAAACCCGAATTCACACACACACATATCCCACAAAATGGCCTATAGGCTATTCAAAATAAAATAATATAAGCGACACAAGCAACCAAAGACAAACCATAACAAAAATCAACCGCGACAGAAGAACCGCCTTGGAACGGTCAGCGGAAACGAATTCCACTGGGGACTTAAATCGATTATATGTGGCCATAATCCTCGCCCTTACTTCTGTGGCGATTAAGACAAATAATTTGTTCAGTCCACATGGAGGCCTCCTAACTCATCAGTGCAACATCTCCGTGAACACAAAAATCAAACAACCACAGAGATGAAACAACAGTGAGGACTCGACAGCAAGAAACCACTGAAATGCTGGCGCAAAAGAAAATCAACAGTTAGACTCCGATGGGCCCGATCAGAAAAAGAGCATCGGGTACCAACCAATTTGAGCCTTTACGCTCGAACAGTCATAGAATCTGAGGCCTGACCCACCGGCGTGCAATTGAAGAGGGAAGCAAAGTTGTCAACCGTGATTGGGTTAACTAACATGCATGCAGTCTGTCGTATAACATTTATATTGTACCCAATATTTTTATATCGAAGAATGATTTTACGAAATTGGGTGCTGAAGTCATTGCGGTTATATATTTTTTCTGAATTTATATACTAAGTAGAAGTAAAACAAAGATCAGGAATCGATACAATTAACTTACTCCACCCATCAAAGACACAAAAGGGAAAGAAACACAAACATTAAGCGACCAGACCATAATGGAAACCCAAACAAAGGAATGCCATAAGGACAGTTACTTCCCCACAAAATGGCCATAATGCCATCCAAAATTAAAAGACACAAGTGATACACACAGTAAGTAACAAACAACAACATAAATAAACCGCCACAGAAGAACCGCCTTGGAATGGTCAGTGGAAAGATTTCCACTGGGGGTGGTGGGGGGGGGGGGGGGGCTTAAAATGATTTTACGTGGCCACAATCCTCGCCCTTACTGCCGTCGCGATTTAGACAAATAATTTGTTCAGTCCGCATGAAGGCCTCCTAACTCATCAGTGCAACATCTCCGTGAACACACATAATCAAAGAACCACAGAGGTGAGACAACGGTGAGGACTCGACAGCAAGAAACCACTGAAATGCAGGAGCAAAAGAAAACCAACAGTTAGACTCCGATGGGCCCGACCATAGACAGAGCATCAGGCACCAACCAACATTACCTTGAATTAGATCTCTCTAATTCTCAATAAGCCTTTACGTTGGAACCGTCATAGAATCTGAGGCCTGACCCACCGGCGTGCAATTAAAGAGAGAAGCAAAGTTGCATACCGTGATTGGGTTAACGACCATGCATGCAGTCTGTCGTATAACATCCATGTTGTACCCAATCTTTTTATATCGAAGAATGATTTTACGAAATTGGGTGCTGAAGTCATTGCCGTTATATATTTTTCTGAATTTATATACTAAGTCACCATAAAATTCGGGCTCCGATAGACCTTGTTGCAGAAGATATTTAAGTCCAATATTGAATTTTGAAATTAAATCAGAATGGCGTCTATAAAATTTTGAAAAGGCTTTGCGTAGTTTATGGTACCGATAACCCTGATTAAGAAGATTAGCCGTTAACAATTTATTACGAGTGTTGAAGTCAGTTACATGACTTCACACTCTAGCAAATCGAATTAATTGCGAGATATAAACGCCATAGGATGGCGCACGAGGAACATCACCATCCAAAAAAGGAAAATTTACAATCTCAAAATCAAAGTCATCGCGTTTATCATAAATTTTGCACGTAACACACCCATCTACAATAGATAGATGTAAATCCAAAAACAGGCCCTCGGTTTCACAAGAATTTGCTTTATTTAAATGAAGTTCTGGGGGGTAAATCTGACTGATCAAACCATCGAAATATATATTATCAATATTGAATAAATCATCTTAATATCTAGAAGTGGAGCTAAAAGCTTCAATAATTTCAGATTGGTTATCAATGGAAAGCGACAACATGAAGTCTCTTTCATAACAATACAAGAACAGATCAGCTACAAGAGGTGCACAATTCGTACCCATCGGAATACCCACAATTTGTCTAAATAACTTAGTACCAAATCTAATATAAATATTGTCAAGTAGAAAGGTGAGGGCATCACACACTTTCTGACATGACCAAAGTGTATAATTCTTATGCTCTTTAGAAGTGAAAAATGCATTTCTGACATTACATGCAAGATAGAGAGAATCTTCTCTGTGAAAAGCCCATTCAATTAAATCATTAAGCTTTTCTTTTATAAGATTATGAGGAAGTGTAGTGTAAAGAGTGGTAAAATCGTAAGTAGACAGACTTGAAGCACGGAAATGTCTGGATTTCAATTTATATAAAACCTCATTCGAATTTTTTATAGACCAAAACAGATTTCTTCCTGATCTTTCAAAGACTTTATCACAATATTTATTCACATGCGTTTTAATCGCAGTAAGACATGATGTTAATAATTTAGAAAGTTCAGTGGTAGTGCAAGAGCTAGAATTTACAATAAACCGTGCTTTGTAAGTTTTGGTAACCAGTATAGCGCAGGAAGCTTGTCTTGGCCTTCGATAACACACACAGCAAACTTGGTGGCTGAATGACAAATATGTTTATCTACTATAGCTCTCTCTTCAGTTAAAGGCTGAAGTTCATAGGCCTTAGCACCACCAAATCCTGCTTAAGCGTGTTAACATAGTGGAGCCGTAACACAACGACGACGTTGTTAGCGGCCTTGTCTGCAGGGGCCAAAACAAACTTCTTATGAAATTCTTGAATACCTAGTTTAAGATGACGAAAAGACGTCTTAGGCTTAGGAGGTAATAAGTTAGTATTTTGAGAATAGAAAGAAATGCGTTTATTCACTAGTTTTAAAATGCTAAGTTTCCAGTCATTAAGGCCTTTATGCTCAACATACTCTCGCTTACACCATCGATTACCGAATTCATATAAGGAAGCAGCGATTTCATCTCTACATTTACTGAAATCAATTTTAGAAGGAAACCGATATTTCGGTCCTTTAGAAATTATATTCCGTATCCTAGAATCAGGAATTATTTTCAAATTGCCAGTAATTACATGACCAGCAGCAGGCTAGCAATACACTGAGTTTTTACAATCACATGAATCAGGAGTATTAGTATCAATATCAAGATCTGAAACAAGTTTATTGAAATTAAAAATGATAGCTCTAACAGGTTTTTTATATGTATAACAAATTATAGGTGTTTCAGTATTTTGAAAATAAGCAGGAATGGAAGAAAGCACCGTGCTCTCACGGAAGATACTGGGCAAATCTATAAAATCCATACCCTTATTAATGAAGGCTATTTTGAAGAAATGGCGTTTATGATTAATTTCAGAATCAATGTAAGGACGGAGAGTATGCTGAGTATAGCCTCTAGTTAAGAGAGCTGCATCATATAACTGATTAGAACTATCGTAGAATTTATTCGCCTCGGTGTCCAGAAGACGTAAAACAGAAACGGGTAATGAACTTAAAAATGAAAGCATAGAGTGGCGTTCATGATTTAATAATATAATTGACAGTCACTTCAGTCTTGTATTGTAAGTCATCATAAAATTCGGGTTCCGATAGATCTTGTTGCCGAAGAGATTTAAGTCCAATATTGAATTTTGAATTTAAATCAGAATGACGTCTATAAAATTTTGAAAAGGCTTTGCATAGTTTATGGTACCGATAACCTTTATTAAGAAGATTAGCCGTTAACAATTTATTACGAGTGTTGAAGTCAGTGACATGACTACACACTCAGGCAAATCGTATTAATTGCGAAATATAAACGCCACGAGGAACATCACCATCCAAAAAAGAAAAAATTACAATCTCAAAATCAAAATTATCGCGTTTATCATAAATTTTGCAAGAAACAAACCCCCCACCTACAATAGATAGATGTAAATCCAAAAACAGGCCTCTGTATCAGAAGAATTTGTTTATTTAACTGAAGTTCAGGGGGGGGGGGGGGGGAGGGGTAAATTTGACTGATCACACCATCGAAATAGGTATTATCAATATTTAATAAGTCATCCAAATATCTAGAAGTGGAGCTTAAAGCTTCAATGATTTCGGACTGGTTTTCAGCAGAAAGGGACATCACGAAATCTCTCTCATAACAAAACAAAAACAGACCACCCACAAGTGGTGCGCAATTAGTACTCATCGGAATACCCACATCTTGTCTAAATAACTTGTCTAAATATTGTCAAGTAGAAAGGTGAGAGCTTTACACACTTTCTGAGATGAGCATAAAGTAAAGTATAATTTTTATGCTCTTTAGAAGTGAAACAAGAGGGCCATGATGGCCCTAGATCGCTCACCTGATCCACACTGTAGCAGTGAAATGGTAGGTAATACAGTAAGGTGTCTTGGCAGAAGGAAAATACAGGTCAAATATGAAGGCCCTATCTCAAATGGTTCAAAAGTTATGATAAAGTAGGTCAAAGGTCAAGGTCACAGATCAAACGTTTTGTATGGATGTGAAGCCATTGTCACAAGGAATATACATGCCAAATATGAAAGCACCATCTCAAATGGTTCAAAAGTTATGATAAAGTAGGTCAAATGTCAAGGTAAAGGTCACATTTTATGTATGAATAGGAAACCCTTGTCGCAAGGAACCTACATGCCAAAGACGAAGGCTGTATCTCAAATGCTTAAAAAGTTATGACAAAGTAGGTCAAAGGTCTAGCTGAAGGGTCAAAATTTTTGAATGGCTGGGAAAGCCTTGTCAAAACGAGCATACATGCCAAATATGAAGGCTCTATCTCATATGGTTCAAAAGTTATGATAAAGAGGTCAAAGGTCAAGGTCACAAATCAAACTTTTGGTATGGATGTGAAGCCATTGTCACAAGGAATATACATGCCAAATATGAAGGCTCTATCTCAAATGGTTCCAAAGTTATTTTTAAGTAGGTCACAGATCAAGGTCAAGGTCAAAGCTCAAATGTTTGGCATGAGTGGGAAGACCTTTTCACAAGGAACATACATGCCAAATATGAAGGTGCTACCCTAAATGATTCAAAAGTTATGACAAAAACGATCAAAGGTCAAGGTAAAAAAAATTGCATGGTTGAGAAGCCCTTGTCACAAGTCATGTCAAATACGAATGCTCTATCTTAAATGGTTCAAAAGTTATGAGAAAGAAGGTAAAAGGTCAAGGTCACAGGTCAAAATTTTTGTGCGGATAAAAGTCGTTGCCACAAGGAACATACATGACAAAGATGAAGGCTCTACCTCAAATGGTTCAAAAGTTATGATAAAGTAGGTCACATGTCAAGGACAAGGTCACATGTCATTTTTGTATGACACAAGGAAACTACATGCCAAATATGAAGGCTCTATCTCAAATGGTCAAAGTAGATCTAAGGTCAAGGTCATAAGACAAATTTTTGTATTGGTGGGAAGACCTTTTCATGAGGAACATACATGCCAAATATGAAGGCACCATCTCAAATGGTTCAGAAGTTATGATAAAGTAGGTCAAATGGCTAGGTAAAGGTCACATTTTATGTATGAATAGGAAACCCTTGTCGCAAGGAACCTACATGCCAAAGATGAAGGCTGTATCTCAAATGCTTAAAAAGTTATGACAAAGTAGGTCAAAGGTCTAGGTGATGGGTCAAATTTTTTGAATGGCTGGGAAAGCCTTGTCACAACGAACATACATGCCAAATATGAAGGCTCTATCTCATATGGTTCAAAAGTTATGATAAAGTAGGTCACAGGTCAAGGTCAAAGGTCAAATATTTTTATATGAGTGGGAAGCCCTTGTCACAAGGAACCTACATGCAAATATGAAGGCTCTATCTCAAACGGTTCAAAAGTTATGACAAAATAAACTAGTGATCTACTTTTTGATTTGACATGACCCATTTTTTTACTGAGATATTGTCCAGATGATAATTCTGAGCAAGTTTTATGATGATTGGACTAAAACCTTGGCTCCTAGGAGTGTTCACAACGTTTTTGTATGATTTGACCTGCTGACCTACTTTTTAACCAACATGACCCATATTCAAACTCGATCAAGATATTGTCAAGATGATCATTCTGACCAAGTTTGATGATGATCGGACAAAAACTGGGACCACTAGTGTGTTCACAAGGTTTTTCTATGATCTGACCTACTGACCTACTTATTGACCAGACATGACCCATATTCGAAATAACCGAGATATTGTCAAATGATCATTCTGAGCAAGTTTGATTAAGAACAGACCAAAACTGTGGCCTCTAGAGTGTTCACAGCGTTTTTCTATGATTTGACCTACAGACATACCTTTTGACCCAACATGACCTGTATTCAACCTTGACCGAGATATTGCCAAGATGATCATTCTGAGCAAGTTTGATGATGATCAGACGAAAACTGTGGTCTTTAGTGTGTTCACAAGGTTTTCTACGATTTGACCTACTTTCTTGCCCGACATGACCCATATTCGAACTTAACCTAGATATTGTCAAGCTGATCATTCTGGGCAAGTTTGATGATAATTAGACTTAAATTGCAGTCTCTAGAGTGTAAACAAGGTTTTTCTATGATTTGACCTACTTTTTGACCCCACATGACCCATATTCGAACTTGACCAAGATATTGTAGAGATGATCATTCTGAGCAAGTTTGATGATGATTCGACCAAAACTGTGGCCTCTAGAGTGTTAACAAGGTTTTTCTACGGTTTGACCTATTTTTTGACCCCACATGACCCATATTCAAACTTTACCGAGATTTTTGTTAGGATGATCATTCTGAGCAAGTTTGAGGATGATTGGACCAAAACTGGGGCCTCTAGAGTGTTGACAAGGTTTTTCTATGATTTGACTTACTGACCTACTTTTTGACCCGACATGACCCATATTCGAACTTAACCGAGATATTGTCAGAATGATCATTCTGAGCAAGCTTGAGGATGATTGGACCAAATCATTGGCCTCTAGAGTGTTCACAAGGTTTTTCTATGATTTGCCATACTGACCTATTTTTTGACCCGACATGACCCATATTTAAACTTGACCGAGATATTGTCAGGATGATCATTCTGTGCAAGTTTGAGGACGATTGGACGAAAACTAGGGTCTCAAGAGTGTTAACAAGGTTTTTCTATGATTTGACCTCCTGACCTACTTTTCGACCCGACATGACCCATATTCAAACTTGACTGAGATATTGTCAGGATGATCATTCTGAGCAAGTTTGAGGATGATTGGACCAAATTTGTGGCCTTTAGAGTGTTAACAAGGTTTTTCTATGATTTGCCCTACTGACCTTTTTTTGACCCAAAATGACCCACATTTAAACTTGACCGAGATATTGTCAGGATGATCATTCTGAGCAAGTTTGAAGATGATTGGACCCAAACTGTGGCCTCAAGAGTGTTAACAAGGTTTTTCTATGGTTAAACTTACTGACCTACTTTTTGCCCACACATGACCCGTATTCAAACTTGACCGAGATACTGTCAGGAAGATCATCCTGAGCAAGTTTGATGATGATTGGACCAAAACTGTGGCCTCTAGAGTGTTAACAAGGTTTTCCTTTGATTTGACCTGGTGACCTACTTTTTGACCCGATATGACCCATATTCGAACTTGACCGAGATATTGTCAGGATGATCATTCTAAGCAATTTTGAGGATGATTGGACCAAATCTGTGGCCTCTAGAATGTTAACAAGGTTTTTCTATGATTTGCCCTACTGACCTACTTTTTGACCCAACATGTTCTATATTTGAACTCGACTGAGATATTGTCAGGATGACCATTCTGAGCAAGTTTGAAGATGATTGGACCCAAACTGTGGCCTCCAGAGTGGTAACAAGGTTTTTTTACAGTTTGACCTACTGACCTACTTTTTGACCCGACATGACGCATATTCAAACCTGACCGAGATACTGTCAGGATGATAATTCTGAGCAAGTTTGAGGATGATCGGACCAAAACTGGGGCCAGTAGAGTACTAACAATGTTTTCCTTTGATTTGACCTGGTGACCTACTTTTTGACATGACATGGCCCATATTCGAACTTGACCGAGATATTGTCAGGATGGTCATTCTTAGCAAGTTTGAGGATGATTGGACCAAAACTGTGGCCTCTTTATTGTTAACAAGGTTTTCCTTTGATTTGACTGGTGACCTACTTTTTGACCTGACTTGTCCCATATTCGAACTTGACCGAGATATTGTCAGGATGATCATTCTGACCAAGTTTGATGATGATTGGACCAAAGATGTGGCCTCTAGAGTGTTTACAAGAAAAAGTTTACGCACGACGGACGACGAACGACGACGCCGGACATCTCACAGTCACAAAAGCTCACCATGACCCTCGGTCAGGTGAGCTAAAAGCATTTCTTACATTGCATGCAAGATAGAAGGAGTCTTCCCTAAGTAGTGTCCGTTCAATTAAATCATTAAGTTTTTATTTTTTAGAAGATTATGAGGAAGTGTAGTGTAAAGGGTGGAAAAATCATAAGTAGACAGACTTGAAGCACGAAAACGCCTGGATTTCAATTTATTTAAAACTTCATTATAATGTTTTTATAGACCAAAACAGATTTCTACCTGATCTTTCGAAGACTTTGTCGCAATATTTTATCACATGTTCTTGATGGCAGTAAACCATAAAGCTAATAATTTGGAGAGTATGGGTTAAGTATGAACAAGTATGGACTCTAGCACTGTCATGTTGCAACACAAGTTGTATTTTTTCTTCGCCATTTTTGTACTACAGCTGTACGTAATTGGTCCAAAATATGATCATAATAGTCCCCATTAATAGTCTGGCCTTGAGGTAAATAGTCCATTAACAGAACCCTTTTGCTATCCCAAAATACAGTTGCTATGATCTTGCCAAATGAAAGCTGCTTCTTGAATTTATTTGCACGCGATGTACCGTGACTAGTCCATTATTTAGTCCCAGGATCATGGTGATTGATCAAGGTTTCTTCCACGGTAACAAAATTTTCGAGAAAGTCTTCCAGATCAGCATCATATCGTTCCAAAAGTGACTCAGACATGGACACTCGGACAGCTCGTTCTTCTTTACAAGGGCGTTTTGGCACCCAACGCACTGAAAGCTTCAACATGCCAAGCCGTTCATGTAAAATGGTAAAAACGATTTCCTCAGAAATCTTCAACCTTTAAGTTCCCTTCGATTTTCACTAGTGACGTCATCAGTAGCGTTCACAGGTCTTCCACTACGGTGCTCATCTTGCAAAATTACCTGACCACGTATCAAATCAGCCAGCCAATTGTAACAGTTGATTATATGAAGGAGCAGTCTTTCTGTAAACTTCACACAATTCGTCATAAATTCGATGGTGCGTCTTCTTTTTCAAAAACAGGCATCTAGTTCTTTATTCAATTTGGGAAGTCAGCTCGGTAACACTGGTCCCTGCAATTTTATTTTACTCTGCAAACAGTTCTGTGTTACAGATGTTGCAATTTGATATAAGACTGACCGCTATGCAAAGAATTAATGCGTCAATTTTATTGCCTAATAGAGTAAACTACTCGTGAATTTTCGGCATTTTAAGGAAACCACTCTCAGCTTCTTAATAATATGTTTCGCTCGAAGAATGTAGCGTGTCGTGGCCGAGTGGTAAACGACGAACTGTGGCTATCTGCAAACAAGCGGGTAGCAAAATGTGAGTACGAGCCCTAGGTAAGCAATCATGTTTTTATTATGAAGGCAATCACATTTTTATTCAATGATGTTGTAAAACATGAAATCGCGATGATTGTTCAACATGGTATTTTGCATGTTTTATGTGTTGCAAAATTTTGTACAAATTTATAGAAGTCTAAATGAAAATACAATTTAAAATGAAGACAAAGAAAACAAAAGAATAAATGAAAATATAATCTAAACAAGAGGGCCCAATGACATTATATCGCTCACCTGTGGACCAGAAAATCATTAGTGTAGGAGACCACTTGACATTGCTACACTAAATATCAAGCTCTGGGCCTTAAGGGTTCGGAGAGAAGATTTTTGAAGTTTTTTTTCAATTATAAGTCTAAAGGAGCTAAGGGGCCCCGGGGTGTGGCCCAGTTGAATCCCAGGGACAGCGTAAGCAGGATTTATGTAGGTAACTATTTTATGTTGCTAGATACTTATCTAGGCTGTGTGCTTCACAGTTTCAGGGAACAAGATTTCTGAAGCTTTTCTCCATTATGAGTCAATGGGAGCTAAGGGGGCCACAGGGCGTTGCCCATTGGGACCCCAGTGCCATGATTGGCTAGATTTATGTAGGTGACCACTTGCTATTGCTACATGCTAAATATCTAAGCTCTGGGACCTGTGGTTTCTGAGGAGAAGATTTTTGAAGCTTTTATTTCCATTATGAGTCTATGGAAGCTAAAGGGCCCCGGGGCGTGACCAATTTGGACTCCAGGGGCAGGATTGGCAGGATTTATGCAGGTAACCACTTGCCGTTGCTACATGCTAAATATCTAAGCTCTGGTCCCTGTGGTTTCAGAGAAGAAGATTTTTGAAGCTTTTTTCCATCATGAGTCTATGGGAGCTATGGGGCCCCGGACCGTTGCCCATTTGGACCTCAGGGGCATGATTGGCAGGATTTATGTAGGTAACCACTTGCCGTTGCTACATGCTAAATATCTAAGTTCTGGGCCCTGTGGTTTCAGAGAAGAAGATTTTAGGTTTTTTTTCCATTATAAGTCTATGGGAGCTAAGGGGCCCCGGGGCGTGGCCCATTTGGACCCCAGGGGCATGATTGGCAGGACTTGTGTAGGTGACCACTTGCCATTGCTACGTGCTAAATATCTGAGCTCTAGGCCCTGTTGTTTCAGAGAAGAAGATTTTTGAAGCTTTTTTTTTTATTATGAGTCTATGGGAGCTAAGGGGCCCCGAGGCGTGGCCCATTTGGACCCCAGGAGCATAATTGGCAGGATTTATGCAGGTGACCATTTGCCGTTGCTACATGCTAAATATCTAAGCTCTGGGCCCTGTGGTTTTAGAGAAGAAGATTTTTGAAGCTTTTTCCAATATGAGTCTAAGGGAGCTAAGGGGCCCCGGGGCGTCGTCCGTTTGGACACCAGGGGCACGACTGGCAGGAATTGTGTAGGGGACCACTTGTCATTGCTACATGCTAAATATCTAAGCTCTAGGCCCTGTGGTTTCAGAGAAGCAGATTTTTTATTTTTTTTTCTATTATGAGTCTATGGGAGTTAAGGGGCCCCGGGTTGTGGCCAATTTGGACCCCAGGGGCATGATTGGCAGGATTTATGTAGGTGACCACTTGACATTGTAACAAGCTAATTATCTAAGCTCTGGGCCCTGTGGTTTCAGAGAAGCAGATTTTTTTTATTTTTCCCATAATAAGTCTATGGGAGCTATATGTTGCCATGGCAACCAGAATTCCAATCTGATCAGCCCAAAAACCTTATGCAGCCTTTCCCCCTACCTGATGATGCTTCACATGAAATTTGCTCAAGATTGGCCGTGGGGTATTAGAGATATCATTAATTGAAATTGTTTACGGACGCACGCACGACGGACGACGGACAAAATGAGATCACAAAAGCTCAACTTGTCACTACGTGACATGTGAGCTAAAAAGATATAAAAACACACACTTGATCCCCCCCCCCCGACTCCCAAAAATGCTAACTTTTAGAGAGGGGTGTTCTGGTGAGGCAAAGGTGGCGTGCATCTGTTGGGCAGGGCCTGCTGTCCTTGCAGCAGCTAGCGGTAGAGGGGGAGCATTGTTACTTCTTCTGTCTCTACACTTCCTTTTTATTTTCATATTCCTCCCCTGTCCCTCACTTTCATCTCCTCCACTATCTCTTCTTACTCCCTTCTCCCTTTCTCTGGGAGACGACAGAAAAAAAACACACACACACACAAGGGTTGACGTGTCGTTAAACCCACATAAATCAATCAATCAATAAATAAATCAATCAATCAATCATTCAATCCAATCAGTCAATCAATCAATCAACCAATTAAATTTTAAATGCAAGAAAGATAAAACTGATAAATAAAAATTGGATGGCTCCGGCTTACATGTGGTGAACAAGGTAAAATTCCACTTCGATGTGAAAACAAGCACGCCATGCACTGAGCCACGCATTCTATCTTATACGTGTGTGTAATTTACTGGTATACATTATTGAGTTGAACAATGATATACAACAGAACGATCTATGTGGTTTTAAAATTAGAAATAAAATACTCTTCCACAACAAGTGTAAGTGGGCTACCAATAACTAACTCCAGTATATGCTATAAAAGGCAACATTTATCAATAAGCTGTCTGTACGATAAGCATGCACAGCGCTGCGACCCTTTTCCCACCTCTATGTATTGAATAACAAGAAAACGGCGAAGATATAGTAAATACATGGTTTGTGTCTTTAAGAATAAAGTATAATCGGTGAGCCTTGGACAATTTTATAGGGGCGAGCTTTAGCTATAGTTATAGTTTATACCGCAATTCAAAACAATCAAGGGTTTTGCAATAATGTACCAAATTTAAGCATAAAAGACAGCAGACAGAGTGACATGTTAAACGACATTCAGTGCCATGGCGCGCACACGTATTGTAACGTGACGTCGAATAGCGCAAAGTTTTTGACGTCACGGCGCCACAGGAAATAATACAGACGCTCGAATAAAAGTTTCTCAGTGGGTTACATTCTGTAAGGAAATCTTCAACTAAATAGTTTATTTTAGCTTTAGAAATATTTTCGAGGCTGAGACGCAACCGCGGTAGCAGTGCGAAGTTATTCCAATTGGCCATTCAAACCAGGAAAGGCCAAGAAGTTAAGGATTTCGCTGAAATTTCTGAAAATCTGTTTAAATAAATATTGCAAAGATTTAATTTGCGTTTCGTTGTTTTCCCGTATATAAAAGGTTGCACGTTTTTGTTTACACTTGTAAACTAGGGACCTGAAAACTAGGTCCGGTCTATAAACGGTCACTAGACGTATTATAGGTCAGTAGAAGGTATTATAAGTCACTACCGATTATAGCGTGCAGCTATTCGACCCCCTTTATTAGGTGACTAGAGTGCCTGGTTGCGGTATAAAATATATGCATTCAATTTAGAGAGCTGCTAGTTTTGGTTTCTATGTGAAACACAACGGATTTCTTTCTATGTGATAAACAAATGAATGAACAGTTAATTTGACTTATTGAGTTCTGAAGCCGCTTGAAGATACATGTATTTTTGGCTAATCTGTGTGTATTGGTTTACATGGGTAGTTTTAGAAACACGCGGCGAGAATGTGCCTCCCAAGGCCAGTGTTCATTCAGGTCACGGGTGTTTACAAGTTGTTGGATGTTTATGGGTACTCTGGAGTATTTTCGCATTATTGGGACGTTTTAGTTGCCAGGTTTGTGTTGTGGTATAACTGTTAGCCTGCTTCGGGACGGCAATTACAATAAAAATGTACTTGTCTTTCTAGGTGTTCATTTTCACTGTTTTCACTATTTTTGATACCCACATGGACACTGGTCCATAGTTTCGGATGTCTACTGGCAACTTTGGACCAAGGATGCCGATCAGAGGGTGGGGCAAGAGGGCAAATTCTAATTGGTCATGTTTTCATTTTAACGGTTTTCAATACCCGAGTTCTAATCTCTCGGTGAATTTTTTTCACGCAGGCTTGGGCTGGGTGTTTCTCTGTGTGATTTGGTTTGGTCATTTTCGGGAGGATCCTGAAAATACTGCCAAGGGGAAAAGGTTTTGTCCTGTAATTCTTTATTGGGAAATGAATTTTGGGTAGGGGACTTTGGGTTAGTTAATGCGAAGAGACAGCCCAGCCTTCAACTCACATGCCATTAGCAGAGGCTGTTTGGACTCCGTTTTGCTAAGCCGGTTATGTACAGTTAAGCCTGAACTTAGGCCGCATGTATTGAGTAATTACTTAACCTGAAGCGCCACTATTTCGGATTTTTTTTTAATACAGTTCGGACTGAATGTTTGCTAATTACAGTTTCGACTGTCACATTTAACATTTGTAATCAAAGTAGCAGAGCGTATATGTTTTTTCAGAGCCAGTTCGAATATACACATATTAGGATGTGCTATTCTGAGAATAACAAAGTTTAAGGAGTGTTTGGAGAGTGTAGGGTGTTTTGTTTTGTTTTGTGGGGAGATTAGTGTTCAATAAAACCGAGCCTGCTGTTTTAGTTTATTTGGTTTATTCTTTGTTTCCAAAGGATCCAACTATTCAGAACTTATTTAGCAGCTGAGAGGAAGTTGTTCATTCTCTAATCCACAGTCTGCTATGTTGAGTCACATTCAGCGCCGGATCGCTTGGGATAATATTATCTCGAGTGAGTTTCGCGAGATGCGACGTTGTTTTATCATTCGAGTCGCATCCACCTAGTACAGGTTAGGAGGTGTTTTCAGAGCATGTCTTATTGTTGTTTGGTACTTTGTTCATTTTTTTTGGCTTTTCAGAGACGAAATTTGCAAGGCGTCCTTTCTTTCCGCGAACCATTGGGGATTAGAGTGCCCTTCCGGACTATGTCGTTTCCGCGGCTGTGTGTGCTGAGGATTGTGTGACTGAGTTTCCCTCTTCGGCGAGGGCGGGGCTTGTTTTCCCTTGCCACAGGTCCTGGTGTATGAATGTCGTTTTGCGTGTCGCCGGTGACGCTTCTGGTTACGGTTTGGCATTATTTAAAAAAAGAAAAGTAAAAGTTACAATCGTTAAATAATACAGGTTTGATTTTGCAGTCTGTGATTCAAATTTTCACTCTCTATTCCCCAGTACTTAAACAAAAACTTGAGTCACATTGAGCGCAGGGTTACTTGGGATAATATTAGAGGTACAGACTACAGAGTTGCCGAACAGTCTTTTTAATTGTAGATTCCTTTGAAAACGCATGACAACAAGTCGTTCAAATGATACTATTTAGGATTGCAACATGATAACATTGTATGGAAAGTGGTGTCCACTTTTAGAATATTGATTTTTTCTACGAAAATACTAAATTTGCTAGAACAGCGTATACAAAGAAGCAAATGTCATAACATACAAGCCAGTTTTCCGAACTCAGAATGTTTATTTGAACTTGTAAAATAAATTTGTTTTATGTCAGTCACGATTTTACAAGCTAAATTTCGCTCTCGTTTCTCTTCATCCAACGTATAAATCTTCTGCCTTTTACAAAAGATATTTTCAATAAGTCTTTTGACCTATTCATTAAACCCTACTGTAGCAGTGTAACGCTAATATCTACAGAACAATATAAAAGTAAATTATCCCTTATTAATGATCTAAGTACCTCAAAATCTGCTCGAATCAGAACCCAAAGCATGTCCAAAATACCAAAATGAAAGACGGATAAATAATGAATGCACAAGCAGGAAGCCGATCACAAACCAGTGGTAACCCAAACATCCCTACTGAACCAAATATTAGCTTTTGCAAAAGACATGGGTTTATGCTTAGCACACATTAATTTGTGTAGTCATAGGATTGAAAAGTAAAATGTTTTCATGTATCTGTTGCATAAGTGATCCAGAAAATATAGAAGTGTATGCCAACCATAGATTTCAATAAAGAATTTTCAAACGTTCACTCCAATGTCACAAAACCACGATGGGTAGGCATAACGGCGTCAATTCGTCCAAAACAGCGTTTTTTTGTTCTGGTCGACCGCGTAAGGGACTCTGGTCGTCCGGTTAGCCAAAACATGATGCACAGCAAGGATGAAACGTACCATACGACAGGTAAAATAGGTGAGTTTCGAGAACCAGTTTCATTTTATGTCTGTTTGCATGGGAGATCTATCTTGGTTTATTTTTGTTATGGTTTGTCTTGGAGTGTGTGTATCGCTTGTGTTTTGTTTTCTTTTGGATAGCCAATTGACCATTTTGTGGGAAAGTAACTGTCCTTTTGACTTTCCGCTATTGATGTTTCCATTACGATTTTGTGTTTCTTTCCCTTTGGTGTCTCTGATGTGATGTGAGCTCTGTGTTAATTGTATCGATTCCTGATCATTGCTTTGAAATTTGTTTGAGTTATGGTCCTTTGAAATTTCCGGCCATTTTATTGTGTGTTTTTTTGTAAGCAAGATATTTCGTAAACTGTTTAAGCTGTTGCCTTGAAACTTATAGGCTGATAGGGAATGACAAGTAAATGACCTGATTGTTTTTTTTTAAATAATCTGAATCTTCAGTTATTGCCCGTTGAAGATTTCGGCATTTAGGGGGAAGTTGGGGCATAGTGTTTTTCAAACACACTTTCTTGTTCGTTTTATGTTCGGTGCAGTTCTATTTTTATATGTTTTCATTTTAGCACTTATGAATGTCCCACTTATTTAGTTAAGTAAAGGCAACTGAGTTACCACCTGTTTGGAAAACAGCTTCTAACTCGGCTTGTCGCCTTGATTTTATTGTTTATAAAGATGTTTTTGTTCTTGTTTCCCTTGATGCTTGGGATAGGCTTTGGATTCTAATTCGATCAGTTTCTCTATTATTTTTACACATCAATTTGCAGAAAAATCGCCCCGACCATCGGGGCTTGGAAAAATAGATTGGGCTGCACGTTGCTTCAACGCAGAGCTGAAACTGCCTATAGCATTAATTTGTTGAGTGTTAATAACAGTTTGGAGATCAGTAAAGTGTAGATCAAATCACGAACGCGTAGCACGAATGGTTTGTCTATTTAAAACTCACCGGCAAACTGTGGTTTATTACTGAACGATTAAAACATAAAGACTTTAAGACATACGATTTTTTTTTCGATTCTAAAACACTGAAATGCGGCAATTACAACAACGCAAACAACAAGTTAGCAAAAGACCTTCTGCCAGACGCACTGTTGATGTCGTTTGAGACGAATATCTAATACGTGCCGAAAGCTTTGTAGCACCGTGCCAAGTGCTTCTGAATCGGAATTTGAGATGAATGACAACCGAATTTGAACGTTTAAAGCATGGGCGGGATAAAAGCGCTGTCAGTATATGTGTTACAATCGATTATAATTCCTCACTTGCGGAGCCATTGTACATATTCTGATCAACAAGAGATTGTGGATACTCGTTAAAACCTCCAGGCGATTCTAACCAGCAGTGCCCACAACCTGTATTCTGCTGAAAACAGAGACTGTGGAAACTAGTTAAAACCTCGCGACGGTTCTAACCAGCAGTGCCCACTAAGCGAATCAATATTTTAAACCCAGAGGCTGTTCCGTGTACAGTCACAACATCCTTCCTTTGGCGCAGAAAGGAGAAAAACAATGTACATGTTTGTTTTGTTTGTTTGATTTGAGGTTTAACGTCCCCGTCAACACTGTAAAGGTCATTTTGGAGACGTTACTTCCAATTTTGTGGGACTTTTACCCGACATCGAGATGAAATGACTTCTCAAGCCCTGCCGCCCTGTACATGTATGTACACCTGTAAACTCCAGTTTTAATATATTAAAGTGGCCGAGCAGGCACTCGACATTGAATTAATAGTGGTAGCTCAATGGTTAATGCACTTGCCTATGATGCTAGAGGCCCCCGGTTTGAATCCGGCAGCGGTAATAAAACTGCGGTGTCCGAATATGCTCCGGATGAATGCCACAAAGTGCATCGTCCTCCGCATCGGGACGTTAACTGGGGACCCTTGCGCGTGCAGGGATATTCTACATGATTACTGTGTAAAACCGGGAGCGTCAAATGTGACCGAGCATACTGGAATTGAAAACGCTCCAATGTTGATTCGACCTATAGTAGACAGATAATTGTAGAAAGAAAGACGCTGTTCCAACGTTGAGTCAAGGTTTTATGCGGGGGGGGGGGTCAAAATTATATAGGTGTGTTTTTATGGTTCATATCATCAACGAGACACCGGTCAGACTATGAAGATGTGTAGTATGATCCTCCGAGGGTGATCTAGTTTCTAACTCAATAGGCACAGTGTTGGAAACAGTACATTATTGAGCATCTCAGATCATACACAATGATGATGTGTGAGGAAAATAGCCCCAACACAATGTCGGACCGGAATCGACGAAGATGTTTGAAATGAAATTCTGGTCGGACGCCGGACAGCGGACGGCGGACAATGGACCATTGGTATAAGCTCACCTTGTGAGCCTTCGGCTCAGGTGAGCTAAAAATGCAATTTTTATGATTCACCTTTTGGAAAAAGTCTGGCAGAAAAGGGGCTTGGAGAAATAAACTGGGCTGCATGATGCTTACACGCAAAGCTGAAAACAACGGTAAACTGCTTAGAAAGCCTAGTCTGCCCTGGCAAACAAAGTAGTGCGAGTCGGACCGTCCGTGCACATAAACCCTATTGGCTTCACCGGGCGGCAGGGATTGAGATGTCATTTTATCTCAATGTCGCGTAAATTTCTCACAACATTTTAAGCAACGCCTCCAAAATGACTTAAATATTGTTAACGGGGATGTTAAACCTCAAATCCAACAAACAAACAATCTCACAGAAAAGCAGAACTATTGGCCAATTAAAGTCTGTTATTTGTCACATGAAATCTTGCAGAAAAGGAAAAATATTGGTTACTTGAGGGGAATGGCAACACCTGGCAGATTTTCCACCATTTTTCAAAAGGGGACAACTTTCGGGACTTCCTGTGTGCTTTTCTATAAGGGATCTACTCTTACTTTAAAGGAAAAAATTGCCCGTGAGGAGCAAACTCTTTCCTTTAAGTGTTGACCCCTATTGACATGCGAGACAAAAATACTTTTGAAGGAGTTGCCTCCCCTGTAGGTGTATGCATTCCCCTTCAAGTTTGTCAGAAGAAAATATATTTGTCACCTAATTGTCGACTCGACGGTTACTGAGAACTCATCATTAAAAGATTTGGGCGGATTTTTGAGTGCCCCACTGAGACTTGCACAACTTCATACTTATATCTATCATATCCGAAACCAAAAATTTCACAACAATTTGTCTAATGGTTCTAGACAAAAAAATGGGCGGAAGAAAAGAGAAGAAACCCAGAAAAAAACAATATGTCTCGTTTTGGAGACTTAACCATTATCCTGCTGAATACATTTATTTAGCCACAGCCATTGCTGACTTTCAAACATTCAAATTTCTTAACACAATTCACAAACTGCATGACAAGCAGTGTAGGACCCGATCATACTGCTACTTCAAAAGTCATCTGATCTTGAGCTACACTGTTTGCAAAAGTAGGGGTTGTTATGTTCAGCGGGATAAGGTTAAATATACACTTCAGCCACTTTATAACTGAGCCTCCTGTTGTGTCCATTTTTGTATGTATGGAGGATGTCCGATCGGTGTCCTCACTCTTTAAATTACAAGGATTTGTGTAGAAAAAATATAAAAAGTTGTTTAAGGGACACAAAACCGTTCAAACGCCTATGAAATAACTTTCAATGATCTCTTTGCATCAAGTTAGTTTGACAAGCAAACGTCGTTCATCAAAGAATTCTAAAACTAGATCAAGCAATTGATTGGTCTCAGTTTGACAAACTCTTTCTGATTGACATTTGAGATGTATTTTGATTGGACAGTGCACGAGTCAGCAATGAAATGTACACCACCTTGTGTTTTGAATTTATTTATGTCTGGCAGTTGACTGATAGGATTGAATGATGTTTCAAGTCAAAATGAAATGAAGCTCATCAAAGTTTGAACGGGTTTGTGTCCATAGGTGTATTATTTCATGGCGGTTTAGTACTCTAGCAATTTATCAGTTTAACATTGTAAACTACAACATTGTAGTGGACCTCCGTGACCTAGTGGATAAGAGCGCAGACTCTTAATCATTAGGTCTCTCACCTCTGTGGTTCGAGCCTGGCTCGGGTCACATGTGAGACACCAAGTTCTGCAACGGAAGGTCAGGTGGTTTTTCTCCATGTCTCCGGTTGTCGCCCACCTCTGATTAACAATCGGCTCGATATGAGTGAAATAACCTTGACAGGGCCGAATAACCAAGACCAAAAAAAAAAAAAAAAACATTGTTCGCATCAAGCTGTCAGATCTTATTTTGATACACTGAAAACATGTGTTGCTAGGAAGTAACTTAAGTAGAGGGCTAAATTTTCAACCATTATAGATAAAGGTGTGCGGACTGGACAGTCGTCGGCAGTCGCGAGCGGACGACAAAGGCGACCCCAGTGGAAAGGGGAAGCGTCCACGACTGCCCAAATTCCCTGCTGAGACGTGATCGGTGAATATAATAAACTATAATCAATCTGACAATCAAAGCAGCGGCTTCCCGTCAACGGGCCCGCGCTCTCCTACAGTACCCAGCCCTCCCGTCCGCCATGACGTACGCTGAACTTGTATAGATAGTCACCGTATGTAGGCCGGGCTGAGATCCAAACGGTTTCGTTCAACCCCCAAATTCCACTTTTTATGCAAACAGTGTAGACCCTGATCAGATGCCGCGTTCTGTGGATCCTGATATGGCAAGCACGACCCCAACCCAGGCTCTATAGATAAACCTCTTCTCACAGAGACTATTGCTAATTGGTGATATTACATGTAAAAGAGATTTTTTTACATGACGCGGCGACCAGACAATATTAGATATGCAGCGGGTTGTAGTAGATTTTTGACAATCGCTTAGCTTCGCCCTCTTCTGTGGGTTTACCGGTATTGGTATGGATTGCGCTTGTCACTTATAACACAATTTATTGATATATCCGCTCTTTTATGAACCGATGGGATATGTCCTACTGCTAAGCTGCCGGTTGCGCTGTTGTATGTTGTTGTTCCCTTCAGATTCTGTCAATCTTTCGCCATTGTTAGAAAAAATCTCAACAAAATTGTTAACTGTAACAAATTCATTAAGTCCTTTGAAACGTTTTTGATGCAAAAAATTAAAATTTCGCCAATGTCAAATTACTACGAATGACGTCATAGGCCCCGCTCATCGGGGCTTGAAGAAATAGATGAGCTGCATGATGCTTCCAAGCAGTGCTGAAACCGACCGCACACAAGTACTGGCAAACCGTTTAGAGGATTTAAGCCTGTCCAGGCAAAGGGGTGTGAGTCGGATTGTCCATGCTTATTGAACCATATTTGTTTCATTTGGCGGCAGGGCTTGAGATGTCATTTCATCTCAGTGTCGGGCAAAAATCCAACAAAATTGGAAACACAGTCTCCAAAATGACCTATACAGTGTTGACGGGGACGTTTAACCTCAAATCAAACGTTGCAATACATATTATTTGGATACCACATGGATGTATACTTGACTCCTACTTGTGTTCTCTGTTCTTTTTCCGAACTGTGAGTGTTCGTTGGGAGGAATTTTAGGGCGGTTCTAACAAATAAATCCGCAATAAATGATTCGGAACAATAGAAAATAAGGTATATATTTGTAAACCCCTGAACAAATCTCTACATAAAGTGTGATTTTCGTTTGTTTTCTGTTTAAAGACTTGCTAATGTGATGAAATCGGGGATCATGTGTCAACGGGTTTCTTCAAGTTTAGTAAAATCCATTTCAATTGCTCGATTGTCTTTGTCATTGGAAGCATCTTCACCCTTCCGTGTATTGAAACAGTGCAAAGCTGCGTGAAACGCTGGATGTTTATTGAACATATGGAAGGAAACCGCACCAATAATTAGTCCCAGTAGAAAAGTGGCAAAAGCTACACCAACGACTGTGCCTGCAAAATGAAGAGTGGATACCCGATTGAATGATAATTGTAAACTTATGTTGCTTCCAAAGATGAATATGGTTTATAAAAGGGTTATCCTTTGGAAGCAAGGGGTACACCACAGAACTAGAAAATATGAAGTGTACTTTTTTCTGGGCCAGACTAGCTAGTTTCGGCCAATTAGCCTCAAATAGAATGGAATCAATGATCCCAAAGGACAAGCAAATATAAACTACACTATGATGTACACCATCACCCTTTTATAGAACATATTTAACGTCGCTACAGCTGGTGTCTGGTAATGTGTGGCGGCCGTAAAAAGTCTCCCTGCCCTACATCATAGTGTAGTTAATCTGTCCTCATTTATTAGGAGCTCGAGAACCTATCTGTCAGTACCACTTCAAATAATTCTTACTGTGAACTCAAAAAGAAATTTCAAAACCAGAAATGTTTCCACGTATAGACATGCTCCAGCATCACATTTCATGTAGATGTTTACTTGCTTTACGACACGCATCGGACCCCAAAGAGGTCAATATTTAGTCTACCAAATCATTTGTAGAAAGATCAATATAAGGCAGCTAAATGTTTTGCTTTTTTTACTTGATATGGACAAGAAACTCGTGCAGATGGATATTTGTTCAGAATGTTGCTAATGTGTTTCTGAATTTAAACAATTTCTTTACATTTATCTTGAATTTAAAACCAATACTGGCTGACAGTTTGCTCATTCATGAAGAGACAAAACTCTTTGATCATTGCCTTCACTTCTATTTTTAGCTCACCAGAGCCGAAGGCTCCGGGGGAGATTATAGGATAGGCAGTTGTCCGTCGTCGCCTGCGTCTGCGTCGTCTGCGTCTGCGTCAACACTTTCAAACGACATCTTCTCTGAAGCCACTGGGCCGATTGGGCCCAAATTTTATCTGTATTAATTTTTGGCTGGGGGATTTAAAGTTTGTGTTTTTTTATGAAAATCGGCTCATTAGTTTGGTTGCTATGGTAACTTAGAGTTTCCATAGACTTATAATGGGGAAAATTGAAAACTCGCATTTACTGCAAAGTAGAAGTAAAACAAAGATCAGGAATTGATACAATTAACTTACTCCATCCATAAAAGACACCAAAGGGAAAGAAATACAAACATTAAGCGACCAGACCATAATGGAAACCTAAACAAAGGAAGGCCATATGGACAGTTACTTTCCCACAAAATGGCCATATGGCCATCCAAAATTAAAAGACACAAGTGATACACACAGTAAGTAACAAACAACAACATAAATAAATCGCCACAGAAGAGCCGCCTTGGAACGGTCAGTGGAAGATTTCCACTGGGGGGCTTAAATCGATTTTACGTGGCCACAATCCTCGCCCTTACTTCCGTCGCGATTTAGACAAAAAAAAATTTGTTCAGTCCGCATGAAGGCCTCCTAACTCATCAGTGCAACATCTCCGTGAACACAGAAATCAAAGAACCACAGAGGTGAGACAACGGTGAGGACTCGACAGCAAGAAACCACTGAAATGCTGGAGCAAAAGAAAACCAACAGTTAGACTCCGATGAGCCCGACCAGAGACCAGAAGCCTCTGCAGATATTTTGACAAAACTTTCATAGAAATGTTCCTTAGGCAATCTTCTATCTGCCATATGATTTTAGGCCTACTGCTCATTTTTATTGGTTGTCATGGAAACCAAAATGCAAAAAAATAGAAAAAAAAAAACCCTTAAAAATCATCTCCTCAGAAACCATATGCTCTAGGAGGCAGAGACTTTATGATAATATTCACCATATTTGCCAGGTTTTGTGTTTTTTTATGAAATTTGGCCTTTCAGTTTTGTTACTATGACAACATAATGGGGAAAACTGAAAAATGGCATTTACTGCCAAGTCCTTTTAGATATTTTGACAAAACTTACATAGAAATGTTCCTTGAGTAAACTTCTCTTAGCCATATGCTTTTTGCCGACCTAGGGGTGCTCTAGGTTGTGCCGGGGTCATGCCCCGCCCCCTCCACTTCATAAAATGCCTTATATCTAAGAAACCTTACAGATCCCCGACCCTAAACCATATATATTCTTGTTCCTTATGATAAGATGCATTAAGTGACACCAACCTGGAGCTCCCCCGGGATATGCCGGGGACATGCCCCGACCCCTCCACTTCATAAAAGGCCATTTATCTCAGAACCATTCAGAGCCCCACCCCTAAATCATATATATTCTTGTTCCTTATGATAAGACACATTAAGTGACACAAACCTGTGGGTCTCCCGGGATGTGCCGGGGACATGCCCCACCCTCTCCACTTCATTTAATGCCATTTATCTCAGAAACCATTGACATTCCCACCCATAAACCATATTTATCTCATTCCTTATGATAAGTTGCATTTAGTGACACCACGTTGGGGTCCCCCGGGATGTGCCGGGACCATGCTCACCCCCTCCACTTCATAAAAGGCCAAATATTCCATAAACCTTACAGATCGACACCCCTAAACCATATACATGTATATTCTTGTTACTTATGATAAGACTGATTCAGTGACACCAACCTAGGGGTCACCCCGGGCACGCCAGGGTGATGCTCCACCCCTTTACTTCAAAAATGACCATATATCTGAGAAACTGTTCAGAGCCCAAACCCTAAACCATATATATTCTTGTTCCTTGTGATAAGATGCAATCAGTGACACCAGCATGGGGTCCCCCTGGGGTGACACGGGCCATGCCCCACCCATTTACTTCATTAAAATCCATATATCTCAGAAACTGTTCAGATCCCAACCCCTTAACCATATATATTCTTGTTCCTTATGATAAGACGCCACTTCATAATAGGCCATATATCTCAGAAATCATTCAATTCCCCATCCTATAATCACATATAATCTTGTTCATACGGGCCTCCGTGGCCTAGTGGATAAGAGCGCTGACTCTTAGTCATTAGGCCTCTCACCGCCGTAGGTTCGAGCCTCGCTCGGGCCACGTGTGAGACGCCAAGTTCTGCAACGGAAGGTCAGGTGGTTTTTCTCCGGGTACTCCGGTTTTCGCCCACCTCTGATTAACGATCGGCTCGATATGAGTGAAATAATCTTGAAAGGGCCGTAAAACCCAAACCAAAAAAAAAAAAAAATCTTGTTCATTGTTAAACACGTTCAGCCATCCCCGTCTTGGGGGTGCGCAGGGGCCATTTCTCATCCTGCCACTCATAAAAGGGCCTCATATCTCAGAAACCATTCAGATCCCCACCGTTTAACCATATATACTCTTGGTCATTATGATAAAACATATTCAGTGACAACAATCTTGGGCTTCCTCCATTGCTTAAAAGGCCTTGCATCTGAGGAACCATACATATCCCCACTGCTAAACCATATATGTCTCTGTTTCTTTTGATAAGATGCATTTATTGACACCAACCAGGGCTCCATTGGGTCCATGCCCCACCCTCTTTAAACACCTAATATTTCAGATACAGTCCACATGGGTGCTCAATTGGTTATGGGGTTTGTTTGGGAGACTTTACAATTGGTATATTAAAATCATATCATGTTATAATACATGTCTGCCATTGGGCACCTCCACCTGAGCTCTAGTTTATGAAACTTAGCTCTTTGGTTTCTTTGCTATGCCAAGTTAAGAGTTTCCATTGACTTATAATGAGGAAAATTGAAAAATTAAAGACAAATGCTACGAATTCGCAATTTTTGTATGATCATCAAAAATGAAAGTTATGCTAGAGCCAACATTTTACCGTTCTTGGGTAAGGAAATGGTGGAGATTTGTGGAACAGATATTGTTTTGGTTCATTTCATTATTTAACATGTTCCACTCGGCTCTAAACTTCACGAAAACAGTAACATTGCAACTTTTGGAAAATTTAATTTTTCGGCATTTACCCAAGATCAGATCAACCTCAATGGTTACAGACTTACTTAAACGATTTGCTTCAATGCATATTATGGTCAGCTACTATTTACAAGTAAAATCCAAGTTATCTGTCAATGATTCGCCATCTTTTCATAGAATTTATAAGTATTTTTACCATGTATTTCATATGGGGGTAGGGGAACGGCTTGTTTAATAAAACAGAAATTAGCAGAGTGACCCCTAGTTTTCTTTTAATTATCTATTCTCTGATAAAATCCCCTAGAAACAAATAAAAATAAAAAAATGAGTTCCTTTAAGAGCAATGAAAACATTCATAAGAAAAAAGATGGGTCATACTACGTATTTTCGGCTAATAAAGCCTCATCAGTGACCCAGTAATGATCTGGCAAAGAAAGCCAGAGGAAACATACTGCAATTTTGCGAATTTCGAATAGGAAGTCGATTCAATGACTGATATAAATCAAAATGGGGTCCAAAGAATTAAAAACCTGTCTAGAATATGAGTCTTAACCAATAATTTATTGTGATTTCTCAGAATATTCACGCTGATCTCAAAGGACCAAAAGTGAAATATAAACTGCACTATGGTTGATGTACGGGGAGACGTTTTACGCCCGCCACACGGCATAACACCAGCTGCAGTGAAGGCAAATAAAAATAAAAAATGAGTTCCTTTAAGAGCAATGAAAACATTCATAAGAAAAAAGATGGGTCATACTACGTAGTTTCGGCTTATAAAGCCTCATCAGTGACCCTGTAATGATCCGGCAAAGAAAGCCAGAGGAAACATACTGAAATTTTGCGAATTTCGAATAGGCAGTCGATTCAAGGACTGATATAAATTAAAATGGGGTCCAAATAATTAAAAATCTGTCTAGAATATTAGTCTAAACCAATAATTTATTTGTGATTTCTCAGAATATTCACGCTGATCTCAAAGGACCAAAAGTAAAATATAAACTGCACTATGGTTGATGTACGGGGAGACGTTTTACGCCCGCCACACGGCACAACACCAGCTGCAGTGAAGGCAAATAAAAATCAAAAAATGAATTCCTTTAAGAGCAATGAAAACATTCATAAGAAAAAAGATGGGTCATGCTACGTAGTTTCGGCAAATAAAGCCTCATCAGTGACCCTGTAATGATCCGGCAAAGAAAGCCAGAGGAAACATACTGCAATTTTGCGAATTTCGAATAGGCAGGCGATTCAAAGACTGATATAAATCAAAATGGGGTCCAAATAATTAAAAACCTGTCTAGAATATGAGTCTAAACCAATAATTTATTTGTGATTTCTCAGAATATTCACGCTGATCTCAAAGGACCAAAAGTAAAATATAAACTGCACTATGGTTGATATAACCTTGTTTTATGAAAATTTCAATGTATCATTTTTCTGTATGGTCCAAATTAATGAAGACAATGAATATTTTTTAAAGATATTTTGGTTGATGACAAAATTTGTTTTGCAAATAAATTTTCTGAGCTTGAAAAAGTTGGCTAAATTTAGGCAGCGGTATCTTTGAATATATCATTCTGACTGAAATAAATGTTTAAAAGCTAGGCAAAAGTCATTTTAGACTTGCTATTTACTAACATGGTAGTTTTCTTATTTTTCTGGGAAAACAGTTTGGGTGGTTTCCTTCTTGTTCAGATTACTTAAGATTCAGCACGCTGGCTTATGTTTTTTATTTCATATGTGGTGAGCCAGTATATGATACTGAACATATATAGACTCTTAAACAGTTTTCTATGTAGGAAGTATTTCGTAGCATATGCCCTTAATGTCTTTCAAGATATTTTGCCACACTTTCATAGAAATGTTCCTTTAATAATGTTCCTTTTGGCCTATTTGTTGCCACAGATGGGAAATTGTCGATTGTCATCTGTTGTCAGGCAACAGCACATTCAAGCGAGATCAGAATCTGAAGCCGCTAGGCTGATTGGATCCATTTTTATCTGTAGCATCCTTGGGCACAGGGCTTCCATGGTAATTAAAATACATTGCTGCCAGTGGGCAGTGGCCCCCTGCGCTCTGGTGAGCATTATGGCCCATGGGCCTCTTGTTTTATCCCCGATTACACATATGTCTACTTAAGAAAATTCTTCATGCTTATATGTTCAAAAGTCGGGGCCAGATAACTTCGTTTGGCGCAGACTGAAACGCAAACATTTTACTGACAGTTTCACAAAGATTACAATGAATGATATATATCTTTTTTTTTTGGGTGGTGGTGGGGTGGGGGTTGGGTATTTTAATGTAACACCGATGATTACATTATATAACAAAGTAGGTGTCAGCCATATATCATAAGACATATGTACGATATAGAATGTATCCATTCTCCCATTTTGAATGTGGGACTTACATGTATAAACAGGGGGAGGTAAAAAATCCGATAAAGAAATGAATGCGAGCACGAGTTTCTTAATCGGAGTTTTAGCTATCATTTTTCATATTTAAAAAAGGAGAAATGAATAAACTATATATTACATGCTCTTTGATAGACTGGTATGATCATTTTGCATTAAAAATTCGGTAGTGACAGGGCTTGAGAAGTCATTTCATCTCAAGGTCGGGCAAAAACCCACAAAATTGGAAGCAGCTCCTCAAAAATGACCTTTACAGAGTTGACGGGGACGTTAAACCTCAAATCATACAAAAAGAAACTTTAAAAAAGGTGTGAAGGCAATGATCAGGAATCGAGACAATTAACCCACAGCTCCAATCAGAGACACCAAAGGGAAAGAAACACAAACATGAAACAACAGACCCCAATGGAAACATCAATAGCGGAAAGCCAAAAGGACAGTTACTTTCCCACAAAATGGCCAATAGGCTATCCAAAATAAAATAATATAAGCGACACAAACACCCAAAGACAAACCATAACAAACAAGAGGACCAAGCTGGTCCTGTATCGCTCACCTAAACTAAATGGGCCGACTTGGCCGGTTTTTGAACTCATCCGAGGTTTTATCCCCAGCCACCTTACATATAAGTTTCAGAAAGATTCGATCAAAACTGAAGGGGCTACCGTGCTGACAAGGTCAAAAATCGACATTTTCAGCAATCAAAGGCACGCAAATCTATGATAAATGGACCGACTTGGCTGGTTTTCGTACTCATCCGAGGTTTTATCCCCAGCCACCTCGCATATAAGTTTCAGAAAGTTTCGATCAAAACTGAAGGGGCTACGGTTATGACAAAGTCAAAAATCGGCATTTTCAGCAATCAAAGGGACGTAACTCTACGATAAATGGGCCGACTTGGCCGGTTTTCGAACTCATTCGAGTTTTTATCCCCAGCCACCTTACATATAAGTTTCAGAAAGATCCAATCAAAACCGAAGGCGCTACGGTGATGACAAGCATTATCCCATAGTAAGTCTATGGGACCTTGTTTTATAGCGATTTCGAAAAAAAGTTTATGTCATCAATGCCCCGCCAGAGGCATGCTACAGGTGAGAAATGATTTAGATCAGCCTGCAGGCGGCAGAGATGTAGCTGCTCAAAAGTGTGGACGGACGACGGACGGACGGACGACGGAGGACCCACTTTACTTGCAAGAAGATTTGATCAAAACTGAAGGGGCAACGGTGATGACAAGGTCAAAAATCGGTATTTTCAGCAATCAAAGGGATGTAACTCTATGAAAAATGGGCCGACTTAGCCGGTTTTCGAACTCATCCGAGTTTTTATCCCAAGCCACATTACATATAAGTTACAGAAAGATCCGATCAAAACTGAAGGGGCTACTGTGATGACAAGGTAAAAATAGGCATTTTCAGCAATCAAAGGGACGTTACTCTATGATAAATGGGCCGACTTGGCCGATATTTCAACTCATCCGAGGATTTTTCCCCAGCCACCTTACATATAAGTTTCAGAAAGATCCGATCAAAACAAAAGGGGCTACCATGATGACAAAGTCAAAAATCGGCATTTTCAGCAATCAAATGGATGTAACTCTATGACAAATGGGCCGACTTGGCCGGTTTTTAAACTCAACCGAGATTTTGATCCCCAGCCATCTTTAATATATGTTTCAGAAAATCAGATCAAAACTGAAGGGGCTACGGTGATGACAAGGTCAAAAATCGACGCTTTCAGCAATCAAAGGGACGTAACTCTATGATAAATTGGCCGACTTGGTCGGTTTTCGATCTCATCCGAGTTTTTATCCCCAGCCAACTCACATATAAGTTTCAGAAAGATCCGATCAAAACTGAAGGGTCTACAGTGATGACAAGGTCAAAAATAGCCATCGGAAGAGATGGCAAATACCCCCGACCAAAAGCCAGTATGGCCTTCAGAAGATTGTTCACCAATAGAAAGTGCACCAGAATTAAACCAGCAATATATCACAAAAGAATTGCAGTAATGGCCATCACAAGATTATAACTAAACAAGAGGCCCATGGGCCACGATGCTCACCAGAGCTCAGGCAGGCACTGCCCACTGGCATGTATGGTTTAGGGGTGGGAATCTGATAGGTTTCTGAGATTTATCGCCTTTTATGAAGTGGCAGGGTGGGGCATGGCCCCAGCACACCCCTGAAGACCCCTAGCTTGGAATCACTGAATGTGTCTTATCATAAAGAACAAGAATATATATGGATAAGGGGTGGGAATCTGAACGGTTTCTGAGAATTTGGGCCTTTTATGGAGTGGAGGAGTGGGACATAGCCGGGGCACATCCCAGAGGACCCCCAGGTTGGTGTAACTGAATGCGTCTTATCATAAGAAACAAGAATATATATGGTTTTGGGGCGGGGATCTGAAAGGTTGCTGAGATATATCACCTTTTATGAAGTGGAGGAGTGGGGCAATGGCACATCCCGGGAGACCCTAGGTTGGTATCACTGAATGTGTCTTATCATCAGAAACAAGAATATATATGGTTTAGGGGTGGGGATCTCAACGGTTTCTGAGAAATTGGGCCTTTTTTGAAGTGGAGGGGGTGGGGCTTGGCCCGGGCACTTCCTAGAGGTCCCCCAGGTTGGTGTCACTGAATGCGTCTTATCATAAGAAACAAGAATATATACGGTTTTGTGGTGGGGATCTGAATGGTTTCTGAGATATATGGTCTTTTATTAAGTGGAGGGGGTGGGGCAGGACCCTCACCCATCCCAGGGGGCCTCCAGGTTGGTGTCATTGAATATGGCTAACTGTGAGGAACAACGATATATAGGGTTTAGTGGTGGGGATCTGTAAGGTTTCCGAGATATTGGGCCTTTAATGAAGTGGAGGGAGTGGGGCAAGGCCCCGGCGCATCCCGGGGGCACATAGGTTGGTGTCAATGAATGCATCTTATCATAAAGAACAAGAATATATATGGTTTGGGGGTGGAGGTCTAAATGGTTTCTGAGATATATGGCCTTTTATATAGTGGAGGGGGTGGGGCATGGCCCCGGCGCATCCCAGGGCCCCCAGGTTAGTGTAACTGAATGTGTCTTGTCATAAGGAACAAGGATATATATGGTTTAGGGGTGGGGATCTGTAAGGTTGCCAAGATATTGGGCCTTTAATGAAGTGGAGGGAGTGGGGCAAGGCCCCGGCACATCCGGGTGGCCCCCAGGTTGGTGTCAAAGAATGTGTCTTCGTATAAGGAACAATAATATATATAGTTTAGGGGTGGGGATCTGTAGAGTTTTGGAGTTATGGCCATCACAAGGTTATGTTGTCAGGGGAGATCATTAAAAAACCAGGGCACCCAGAGTCGTGGTTCTTGAATGTGACACACCTGCTTAACCTCATGTTCAACTGTACCAAGTACCATCAATGTATCTCAAAGAGTATTGGAGATGTGGCCATCACAAGGTAGTGATTCTATATTATAGGAAGGGAAGATAACTCAAAAACCATGGCACACAGAGTAGTGGTTCTTGTGCATGACACACCGTCTCGGCCTTGTGAACAACTGTGCCAGGTATCATCAATATATCTTAAAGGGTATTGGAGTTATGGCCATCACAAGGTTGTCACTCAATTTTATTGGATGGGGAGATAACTCAAAAACCATGACAACCAGAGTTGTGGTTCTTGTGCATGACACGCTGTCTCCGCCTTGTGAACAACTGTGCCAGGTACCATCAACATACCTCAAAGGGTATTGGAGTTATGGCCATCAAAAAGTAGTCATTCTATTTTATTAAAAGGGGAGATAACTAAAAAAAGAATGCAGTCCATAGTTCTGGTTCTTGCGCATGACACGCCGTCTCAGCCTTGTGAACAATTGTGCCAAGAACCATCAATGAATCTCAAAGGATCTAGGAGTTATGGCCATCACAAGGTTGCGTCTACGGACGGACGGACGGACAGACGGACGGACAGACGGACGGACGCCAGGCTGATCGCTATATCCCCCGAACCTATTCGGTCGGGGGATAAAAATTGACTTTTCAGCAATCAAAGGGACGTAACTCTATGATAAATGGGCCAACCGGGTCGGTTTTCGAACTCATTCGAGTTTTTATCCCCAGCCACCTCACATATAAGTCTTAGAAAGATCCGATCAAAACTGAAGGCGCTTTGGTGATGACAAGCATTTTCCCATAGTCAGTCTATGGGACCTTGTGGTTGCCATAACAGATAATAGAGCGATTTCGAAAAAAAGTTTATGTCATCAATTCCTCAACAGAGGCATGCTACAGATGAGAAATGATTGAGATCAGCCTGCAGGCTGCAGAGATATAGCTGCTCAAAAGAGTGGATTGACGACGGACGACGGACGGACGGACGACGGAGGACCTACTATACAATAAGCTCCCCTGGAGCCTTCGGCCCAGGTGAGCTAAAAATAAACAGCGACGGAAGAACCGCATTGGAACGGTCAGCGGAAACGAATCCTACTGGGTGGCTTAAATCGATTTTACGTGGCCACAATTCTCGACCTTACTTCCGTCGCGATTAAGACAAACAATTTGTTCAGTCCGCATGAAGGCCTCCTAACTCATCAGTGCAACATCTCCGTGAACACAAAAATCGAACAGCCACAGAGATGAAACAACAGTGAGGACTCGACAGCAAGAAACCACTGAAATGCTGGAGCAAAAGAAACCCAACAGTTAGACCTATTTTCACTTAGCTTCCCGAATAATTGCATTTGGATTCTCTCGTTAACGGTTCAACCAGCGTAACGATACCTAAGCAGAATAAAACAAAAGTAAGGTTTTAATCGTTTTCCACAGTAATAAATAAACAAACACAAGAGGAACATATTTCAGTGATAAATCAACTTAAATCTGAGATTACAGTGAGCAAAACGTATTTCTATGGCCATGTTTGTATTTGTTTCAACGTTGCAGCCGAGTCAAACGCCATGAATTCTGAATGTTTGTTATTGTCTTATTCGACTACATTTAGTTGACGTCAAGTACAGCAGGTCGACGTGACAGACGTTCCCATGTTAAAATTTAACGGTTCCATTGCAAAAGCAGTATCTTGTGTCTTATGCAAAGAAGTAGTTCCAGCTCAAGAGATTAATTTCCTCGGTTTCTTCTTTAATAATAATAGCAAAAAAGGAAATATAAAGGTTATATCTGGTAGAAATCATGGTATTCGCTATTCACGTAGTCTAATATTTTATAACTTTTTCAAACATGACATTACATACCTGCACCGGGTTTACTGTTATCATTATCAACGGTTTGGAAAAGAGCCGTCGGTAACATGCCTGTTGATGTTGCTCGCGACGCGGAGATTGTTTGTGTTGTAGATTTCGGCCACCACATTGTATGCGTGTTCAACATTCTGAATGTTTCTCTGGTATGAGAGGTAGAAGTAGGTGAGGTAGTTGGGGAGGCTGATGAGCTCGGAGTTGTTGGTGATGTCGACTGCGTTTTAATGTTCCGAGAGAATGTTGCAACAGTTGTGGATGGCGTCGTTGCAGTTTGGATGTCTACCTCTGAAAATATAAAGTTGAACAAGGGTTTAGTAAATAAATACTAAAGGACTTTAGAAGAAGACAAATTCCATCCTCATCTACAATACACTGCACAAACGCCTTCAAAACAAGTTTTATATCCCTAATGCAATCAGAATTTTAGGCTTTTTGTTGCTAAATGAATAACAGTACAAATTGTCAATTGGCAAATCCTGACTAATTTGACATGATCAAGCTGGATGTTTTATATGTTTCAAGAGCACTCCACTGGCTTTTGTTCTCGTGCAAACACAGTTTCCGTTTATACCAAAATGTCTATCATTAACTAAACTGTTAGGGTGATTCTCAACACCTGCAGTGTACTATGCACTTAAAGAAAGGTCACAATGCGGAAATAATTGACATAAACAGAAACATGTACCCAGATGATAGAAATTTTGTAGATACATTTTAGATTTTATGTAAAAGTATACTTGCTTTTCCACCATAGCTCTAGTACATCAGCAACATGTGTTGCGTTGCCTACGCAAGGAAATAGTTACTTTTTCACAAAAGGTTATAAACAGCAAATGTTGCCTACGTAATATACTTTAAAACTTCAATTGGTGTTTTTAAGGTTACATTGATTTGAATTGTTCAAACATAAATTATCAATGTATCTCTCGGTCTTACAGTGCAATGTGTAATTGTAATGCTACCTTATACTGCTTCAGAGCTCAAATTATTATAACCATAAGTACATTTGCGAACCATTCAACAGAAAATCCTACTACTCATCAGCACTACTTCAGTCATTTATGCAAATTTATGCCCTTTCAATAAATGCACATCATTTTATAAATATCAACACTATTTGGGTCATTAAGATCGCATGCCTATGTAACTATCTTATACTTGAAGGACATCCATTTGTGAACGAGACGATAGATTTGTACTTCAAAATGAGCCTACTCTTAAAACGTCCGTTCCTTAGGTGCAGAGTTTTTGCTTTCAGAGTAGACACTTGTTGTTAAGGGATTCAAACTTGGGTTGAAAGAATTACGTTAACTGAAATTGCATCAGTTCCCCTACACCGCTTGGTGTGGATTGTCCTTTCCCCGTAGATATTTACATGTCCAATAAATCACAGAAAAAATCTTGTATCGAAATTCAGCAAACTACCTCGAAGATATATGTTGCAATCAAAATTTCAGGGCAGCATGTACATCTACGCAATCAGACGTGAGTTTTGGCTATCTGTAGATGTAGGGCTTTCAAAAGAATGAACAACCGTGGCTCTGATCAAACTAAGCGCAAGTGGAAATTGGTCAGTCTTCGACGGTTGTACGTCTTCTTGGAGCTTTTGCTGAGCTTCGGCTCATGAATTTGATTTTTGTGAAATTAATAGCATAGACACATTACAGCAAAAGAAGGAAGAACTTGTAAAATATAATACTGGGTTGGGTGAAAAGAAATTATTTTCAACATGGCACCAGTAAATGTGAAGAGGATTTTGCCAGCCGATAATTAAGGCAGTTACATATACTTAGGCAGGTGGGCTTTCGTAGGAAGTTACTAATGGGTTTACTTACTGGCGTAAAATTTACAAAGACTATCCTGCGAGCTCCCTCCAGCTGGACCAAAAGCTCGATTTGCTTGACTCTGTACTAGCATAATATGACAACTCATCTTCACCCCACAAAAATAGAATCCATGACAATTGCTACCTTGTTGTTCCACACAGAGCTGAGCACATTCACGGACAGTCACTTGTAGGAACTGAACATCCGAAGTAAATAAAAAGCTGCCTGTCTTATTGGTGGGCTCAAAATCAATAAGATAGTTTCCTGAAAATTCAAATGAGGCCTTCATAGGTATAGTCTGTTTATTCATTCAACAGATGATCTTATTGAGTGGCTATTTAATATGTAACTTATGAAAGTTGCTATAAAACGACTACGAGTTTAGGATTCTGTTTATCAAGTAACGATTTAAGATCGGATTTAATGCCGAAGAAGTTAAAAATAACTAGAAATCAATGTGCCAGTAACTTTGTGTAATAATATGTGTGGTCATATCATTTTATGACACGACATTATCCACTTTATAAAAGCGACTATATATGATCAAATGCGTTATTATCCAACCTACTATATAAAAACTATTGAGCTTTTTTGGCTACTACACGGGTTTGTCTTTAGAAGTTCCGGTTTTTAGCTCACCTGTCACGTAGTGACAAAGTGAGCTTTTGTGATCACATTTCGTCCGTTGTCCGTCGTCCGTGCGTGCGTCCGTCCATGCGTGCGTAAACAGTTTCTTGTCCGCACGATAGCGTCTTCATCTATGATTTGATTTTAACCAGACTTGCACACAACTTGTATCACCATGAGATCTGGGTTACTTTCTTGAACCAGCTATATCCCATCATGTGTTACGGAGTTACGGCCCCTGAAAGGGCAAAAATTGCCTATTTTGGTCTTGTCTGCATGATAGCTGTTTCATTTATGATTTGATTTTAACTAGCACGCAATTTGTACCACCATAAATCTTGGTTCCTTTCTTGAACCAGCCATATCCCATCATGGGTACTAGAGTTATGGCTCCTGAAAATGCAAAAATTTCCTATTTTGGTATTGTCTGCACAATAGCCGTTGCATTTATCATTTGATTTTAACCAAACTTACACACAATTTGTACCACCACAAGATCTTGGTTCCTATCTTGAATCAGGCTTATCATATCAAGGGTACCAGAATTATAGCCCCTGAGAGGGCAAAAATTGGCTGTTTTGGTCTTGTCTGCATGATAGCTGTTTTGTTTATGATACAATTTTAACCAAATTTACACACAACCTGAAGCACCATAGGATCTTGGTTCCTTTGTTGAACCACCCATATCCCATCATCTATTCCAGAGATATGGCCCCTGAAAGGGCACAAATTGCCTACTTTGGTCTTATTTGCAAAAAAAAGCTGTTTCATTTATGATTTGATTTTAACCAAACTTGCACCCAACTTAAACCACCATAAGATCTTGGTTCCTTTGTTCAAGTTTGAATATGGGTCATGTCAGGTCAAAAATGAGGTCAGTAGGTCAAATCATAAAAAACCCTTGTGAATACTCTAGAGGCCACATTTTAAGTCCAATCATCATGAAACCTACTCAGAATGGTTGCCTTGATGAAATCTTGGCAAAAGTGTGAATATGGGTCATGTCAGGTCAAAAAGTAGGTCAGTAGGTCAAATCATGAAAAAAAAACTTGTGAACACTCTAGAGGCCAAAGTTTTGGTCCGGTCGTCATCAATTTGGCTCAGAATGATCATCTTGACAATATCTCGTTCAAGTTCAAATATGGATCATATCGGGTCTAAAAGTAGGTCAGTAGGCCAAATCATAGAAAAACCTTGTGAACACTCTAGAGGCCACAGTTTTGGTCCGATCGTCATCAAACTTGCTGAGAATAATCATCTTAACAATATCTTGGTCAAGTTTGTATATGGGTCATGTCGGGTCACAAAGTAGGTCAAATCATAGAAAAACCTTCTGAATACACTAGAGGCCACAGTTTTGGTCCTATCATCATCAAACTTGCTCAGAATGATTATCTTGACAATATGTCGGTCAAGTTCGAACAAGGTTGGCAAAAAAGCGGGAAATACTCATATTTCCCTGGACGGCGGGAAATACAGGCAATTCCCGGGAAATACAGAGAATTCCCGGGAAATACTGGGAAATTTATATTTACATAGGTGGTACCATTTGAGACTGCTTAATATACCCCAACTACCTAGCTATTTGAAAGCAAAATTTATTTCAAGTTCTTGCAGGGCTTGAAAGTTCCACTTGTCTGCTTGCAATGACAAAAAATTGAAGGACAAGTAAAAAGTTTGTAATAGTCCTTGCAAGATTTACCAAAGTTTACATTTACTTATTCATGTAGGACAAGTGAATTTTTTTAAGGATTTTCCAGCCCTTTTTACATTGAATAACTTGCAAGATCTATAGTCCCTTGCCTGCACATAGAATGTATTTAATTTCTTTCCAAATGTGATTCTAAAATATTAGTTTTTAACTTTCAGCTATTTCCTTTGACTTGTAAATACATGTAATTTTAATACTTAAGTGAGTATAGATCTGTAGATTATTTAAAAAACTTTTATGCTTAAATTAACTGTATTCTTTTAATACCTGTCTCAAACAAACAATTAAATTATCACACCTGTAAGCATTAGGAGTATGATTACTTGCTAACAAACCTTTTCTAGTGTAATCCTTAACATCCTTAACCCATTTTGTACAAGAAACCCCAAAACGGTACCCTTGGTAACAGTGCAGGCCCAGATCAGAACATGGCATCAGATCAGGGTTTCCACTGGTTGCTTTTTAAAAGTTCAGTCATTTTCCAAATGAATTTGGATGAAAACACAAGCTGGCACCCCTAAATTTTGAAATGGACTCCTGCTATATATAAGAAGGAAGATTCTATTTGGCACCAAAAGGGTTAAAATGCAAACATCAAAAGATGTGTTGTAAATCTTAAATAAAAAATTGAACTGTGTGGTTTAGTGTTGCATACGAAACATGTACGGTAGTTCCATTGGCAAACTCTCTTAAAGAAGCTATGTGATTCTGATCTGGGTTTGTACTGTTTGCCCAGGCATGTCTGTCCGTAATATTGGGATTATTATAGTATTTTATCCTCTTAAGCATATGAGTGATTTTAAATAACTCTTTGCACCCTACATCTCAACAGATCACTTTATATTTATGCTTGTGTTTGTTGAGTAAAAGCAGACTTAGTCTGGCCCAGAAAAAAATGTACACTCCGTATTTTTCAGTTCTGTGGTGTATTCCTTGCTTCCAAAGGATAACCCTTTTATAGAACATATTTAACTTCACTACAGCTGGTGTGTGGGAATGTGTGGCGGCGGTAAAACGTCTCCCTGCCCTACATCATAGTGTAGATTATATTTTCTTGTCCTTTGGGATCATTGATTCCACTGTGGAATTTTGAAAATATCTGAGGGTCACTGATGAGGCCTTATTGGCCGAAACTAGCTAGTCTGGCCCAGAAAACATGTACACTCCATATTTTTCAGTTCTGTGGTGTATTCCTTGCTTCCAAAGGATAACCCTTTTATAGAACATATTTATGACATATATGTATGGGGAGGTATATTGCAACAATTCATTAATTCAATTAAATTACACAAATATTATAGTGTTTTTCTATGAAATAACTAAATAAAAGCCATATTTCCCACTTTTGCTGAAATTTGGAGTATTTCCCAGGACGGTAATTACCGGTAAATACCAGGGGGAATTCCCGCCACTGGTATTTACCGACCAACCTTGAGTTCGAATATAGGTCATGTCGGGTCAAAAAGTATGTCAGTAGGTCAAATCAGGGTAAAACCTTGTGAACACACTAGAGGCCACAGTTTTGGTCTGACCATCATTCAATTTGTCCAGAATGATCATCTTGACGATGTCTCAGCCAAGTTCAAATATGGGTTTGTATGGTCAATAGGTCAAATCATAGAAAAACCTTCTAAACACACTAGAGGCCACAGGTTTGGTCCAATTATCATCAAACTTGCTCAGAATGATCATCTTGATAATATCTTGGTCACGTTTGAATATGGGTCATGTCGTGTCACAAAGTGTCACAAAGTAGGTCAGTAGGTCAAATAATAGAAAAACATTATGAATACACTAGAGGCCACAGTTTTGGTCCAATCATCATCAAACTTGCCCTGAATGATCATCTTGATAATAGCTTGGTCACATTTGAATATGGGTCATGTCGGGTCACAAAGTAGGTCAGTAGATCAAACCATAGAAATAACTTGTGAATACACAAGATGCCACAGTTTTGGTCCAATCGTCATTAAACTTACCCAGAATGATCATCTTGACAATGTCTTGGTCAAGTTCGAATATGGGTCATGTTGGGCCAAAAAGTAGGTCAGTAGGTCAGATCAGAGAAAAACCTTGTGAACAAACTAGAGGCTACCGTTATCATCATCAAACTTACTCAGAATGATAGCCTTGACAATAGCTGGGTCAAGTTTGAATACGGGTCATGTCGGGACAAAATGTAGGCCAGTAGGTCAAATCATAGAAAAACCTTGTGGAAACACTAGAGGCCACAGTTTTGGTCCGATCATCATCAAACTTGCCCAGAATGATCATCTGGACAATCTCAGTGAAGTTCAAATATGGGTCATGTTAGATAAAAAAAGCAGGTCAGTAGGTCCAATCATAGAAAACCCCTCTGAACACACTAAATGCTACAGTTTTGGTCCTATCATCATCAAACTTGCTCAAAATGATCATTTGACAATATCTCGATTAATTTCGAATACGGGTCATGTCTGGTCAATATGTAGGTCAGTAGGTCAGATTGTTGAAAAGCCTTGTGAACACAATAGAGACCCATGTTTTGGTCCGATCATCATCAAACTTGCTCAGATTGATCATCTTGACAATATCTGGGTCGATTTTGAATATGGATCATGTCGGGTCAAAAAGTAGGTCAGCAGGTCAAATCATAGAAAAACGTTTTGAACACTCTAAGAGGCCACAATTTTAGTCAAATCACATAAAACTTGCTCAGAATGATCATCTGGACAATATCTCAGTTAAGTTCGAATATGGGTCATTTCAAATCAAAAAGTAGATCAGTAGGTTATTTTGTCATAGCTTTTAAACCGTTTGAGATAGAGACTTCATATTTGGCATGTAGGTTTCTTGTGACAAGGACTTCCCACTCATATAAAGATTTATTTATTATATCATATAAAGACTTTTATTATATCATATAAAGACTTTTTATTTTGGATGGCCATATCGCCATTTTGTGGGAAAGTGACTGTCCTTATGGCCTTCCTTTGTTTAGGTTCCCATTATTGTCTGGTCGCTTAATGTTTGTGTTTCTTTCCCTTTGATGTCTTTGATGGGTGGGATAAGTTAATTGTATCGATTCCTGATCTTTGTTTTACTTCTACTTTGACCTGTGACCTTGACCTGTGACCTACTTTATCATATCTTTTGAACCAGATGAGATAGAGCCTTCATATTTGGCATGTATGTTCCTTGTGACAAGGTTTTCTCAACCATTCAAAACTTTTGACCCATGACCTTGACCTTTGAACTACTTTGTCTTAGCTTTTGAAGCATTTGAAATACAGCCTTCATAGTTAGCATGTAGGTTCCTTGCGACAATGTTGCTTAGATGACCCTCTACCAAAAAGGCTAAAACGATCCTACTCTTATGAACAAAATGGCCACCGGAGCTAAAAATAGAAAAATATTGTAAATTTGATTCAAACGGAAACCCCACCTAAACCTAAAGGCCAATTTGATTCCAAGTTCACAGGAATGTTGCCTAGGTTACTCCCTACCAAATAAGCTAACATCACTCTGCTGATGAACAAGATGGCCACCAGAGCTTAAAACAGAAAGTACTGGAGACAGTGATACACAGGTGAGCGAACCAGGGCCCTCTGGGCCCTCTTGTTAGTGATAAGCAACGGTCATTGACAATTATTTGATGGCTGTTTGGGGGAAAGTCAAAACTATTTACCCGACGGGCCGAGTAAGACCCCGTGCACTATTGTCCGAGACCGGAGGCCGAGGGCTGTAGTGCATTTTGCCGCCCGAGACGCCGAGTGGCAAAAGAATCGACTAACCCGAAAACAGCCATGAAATAATTGTTTTATTACAAAACTTGTGAACGAAAAACATCCATTGGCGAAAACAAATGGTTATTTAAAAAGCATTAATATGGTGTTCGAGTCAAACAGTGAAGCCCTTAGTAGTTCCGATATGGGTGATACTAACCGGGCAATAATTATGGATAGGACTGGTCAGACTTGTGGGAATGTGTGGCGGCCGTACAAAGTCCCCCTTCCCTTTCATCACTGTGTAGTTTATATTTTCTTGTTCTTTGGGATCATTGATTCCATTGTGGAATTTCAAAAATATTTGAGGGTAACTGATGAGGCCTAATTTGCCGATGCTAGATAGTCTGGCCCAGAAAACATGTAACTCCATATGTTTCAGTTCTGTGGTGTATTCCTTGCTTCTAAGGGATAACCCTTTTCTAGAACATATTGTTAGTTTCGACCAGTATAGTCTCATCAGTGGCATTTTCAAAAATGCACAATGTATTCAATAATTCTGAAGGACTAGAAATAAAATTTATACTATGTTGAAGGGCAGCGGCCAGACAGTCCCTTAACACCTCAACAACAATAGCTAGCAAGGCATTTGATTAAGTTTGGTCATTGTCTGTAACAGAAGACGAACCCATATAAAATCGTTATCCTTTGGAACGCGGAACAGACTTTTGGTCCTTTGAGGTCATTATGAATATTCTGAGTTATCAGAAATAAATTATTGGTTTAGACTCATATTCTAGACAAGTTTTTAATTATTTGGACCTCGTTTTGATTTAGATCAGTCTTTGAATCGACTGCCTATTCGAAATTCGCAAAATTGCAGTATGTTTCCTCTACCTTTCTTTGCCGGATCATTACAGGGTCACTGATGAGGCTTTATTAGCCGAAACTACGTAGTATGACCCATCTTCTTTCTTATGAATGTTTTCATTGCTCTTAAGGGAACTCATTTTTGTTTTTTATTTTATAAATGAATACAGGAGGAACAGCCCAGGAAACATACTTAGATTTCCAATAACTTCAAGATTCGACTGGTAAGTTTTGTGAAATTTCCATATCTTCTTGTAATAGCCGGTTACATGTTACAATCAAATCTTTTATTTGTTTCAAGTTCTTAAGCTATCAAAATGCACGGGAGATTCGGCGTTTCCATCGAGGAGAATCGTGCTTCACGAACGCTTTAGAATTTGAAAAATAACTCGTATTTGATTGGACCATGTGACCGGCTGTTACAAGAGGATAACACACTCCAATACGGAAATTCACAGACATTTCATGAAACTTACCAGTCGAATAATGCTATTTACACACTGGTGTAAAACTGCTTACAAACTTTAATAAGCCTAGCTTAAACAATTCTTAAAATGTTCTGTTGATAAGTTTTCATACGGTCACAATGCAAAATGTCTGCGTCTAAGAAGAGCAATAACGAAATATTTACAAATTTGTATTAAATAATCATTAGGTCATATTCGAATTAGTCATGAACTGAAATTTTTGTTCAAGACTTCTGGGCGAGTCTAGTTAGTTCTGGTTACTGGCTCTTTATTAGTGACTAAAATATTTTCCAAATTCAACAATGCACCCATTCATTCCAAAGAACAAAACCATATAATCTACACTATAGAATTTTAACGCAACGCTTTCCCTTAGCAACAGCTATAGTGATGTTAACTATGCTATATAAAAATCTTAAGGATGCAAGGAATATAGCACTCAACAGAAAATTGTGAAAAGTTCAAATTTGTTTAGGCCAGACTATCTAGTTTCGGTTAATTAGACCATGAGAACAAAATACGTGTCCGCTCATTTGTCTTGCTTTTTCCAGATAGTTTTGGAAGATCTAGCTCAAGCCATTCTGAACTGTTCTCTACGCTAAAAGTATAGTGGATATGTGGTTGGACGGACGGATGGATGGTTGGGTGGATGGACGGATGGATGGATGATTAGACAGAAAGAACTAATATGCCCCCACCCTCGTTAACATCTTTTGAAGTTAGTTTATACTAAGTTATTTTAGTTCGATTACAATGAAAACTTCAAGCTTATTTGAATCGCTCTCGAATGCTCATTTCGGATGTTATCGCGCGCGCGCGAGAGAGAGAGGCAGAGACTGTTGCACCACTGCTATCCATTTACACCTAGGTGGGGTGGGGCAATTGCCCAAAGACAAACTTCGCCGCCGATGGCCGGATTCGAACCATAACCTCTAGATCATAAGTCGAACGCGCTTGTCACTGAGCTATCGTTTGAATTTGGGGCATAACACTTAAAAACCGAGGACCAATGGTCATGAACCGCACACCTGAGTGCTGCGTGTATATGGAGTCATTTGGTCTCTCAGAAGTCACCATGGTAGCCATCTTAGTCAAATGACATAAAACAGTTGAACAAACTTTTGTTCTTCCATCCCATAATGGCTTCAAATGAAGTTGACTTGAATTTGCCCTGCTGTTTTAATTTTGATATTTGAGTGACCCTAGACCAAGGTCATTTAGTATCATTTACCTTTGTTAATCATGCAGATTCCTTAACTTATTTAGCTGGTTGTACATTTACCATTTAAATTCACAGGCTATAACACTTTTACCTTACGTGGTCATGACGTCATCTTAGTCATATGACCTGGACCAGTTGAACACAATTTCATTTCTTTCATCACATTCAAGCTTCATATGAAGTTTAACTTTGCTTTGCCCAGCAGTTTTTGATGGGTATTAAGTTTTAATTCTCTATCTGAGTGACCTTGGTCCAAGGTCAAGTAGTGACATTGACCTCTGATATTAATGAAGCTTAATTTACTCATTCAGTTGTTAGCATATACAATTAAAAAGTTCACAGGTAACAGTTGTTTCAGGTAAATAAACAATGTCCACTTTTTACCATATAAAAGCGTATCCAACAAAATCTGACCTTGACGTAAATTGGGTTTAAGTCCTGTTAAATTCATTAGAGCAAATTATGATGGACTTGAGATCCCTATGTTACATATCAAGTTTCAAAGTAATCGGACCAGTGGTTCTGGAGAAAATGGGTTTTTAAGTGCATTTACCATATACACGTATGGGTATGGGGGCCATATAGGTAATCTGACCAAGCTCATATAAATTGTTTTTATTGCCTTGTTTCATATGAAATTTGGTTACAAATGGCCCTGTGGTTTCTAAGCACAACAATTTATAACTAAATGAACTTGGGCAAAGTTCAAGGGATGGCGACCTAAATTACCCATGTATTTTCATTTACTGAATTAGCTAACTGCATCTACAAATTTTCAGATCACAAACTGCAAATACACGGTTTTGACTTTCCCCCATACACAAGTCTATGTGACAAAATTTGACCTTGACGTAAAGTAGGTCAGGGTCAAATAAGTGTCATCATTTGAATAAACTATATTGGGCTCGGGTCCCCAGTGCTTCATACTCGGCCTATTCGTTCCGGAGAAGACGTTTTTAGTAATGTTTTAACACATATAGGTATCGAAGCCATATTGGTCATGAGACCAAATTCAGATTATTTAATTTTCATTTCATTGTTTCTAAAATCTTTCATTTTAAATTTGGTTACAAATGGCCAAGTGGTTTCTGAGAAAAAAAAAAGAATTTTAATTTACACATCTGAATGACCTTGTGCAAAGGTCAGAGAATGACCTGTACCTTGAATATCTGTGTTGTTTCATCCACTCATTTAGCTATGTGCATCTACCAATTTTCAGATCACAAGCTGCAATAGATTCCGATTGACACTCAGTTTTGACTTTTTCCTATACAAAAATCTATGCGACCATAATTGACATTGACGTAAAATAGGCCAGAGTAATTCGAGGGTCATCAGTTAAACTAAATATTATGAGCTTGAGTCCCTTATGCTGTATACTAAGTCTCATGCTAATCGGTCCACTGGTTAGTGAATTAGTTAACTCCATCTACATTTTTTCAGATCACAGACTGCAAATACACGGTTTGACTTTCCCCCATACAAAAGTCTATGTGACAAAAATTGACTTTGACGTAATGTAGGTCAGGGTCATATAAGTGTCATCATTTGAACAAACTAGGTTTTCAACTTTTATGGGCATGACTTTAGGTTTTAACTTATATGGACATCTGACAATGTCATGAGACCTTGACCCCGCAAACAACTTTTCGTTCCTCCATCCAATTGATGCTCCTCATGAAAATTGACTTCAATCGGCCCAGTGGTTTCAGATGGGATGTTTGAAAATGTTGACAGACAACAGACAGACAGACAGACAGACAACGGAGTCTTGCCATACTATAAGCTCACCAATGAACCATTGGCTCAGGTGAGCTAATAAACCCAAATCGGGTAAATAATTGACAAAATCAAAAGCAATCTAATTGGCTAACTTGTAGCTAAGTGAGGGTCAAATATTACTTACTTGTGTAATATGAACAGTCAGATCCAGACTCGGATTTTGAAATACCCAGAGTTCTTCCTTTGAACACCAAACATTGATTGCTACTAGGACAGTATTCGAAAGATTTACACTTGAACTCCCGTCCCTGTGAACATGCTCTGGCACAGTCGTCTACTGTGTGCTTAGGCCAGTAGGACAAGTCAGCATATGTCATGGAAACTGGCCCGGGAATAGAACTGTACTCATCTAAGTAAGTTCCTGAAAAATCAAATGGTTAGTTAGAGCCCCGTCAACGAGACCCGCATTTAGGGTATGCGACATGGCATGAACTGGTATACACAGCTACAGAGACTAGCACTAGAATTATAAGATATAGAAACTAGGGGTATTGTTCAACCCAAGCAGCGAACAAACATATGCTGATCAAACATATGCAAAATATGGCCAAAGCAGGTTTTCTAAAGACGTTGCTCATATATAGAACAGACCCTTAAATCATCACATGAAAAGAAGACCATGGTGGCCCTGAATCGCTCAGAGGATCTCTATTGTACAAATGATATATTAGGTAATACGATGTGACGATTCGAACAATTTATGTTGACTTTGACCCAATGCACATTTCTTTGAAATTATTTCAAAAGCAGTCCAGATGTTTAGGAGTAGAAGTCATTTTATTTTGATTTTAGCCCTGGTGGGCAGTGGTGGCATTTATGTCCAGTGGAGCAAAAGTACTTTGAACAATATCGTTACCCAAGAGTCACCCAAGACACATTCCTGTGAATTTATTTCAAAACCCATCCACTTGGTTTGGAGAAGAGGTCATTTAAACATTGTTCGATTTTTAGCATGGATTGCCATATTGTTCACTCGGGCGGAATTGATTGAGCAATTTTGGTAAACTATGAACAAAGGAACATTCCTGTGAAATCACTTCAAAATCCATCTTCTTGTTTAGGAGAATAAGACGTTTAGATGTTCTGGTGGTCATTTTTTCATCCGAACAGAACGGTTTGAAAAACGTTTGGTAGGGGGTCAACCAAGAAACATTCCTGTGAAATTATGGTAAAAGTCATCGACTGGTTAAGAAGAAGTCGGCCATCTTATTCACTGGAGCAAAACAGGTTGAGCAATTTTGGTAAAGGGTTATCCAAGGAAGATTCCCGTGAAATTATTATAAAATCCATCCAATGGTTAAGGAGTAGCAGTCGGTTTAAAGTTTTCTTTTCTGTTTTTAGCTCTGGCAGCCATCTTGTTCATACCAGGAAAACGATTTGGGCTATTTTGGTAGAGGGTCAGAAAGAAAAATTCTTGTGAGATTATTTCAAAAACAATCTTGTGTTAAAGGTGAAATGTCGTTTAAAGTTTTTTTTTCTATTTTAGCTCTGGTGACCATCTTGTTAATCCAAGCGAAACGGTTTGAGCAATTGAGGTAGGGGGTTATACGAGGAACATTCTTGAGATTTTTTTTTTAAATCTATTCACCTGTAAAGGAGTTGTTTAAACATTTTTTTCTACTTTTAGCTCTGGTAGCCATCTTGTTTATCCGAGCGGAATGGTTGGAGCAATTTTGAAAGAGGGTCATCAAAGGGCATGGCCAATTTGAAGGGGCATGTTTGGCAGGACTTATGTAGGCGACCACTTGACGTTGATGCATACTAAATATCTAAGCTGGGCCTTAAGGTTTCAGAGAAGACGATTTTTGGAGTTTTAATGAGCCCTTGGGCGTGGCCTTTGGAAACAAGGGGCATGATTGGCAAGATTTAGGTGATTACTTAACGTTGCTACATACTTAATATCTAAGCTCTGGGCCTTATGGTTTCAGAAAAGATTTTTTGAACATTTTTATCCATTGTATGACTATGTTAGCTAATGAGCCCCAGTGAGTGGCTAATTTGGACCCCAGAGGCATGAATTGCGAGATTTTCGTAGGTGACCACTAAACATTGCTACACACTTAATATCTAAGCCCTGCGTCATATGGTTTCAGAGGAGAAGATTTTTGAAGTTTTTCTCCAGTTTAAGTCAATTGGAGCTAATGAGCCCCGGGGCGTGGCCAATATCGATCCCAGGGGCATGACTGGCAAGATTTGTATAGAGGACCACTTGGCGTTGCTTCGTACTAAATATCTAAGCTCTAGGCCTTATAGTTTCAGAGAAGAAGGTTTTTGAAGATTATCTAATTATGATTGTGAGATAATGAGCCCAGGGGCGTGGTCAATTTAGACCGTAGGGGGCATGTTTGGCAGGATTTATGTAGGTTACCCCTTGATGCTGCTGTTTATTTAATATGTAAGCTCTGGGCTTTATGGTTTCAGAGAAGAAAGTTTTTGAAGTTTATCTAATTGTAAGTCTGTGCGAGATAATGGGCCCTTTGGCTTGGCCTTTGAACCCCAGGGTTATGATCGGCAAGATTTATTTAGGTGATTACATAACATACTTAAAATCTAAGTTCTAGGCCTTATGGTTTCAGCCAAGAAAGGTTTGAAGATGTTTATCCATTGACTGACTATGGGAGGTAATGAGCCCCTGCGCGTGGCTAATTTGGTCCCCAAAAGAATGAATTGCAGGATTTATGTAGGCGGGTACTAAACATTGCTTCATACTTAATATCTGAGCCCTGGGTTTTATGGTTTCAGATAAGAAGCTTTTAAAAGTATTTTCACCATTATAAGTCTATGGGAGCTAATGAGCCCCGGGACGTGGTCAATTTCGATCCCGGGGTCATGCCTGGTGGGATTTAAGTAGGGGACCACTTACCGTTGCTTCATACTAAATGTCTAAGCTCTGGGCCTTATGGTTCCAGAGAAGAAGTTTTTTTAACTTTATCTAATTATAAAATAAAAGTGAAGGTAATGATCAGGAATCAATGCAATTAACCTACACCTCCCATCAGAATAATCACAAACATTTAAAAAATAGACCCTAATGGAAACATCAATAGCGGACAGCCAAAAGGACGCTTGCTTTTCCACAAAATGGCAAATTGGCTATCCAGAACAAAAAAGATATAAGCGATACACAAACTTATAGACAAACCATAACAAAAATAAACCGCTACAGAAGAACTTTGCTGGGGTGTGTGGGTGGTGGGGGGGGGGGGGGGGGGCTTAAATCGATCGATTTTACGCGGCCGCAATCCTCGACCTTGATTCCGTCGCGATTAAAACAAAATTTGTTCAGCCCGCATGAAGGCTTCTTAACTCATCAGTGCAACATCTCCGAAAACACAAAAATCAAACAACCACAGAGATGAAACAACGTTGAGGACTCGACTGCAACAAACCACTGAAATACTGGAGCAAATGAAACACAACAGTTTGACTCCGATGGACCCGACCAGAGACTGAGCATCAGGTACAAACGAACGTACATAAGTAAGCTTTTATGCTGGAACCGTCATAGAATCTGAGCCTCACCACCGGTGTACAATTAAAGAAGGGAGCATAGTTATCAACCGTGATTGGGTTAAGTAGCATTCATGCAGTCTGTCGTATAATATTTATGTTTTTATGCAAAGTTTTTTCCATATCGAAGAATGATGATTACGAAATTAGACACTGAAATCATTGCAAGTATATATTTTTCTGAATTTATATACTAAGCCACCATAAAAGTCTGGTTCGAAGAGACATTGCTGCAGAAGAGATTTAAGTCCAACACTGAATTTTGAAATTAAATCGGAATGACGTCTGTAAAAATTAGAAAAAGCTTTGCGTAGTTTATGATACCGTTAAACCTGATTAAAAAGTTTAGCAGTAAACAATTTATTTCGAGTGTTGAAGTCAGTTACATGAATAGACACTGTGGCAAATCCAAGTAATTGCGAAATATCATCCAAGAAAGAAAAATTTTCAATCTAAAATCAAAATCATTGCGTTTATCATAAATTTTGCAGGAAACAAACCCATCTACAATAGATAGATGTAAAGCCAAAAACTTGGCCTGGGTATCAGAAGAATTTGTTTTATTCAACTGAAATTCTTGGGGGTAAATTTGAATAGGTATTGTTAATATTTAATAACTCATCCAAATATCTAGATGTGGATCTAAAGGCTTCAATAAATTCAGATTGGTTTTCAACGAGAAGGGGCATCATGAAGTCTCTTTCATAACAAAACAAGAACAGATCAGCCACCATTCGTACCCATCGTAATATCTAAAATTTGTTTAAAAAACTCAGTACCAAATCTTATGTAAATCTTATCAAGTAGAAAGGTGAGAGCTGCGCACACTTTCCGACATGAGCATAATGTATAATTTGCATGCTCTTCAGAAGTGAAAAATACATTTCTTACATTACAGGCACGATTGAGGGAATCTTCTCTATGAACTGAGGTAATGGCCAAGTATGACCGACTCAGTATATGAAGATAGATAGATAGATAGAAATGTTCATTCAGTTAAATCTTATAAGGTTATGTGGAAGTGAAGCGTTGAAAACTCATAATTAGACAGACCTGACGCATGAAAACGTCTGGACATTAATTTATCTATTACAAATGTGGTCATCAACTACAGCCCGCTCAGCAACCCAAGGAGCCAAAACATACCTCATACGAAATTCTAGAATACCAAGTTTAAGGTGACGTAAAGACGTCTTAGGTCTAGGAGGTAATATGTTAGTATTTTAAGAGCAGAAAGAAATGCGTTTGTTCACTAGTTTCAGAATTCTAACTTTCAATTCATATGTCTAATGAACCGGACCCCAGGGGCATGATTGGCAGAATTTATGTAGACTACCTAACGTTGCTACATACTAAATATCTAAGCTCTAGGCCTTATGGTTTCAGAGAAGAAGATTTTTGCAATTTTTCCCATTTTAAGTCTATGAGAGGTAATGAGACCCGGGACTTGGCCAACTTAAAACCCAGGGCATGATTTATGTAGAGGACCACTTGATGTTGCTTGATACTAAATGTGTTAGCTCTGAGCCTTGTTGTTTCAGAGAAGAAGATTTTTTTAAAGTTTTTCTCATTGTAAGTCTATGGGAGATATTGAGCCCGGGGCGTGGCCAACTTGGACTCCCAGGGGCATGATCGGCAGGATTTATGTAGGAGACCACTTGATGTTGCTTCATACTAAATATCTAAAGATCTAAATATCTAAAGATTTTTGAAGTTTTTCCCATTATAAGTCTTTGGGAGCTATATGTTGCCATGGCAACCAGAATTCCAATCCGATCTGCCTCAATATCTTATGCAGCATTTCTCCCAACCTGATAAGCCTTCACATGAGTATTGATCAAGATTGGTCGTCTGGCTTTACAGATGTATATTTTTGAAAATGTGAATGGACGGACGACGGAGCATTGACATACTAATACCTCACATGAGCCTTCATCTCAGGTGAACAAAAAAATCAAAGGATTGCAAACTATTTTCCTCTGTAGGAAGTTAAGATTTTACATGAATGATTTTTTAACCGACTTGTTAAAGTGATGCTCAGAGAGAGAGAGAGAGAGAGAGAGAGAGAGAGAGAGAGAGAGAGAGAGAGAGTAAATGGTACAACAAAATTAGTTCCAAAATAAAACAGTCTTAAGTAGTAGTTTAGGTCGTAGTACCAAAGCGTTAATCCAAAATCATTAATCCATAGACAAAATGGCAAATATCAATATTCAGATCAACAGACATGGACTCCAAAAGACTGCAATCAGGCGTCCGCGGATAGTAAGCATTACGTGGTAAGCAAGCTTCGCCCACCATGCCCATCGACCCGAACGAAGAAAAGGAGTAAATGCCGAGAAGGGTGTGTCCGAGATTTTGGAAGTCTTCCTATGGCTTTCCATTGGTAAACATATCAGAAATAATTCTGGAAATGGCCACATTGTACGGATCAACAAGATCATGGTGCCTCCCATAGAACTTCTTTAGTGTTGATACCAGTTTGGTTTTTTGATACCCCTGGCATAACAACCTGGTAGTGAGCACCTTCCCACGTTTCATAAAGTCCTGATACCTGGAACAGGCGCTAGCATAACGGATTAACTGTGAAACGTTAACACCATATGCTGGTGAAGACGGGATATTATTGCTCAGGAAAGGAAAGTAAACAGAAATAGTAAAGTAGAAATTAAACAATTGAGAAAATAATAATAATAACAATATCAAGATATTAGAGTCACCTGCGTTGTTTTTGTATTCTGAGCATTAAATAAATTTCCAAGGATCAGTTAACAGAAACATTGAATGGTATATTATCTCCATTGCATCATCGATTCATGCGGCTTGTAGTTTCGCAGAGAAATTTCTACTAAACTGAAAGTAATCGCAGGATCCCGATAACAGATGGGTACACAGATGGGGTGGTCACCAGTGGTAAGTATGTTTTCTGAAAAGGCAATCTTTTGCAAGCTGGGACTACAATACAGAATTGAAAACTGTGTAGTGTACATTTTTTTGTCTGGGACTGACTAGCTAGTTTTGTGCCAAGTAGGCCTTATCTGTGATCCTCAAATATTTTCAAAATCCCATAGTGGATTCATTGATCCAAAGGACTAATACGTGTATAACCCACACTATGATAAAGAGCAGGGAAACCTTTTACGGCCACTGCACGTGTCCTGAACACCAGCTGTCGCTGAAGTTTAATGTGTTCTATAAAAAGGTAATGCCTTGGAAGCAAGATAGAAATAAAGGCAATGGTCAGGAATTGACACAATTGCCTACCACCTCCCATCCAAGACACCAAAGGTTAAACAAAAACGCCAACACAAAGCAACTTCAGAACAATGTAAACGTAACAAGCGGAATGCCAAAAAGACGGTTATTATCCAAAATAAAACAGTCTTAGCAATACATACATTCAAAGACGAACTTTATCAAGGATAAACCACAAAAAATAGCTACACCAGTAGGAGACCAAAAAGAACACACATACTATTATTTCACCATCTATCCTGAAATGAAGTTTATGAAGTTTAATCAGCTTTTATACTTATCGCAATTTCTTCAGAATTTGCCCATTAAAAATCTAAGGGATCATCAAGATTCTATAGAAACCAAATGTTTAATGGCATCAAAAAATAGGGGTTTACCTGGGGTAAACCTTATTTCTGCTCTAAAATAAAGATTGTGAGTACTCGTTAGTATCGCCTTGATGAGGCGGTTCTTACGTGATCATTATTTTTAGCAGATATATGAAAAATCATATTTTTTCATCTTAAAATATTTGTGTTTTTGTTTCGGCGGTATAATTTATAATGTATGTGTATAGGCATGTTTTCGTAATTGTCCATCATGTACACTTCACCACATTGCTATACACCAAGTGGCACGAAAACAAATCTCAGCAGATTTCAAGTTAGTGCAGGATCAAGAATTTGCCCATCATCAGTCTATTGTAACTTCAAGTTTGCATAGAAACCAAATGTTTGGTCACAGGAATGATATAAATGAGTATGTATTTCAACCTCACCATCTTTTCAAATACAAACTGCATAAAAATCCAGCAGTTTTTTAAGTTATCACAGTATCACCGAATTCAATCTTTGGTACAGTCAAGTTTTCTGAGAAGTCAAATTGTCTGCTGCATCTAATATATTGGATGTACTTTGTTTCAAGCTTCCAATAGATACAAAATGTTTGATTGCATTAATATTATAAAAGTACATGCATATTACTACCTCACTATCTATCCATACACCTTGTTTCACAACAGTGCGTCTTCAGTATATCGCAGGAATCGGATTTTGACGACGGACGGCGGGTAAACCTATAGTCCCCTTCAGAAAATAGTTGAAGGATACCGTAGGGTACTAGTAAATCAAAACACTAAACCTATCATTTAAGTGGAGAAAGCGACGTTTTTGTATATACAAACACTTAACCCTTATCTTGCTGAATATTCATTTAAGCCACACCCATTTCTGTCTATCAACCAATCAAATTACTTGATGTAATTTATTGCTACAAATTCATAAATTGAATGCCAAACAGTGTAGATCCTGATCAGATGGCTTCTTCAGAAGCCATCTGATCTGGATCTACACTGTTTGCAAAGATAGGGGTTGTCGTGAACAGCAATATAAGGGTTAAATTGTTTAACACATACACTGGAATTCGGTCTGAAGGCCTATATTTGCATGTTTGAGCTCATCAGACGAAAATAAGCTCAACTATATCATATTTACGTTGATAAATATAGCAGGAATCTAGATTCGCAGTTGATTTGACAGACATATTCTCTGGGCGAGTCTTCAAGAGCCAGCAGTCTAACTGATCAAAACAGTATGAAAATCCTTCACATTGGTACTCTGTGATGTCGCGACAAACCTCGGCACAGTCACCGACAGACAGATTCTCCAAAACGTTATCAAACACAGTTGCCTTTGTGTTATTTCTAAACACTGTAAATTTCTGCAACGCAACATCTGAAATATTTAAAAAAGCATTTAACACTTAAAGAGCCCAGAAAACATCACCATACGATATTCTACCCTTATATCAGGTTCAGCAATAACAGAAAATGAAGCTAGGCATCTGCGTACATTTGAATTCATATTAAATGACAATTAAGGAATATATGTAATTTTGTACAGTTTACTGAGTATAAATAGCATCGGGTGACGAGAAAGTAAACTTCGGGCATTGAAGTATGAATGACATCGGCATCACTTAACATCACGTGAACAAGTCCGTGAAATAAAGACCCGCCAAAACCCACTTTATATAGAGAAAACTGGGGTTTAAGGGGTAAACATTATTTTCCTTATTTCTGCTCAAAGACATAGGTTGTGGGTACCTCAATTAGGCGGTTCTAACGAGTATCCAAAACCTATGTTTGGAGTGTAAAACAGAAAAAATATTACAAAATTTCATCAGAAAAATTATCTTTTTTTTTAGGTTTGAAAAATGCACTTTATCACACGGATGTGTTAACGTAATGAAATTTCCTCGTGACCCGATGTTATTTTTTCTTCAAAGAACATTAAATAAATTACCATTATTACTTATATACATTATTCTCCATCGATTATGTGACGAACAATTCTGCTTTGAGAGCTAAAATTGAATCAATTGCATGTGATTTTCCTTTGAACAGCGGAAGAGACGTCGCCATCGTCCAAACATGTTTGAAAGACTAATAATTTAATATTAACGTCACTCAATGATAAGGACGTCGCGTAAGTCAATGTATTAATTGATATATGGACAACATTGCGTCCATAAAGTTAACTATAGGTGAGTTTCTGTAAATGCACGGAGAATGTAAATATAAAAAAGCTAGAAATTTCGCTGGAATTGTCTGCGAAGCCAGAATTCTCTTGACACGACATTAAGATTGCCTCTGGAAACAAAGACCAAATGGGCCCCGCCAAGCGAATTTGGGTCTTCGAGCATTCCGTCATGACAAATTTTAACTGCGCATGCCCAACCATTCAGAGGGGCCAGGGATATGGCTTTCTGTCTGAAGGTTCCTCTTAATTCACTGCTTGTATGAGCGAGCAGCGAAGGTTCTGGCGAGACTGCGCGGATGCGCAGGCTCGCCTGAACCTTCGCTGCTCGCATAGGCGATAAGTACCAAAATCGCTTGACGGGGCCCAAATGTGCCGGGCCATAACATTTCCTACATCCGCGCAGTCTGACCAGAATCTTCGTTGTGCGCTCCGAGAATAGCTAAGGGCCCCTTCATGCAGAAGCGAAATCTCTGGCCAGTCTCTATGGATAAACAGGCTTATCTGATTCTTCGCAGTGCGCACATGTAAATTGTAGGAAATGCTGTGCTCAGGATCATATTGAAGATTCAAAATGAGAACTTTTGTTTTACTGATTGACATTTCCGAACAAAAAAAAAAAAAAAATTAAAACGACAACTGCCATTTTTATGAATGGCACCCATTTAATGATGGGTAGCCCGGTCCTCCATGCTACCGCGGTACTTAATGATTGAACACAAAACAAGAACAGATAAAGAAACTTACCTTAAAGTCTCAGTATACTACCTTTTCCTTTAAATGTCGTCTGCATTTTGATATAATTATGAAAACATAAGTCATGCTATAACAATAATAAATACCGGTCAGTTCAGCGCCATGTTTTTTTTTAATCGTGAGAGTTGTCCTTCGTGGTACCGCGGTAATACTAAAAGCCGGTATTGTATGAGAAGCCAGTATGGTAATAAATATTGTCATTTATTGAAAGATAGGCTAGTCAACTGTCTTCACTGCTAGCCGAATTTCAAACCAAATGTTAATATTTAAATGATATGAAAACACATTGAAAACAAGATTAACATATTTTCAAAGGATCATTCTTGGAGTAAAATGTTATCACTGTCGGCCCAATTTGGTCCACCATTCTTTGCTGAGTGGGTTTGAATCAGAAGTTCAATAATTTCCAAACAATGCATTGGAGATTTTTTATTATTTATATCCATAGAGGTAATACCTCGGGTATCTCTAATGCCTATTATATGTTAATGAATTATAATGTGGTTCTACACATAATTTGTAATTAATTGTTTTTAAAAGCTTAACGGCGCCCCATACTTTGATTTCCCGTAATCCATTTCCATATATGGTAATCATGTGACTTCGACGTTGCTGCTGTCAGAGTAGGTACCAGCCTACGTCTTCCAGTGCAGATACAACAAATCCAAATGTGGGTTGTGATGATTTCGGGAGGCTTTACATGGCAGGGGGTGGGGAGAAAAGGTAAAATATTATGTTTCGAAATATTTAAATATAAAATAAATTTACTTACCAGTTCATTTCACATTTTGGAAAAAATCTCGGCGATCGGGAAGAGTAGCTTCCGGGTTACCGAAGGGATTATGTCAACATCCGGGAGGGGGTGCGTGTAGCGAAAATCACGTGAGTTTTGTGTTTACCGCGGAAGCATGGAGGACGCGGTAGCATGGAGGACGAGTATAAGTGTTTTAAAATAGAAGTGAAGACAATGATCAGGAATCGATACAATTAACCTACAGCTCCCATCAGAGACACCAAAGGAAAAGAAACACATGAAACAAGAGACCCCAATGGAAACATCAATAGCGGAAAGCCAAAAGGACAGCTACTTTCCCACAAAATGGCCAAATGTCTATCCAAAACAAAATAATATAAGTGACAAAAACACTCAAAGACAAACAACAACAAAAATAAACCGCGACAGAAGAACCGCCTCAGAACGATCAGTGAAACGAATTCCACTGGGGTGGGAGGGGGGATGGGGTGGGCTAAGATTTTACGTGGCCACAATCCTCGCCATTACTTCCGTCGCGATTTAGGCAAATAATTTGTTCAGTCCGCATGAAGGTCTCCTAATGAAGATTGCCTTTGGGAACAAAGACCAAATGAGCCGGGCCACAGCATTTCCTACAATTTTACATGTGCGCCCAGCGAAAACTCATCCATCCATTCCATCTGCGCAGTCTGATCAGAGTCTACGTTGTGCGCTCTGAGAATACCTAAGGACTAGTGTCCCTTCATGCAGGAAGCGAAATCTCTGGTCAGTCTCTATGGATGGACAGGCTTATCTAATTCTTCGCTGGGGACACATGTAAATTGTTGGAAAAGCTGTGCTCCGGCTCATATTGAAGATACAAAATATGAGCTTTGGTTTTACTGGTAGATATTTCCAACCAAAAATGAAAAGAAGAAGAAGAAAAAAAAAGAAACAATATTTTAAAACGGCAACTGCCATTTGTATGAATGGCACACATTTACTAATGGGTGAGTGCTGTAAGTCCTTTTTCCAAACAAAACACAAATTACATACAGAAGCATCGAAATCGACCGCGATGACCTCTCCTTTACATTCTGTTAAATTGTGATCGTGTTCGTTTGATCTTTATTGCAATGATGAAATAAAACCCTTTACGCGTGTATCAGGCCAAAGTGATATTGCATATTACTGTCAAAGTGAGCGGTTCGATTGATAAATTCCGTCAAGCAGTGCGCTCGCACGATTATACGAGCTGCTCATTTGTGGTTTCGTCTAATAAGAGTAATTTATTTGAAAAGACATATGACTTGAGCCAGCGCACAACAAAACCTACAAAGATAGTTGTTCGATCAGCGAAAACTCAGAACAACCCGAGTGTTCTCGTCTTCGCTGATCACCTAAGTCTTTTAAGGTTCTGTACTATATACAAGAGATATGCAAAATATCTTGCTGTGCTAGATATCTATACCATTATGAAAACATGCCTATGCAAATACACTACAAATTTTACCACTGAAAAATTGAAAACCTTAATACGAAACATTGTGATATTTCTTCTTTTTTCTGCTCAAAATATAGGTTATGGGTGCACGTTAGATCCGCCTCATCGAAGCGGTCGATGGGGCGGTTCTAACGAGTACCAACAATCTATATTTTAGAGCAGAAATAAGAAAAATAAGGTTTATCCCTGTAAACCCCAGTTTTACTATATAAAAGTGGGGTTCCAGGGGGTCAATATTATATAGGCATGTTTTTGTGATGCGAAAGCAGACGGTTCTGGGTCTTTGCTGGTAGCCGACGTCTTGTTTTAGGGTTTATAGTGCGCTGGCTAAAATATGTCTACAGAGACGAGGCGACTACCCTGCAAGTGCGAACGAACTCATCACGTGAACAAGTCCGTGAAATGAACACTCCCCTAAACCCCATTTTATATGGAGAAAACTCGGGTTTAAGGGGGTATACATTATTTTCTTATTTTTGCTCCAAGACATAGGTTGTGGGTACTCGTTAGAACCGCCTCATTGAGGCGGTTCTAACGAGCACCAAAACCTATTCTTGAATCATTTATAAGAAAAATATCACGGATTTTCATCAGAAAAGTAGCCATTTTGGAGATGTGAAAAATGCACTATATCACACGGGAGTGTTATCGTAATGTGCTTAGTCATCAGTGCCGACACTATCGACAGGACCCATAGATAAGTCCCGTCGCCAGGAAAACCTAGGTTCGAGATTTTGACCAGGTAAAACACATCTATACAGAGGAGCAAGAGTCGTAAAATTTTAGATTTGAAAAGAAGAGATGTAGTAATTTCCTTAAGGTGCTAATCAAACAATGCCTGTCCGCATCTTTTTGCTCGCAAATTGCCAAAACGTGACCAAGATGATTTCTGCGAAATGCCAAGGCCTTTCAAAATCCGTCTCAGTCCAACGTAATATCATTAGATATTTAAAAAGAAGGCCTACAAGTTTAAACGGGAAACGGGTCACTGGATACAGTGAAGGCCCAGATCAGACGCCACAGAACTCGGCGTCTGACCAGGGCCTTCACAGTTTGCTAAACGTTCAGCCATTTTATAACCAATTTCTAAATTCAACTGTTCCTGGTCCCGCTAAATTTTTAAATGGACTCCTGCCATATATAAAATGGTCAAAGCTGTCGACTGACGTTACGGTTGAGTGCACGCAATTTTTACTGACTAAACAGAATGAATAATTCATAGTTTGTTAGACGAATTTAGGTCCTAATCAGTCTTCGTAAAAGATCTGACTTAAACTTCATGTTTTTCTGATTTGGTTTTAAGTCATCTAAACGCCAGTTTGAATATATGAGACGTTTGTTTGAGGAAAAGGTGCGCAAAAATACGAAACAGAAAGAAAGTATCTGACCTTCGGTAAGCAAAGACAGATTCAGTATACTGCTTGGGCCGGACCTAGTGATAATATAATTATTTATATGCCAAAATAAAACCAACAAGAGGGCCATGATGGCCCTGGATCGCTCACCTGACCCATATGATAGAGTAACAAGTGGGCCTCTGGGAGGGCCATTATTGACCCCAGGGCTACAATGTGCATAATGTTGAGGGAGGTCTAAAAAGGTGGTGAAGCTTCATACCAAATATCAACAAAGCCTATAATTTGAACAATCTTGGCAAAGGTCCACTAGATGAAGCTACACACCAAATATCAAAGACCTGGGCCTTGGGGTTTCAGAGACGATTTTTTAAAGATATTCCCTACATAGCCTATGTAAAACCAAATGGCCCCGGGGCGGGGACAGTTTTGGCCTCAGAGCTATAATTTAAACAATCTTGATAGAGGTCCACTAGATGAAGCTTCACACCAAATATCAAAGACCTAGGCCTTGCTGTTTCAGAGAAGAAGATTTCCAAAGATTATCTCTATATATAAGTCTATGTAAAACCAAAGGGCCCCAGGGCAGGGGCTATAATTTGAACAATCTTGGTAGAGGTCCACTAGATGAAGCTCCATACCAAATATCAAAGACATGGGCCTTGTGGTTTCAGAGAAGAAGATTTTTAAAGATTTACCTATATAAGTCTATCCAAAACCAAAGGGTCTCGGGGCGGGGGAATTTTTGGCCCCAGGACTATAAATTGAATAATCTTGATAGAGGTCCACTAGATGAAATTTCACACCAAATATCAAAGACCTAGGCCTTGTGGTTTCACAGAAGATTTTTAAAGATTTTCCCTATATAAGTCTATGTAAAACCAAAGGGCCCCCGAGACAGGGGCGTTTTTGGTCTCAGGGCTATAATTTGAACAATCTTGGTAGAGGTCCACTAGATGAAGCTTCATACCAAATATCAAAGACCAGGGCTATCTGGTTTCAGAGAAGAAGATTTTTCAAGATTTTCCCTATATATAAGTCTATGTAATACCAAAGGGCCCTGGAGTGGGGGGCATTTTTGGCCCCAGGGCTATAATTTGAACAATCTTGGTAGCGGTCCACAAGATTAAGCTTCATACCAAATATCAAAGACCTAGGCCTTGTGGTTTCAGAGAAGAAGATTTTTAAAGATTTACCCTATATAAGTCTATGTAAAACCAAAGGGCCCTTAAGGCTGGGGAATTTTTGGTCTCAGGACTATAATTGAACAATTTTGGTAGAGGTCCACTAGATGAAGCTTCATACCAAATATCAAAGACCTAGGCCTTTTGAATTCAGAGACAAATATTTTTCAAGATTTTCCCCATATAAGTCTATGTAAAACCAAATGGCCCTGGAGCGGGAGCATTTTTGGCCCGTGGACTATAATTTGAACAATCTTGATAGGGGTCCACTAGGTGAAGCTTCATACCAAATATCAAAGACCTGGGACATGTGGTTTCAGAGAAGAAGATTTTTTAAGATTTCCCTATATAAGCCTATGTTAAACCAAAGGGTCTTGGGCGTGGGCATTTTTGGCCCCAGCACTATAATTTGAACAATCTTGGTAGGGGTCCACTAGGTGTAGCTTCATACCAAATATCAAAGACCTGGGCCTTGCGGTTTCAGAGAAGAAGATTTTTAAAGAGTTTCCCTATATATGCCCATGTAAAACCAAAAGGCCCCGGGACGGGGGCATTTTTGACCCCAGCAATATAATTTGGACAATTTTCGTAGGGATCCACTAGATGAAGCTTCATACCAAATATCAAAAATAAAAGCACGCTAACACTGCATGATACCCCACCACTGCAAGATAATATGGTTATAGCCTTGCCCATAATAGTGGTACTTTTAAGTGTTATAGTTATCTGTAAAACTTCACTAAGGCATTCAATATAGTAAAGGAACTACATACATGTATATCAAAAGGGCAGATAATACAATAACCAGAAAAGCAGAGTGACTGTCCTTGGCAATAATATGTGTCCTTTAGTGTTTTAAAATTTGAAGAAAATCCATGAAAAGATTCTTAAGTTATTGATCGCAAACTCCAAAAAAAATTGTGAGAAATTAATCAAGTTATCGGTCGGAAATGGTGTGGATGGATGGACGAACGGACAGACACCGGAGGGTATATTATAATACCCCAGCACTATCGTGTGATGGGGTATAACAAAAAGAAGAAAAGAAAAAAAAGTCATTCCCGATATAAACATGTAGGCACAATTTGAAAAAAAAAATGTGAAAAATTAATCAAGTTATCGGTCGGAAATGGTGGGGATGGACGGACGGATGGATGGACAGACACCGGAGGGTATATTATAATATCCCAGCACTATCGTGTAATGGGGTATAACAAAAAGAAGAAAAGGAAAAAAAAAAAAAAAGGTAAAAAAAAGGAATGACTAGAGTGTTCACAAGGTTATTATATATAAGATCTGTCGCTGGACAGGGTAGTTCACCGCAAGTCGGCTTGGACTAGGTTGCGCAAAGGCAAATTTTCAGACCAATAACAGATACAAAGTCACAAAGAAAGAATTCAGTGCTATATATCTAGGGGATCATGTATGATTCAAGTCTGTCACATTAGTATCACTTTTAATTCCATTTAACCCTTAGACATAAATTAGCCAATCAAAACATACCAAATATAAACCAAATGGTTAAGAAGTTACAAAAAAGAAGGTCACATAGCTAAGGTCAAGGTCACAGGTCAAAATTTTATGTATAAGTGGGAAGGCAATGTCACAAGCAACCTACATGCCGAATATGAAAGCTCTACCTAAAACAGTTAGAGAGTTATGATAAAGTAGGTGACAGGTCAAGGGTCTAAGTCACAGATCAAAATTTATTGGAAAGGCAATGTTATAAGGAATCTACATGCCAAATGTATAGGCTCTATGTCCAATGATTAAAACTTTATGACACAGTAGGTCAAAGGGCCAGGTAAAGGTCAACATTTTTTTATGAGTGGAAAAACAATGTCGCAAGGAACCTACATGCGAAATATGAATGGTTAGAAAGTTGTGATAAAGTAGTTCAAAGGTCACAGGTCAAAGTCACAGGTAATTTTTTGTGCGAGGGATAAGGCAATGTCGCAAGGAACTTCCATGCCAAATATGAAGGCTCGATCTCAAATGATTAAAAAGTTATGGTAAGTAGGTAAAAGGTTCAGGGTCAAGGTCACAGGTCAAAATTTTTTGTATGCAAGGAGAGGCAATGTCACAAGGAATCTACATGCCAAATATGAAGGCTCTATCTAAAACAGAAAGTTACAACAAAAGTCGGTCAAAGATCACAGGTAAAGGTCACAGGTAAGTTTTTGTATGAGTGGTAAGGCAGTATCACAAGGAACCTACTTGCCAAATATGAAGGCTCTATCTCAAATGGTTAAAAAGTTATGATTAGTAGGTCATAATGTTAGGGGTCAAGGTCACAGGTCAATTTTTTGTATAAATACAAAGGCAATGTCACAAAGAACCAACATGCCAAATATAAAGGCTCTACCTCAAACGGTTCTAAAGTTATGATAAAACAAAAACTAGTGTTCACAAGGTTTTTCAATGATTGACCTACTGACCTACTTTTGGACCCGACATGAGTCATATTCAAACTTGACTGAGATATTGTCATGATGATCATTCTTAGCAAATTTTATGATGATCGGATCAAACCTGTGGCCTCTAAAGTGTTCACAAGGTTTTTCTATGATTTGACCTACTGACCTACTTTTTGATACCACATGACCCATATTCGCACTTGACTGAGATATTGTCACAATGATCATTCTGAGCAAGATTGATGATGATTGGACCAAAAATGTGGCCTTTAGAGTGTTCACAAGGTTTTTCCATGATTTGACCTACTGACCTACATTTGACCCGACATGACCAATATTCAAATTTGACCGAGATATTGTCATGACAATCATTCTGAGCAAGTTTAATGATGATTGGACCATAACTGTGCCCTCTAGTGTGTTCACAAGGTTTTTCTATGATTTGACCTACTGACCTACTTTTTGACCCAACATGACCCATATTCAAACTTGACTGAGATATTGTCAGGATGATTATTCTGAGCAAGTTTGATGATGATTGGACCATAACTGTGCCCTCTAGAGTGTTCACAAGGTTTTTCTATGAATTGACCTACTGACCTACTTTTTGACCCGACATGACCCATATTCAAACTTGACCGAGATATTGTCACAATGATCATTCTGAGCAAGTTTGATGATGATTGGACCAAAACTGTGGCCTCTAGTTTGTTCACAAGAAAAAGTTTACGCACGACGGACGACGGACGACGGACGACGCACGACGACACCGGACATCTTACGGTCACAAAAGCTCACCATGACCTTCGGTCAGGTGAGCTAATAAAAATGGTGCGTTATTACGAGCTTACCTTGACCTGTTTGATCAATGGTACCAATAATATCAGTCCTTATAATTGTGGCTGTGTATTTATGTAGCTGAAAAAAAAGATAACTGTTTTAAATAAACAGTAATTATAAAACTTAAACTATGCAGGTTGTTTTTTGGAAACAAAGAATGTTTTACAGAGAGAACATTACGTGAACGAGTGCTAAAAACCCTGTTCTATATGAAGAAAACTGGTAATTGTAAGGATATACGTATTTTTCTTATTTCTGCTCCAAGACATCGTTGTAGGCACTCAATGAGGCGGTTCCAACGAGCACCCACAATCTGTTTTTGATAAAAATAAAAAAATCACAAATTGTCATCAGAAAAATAAACATTTTTTGAGATGTGAAAGAATGCACTATGTCTCACGAACGTGATGTCGGCATGGCATGTGATTATCGCTTTTACTTAGATTCTTCATAAGCCTTCGTATAGTTTACAAGACTGCCTTCGCATGCACATGGGCAGTGTTATGCATAAGAATTTATTTTTCTGATTCCCACTTTCACCCCACTGGGTGACCTAATAGTGCTATAAATATCTTGTTAATCTTCTTATAGAAGAATCTCGAAAACTGAGTCACAGATTAATTTCATTTTTGTAAACAACATGCTTACAAGGAAAAGTACATCAGAACCTTCTAGAAAGTTCAGGTTTGCATTATTTTTAGAAAACTACATCATCTTATTCCACAGCCCTGTGGAAAATTCTAGAGAAATCTTAGGGTCTATAAAAGAGCTTGATTTTTCTCATTGAGTGAGACTTTGGAGTTTGAAGTTTGGGCTTAAAAGAAAAGTTATTTCTAAATTCTGTGTTGGATTGTTAAAGGATATTACTTTTCATTTTGGACTGTGAATTCTGTGGGATCAAGGAAAATTGATTCATTCAGGATATTTCATAACAGAGCTAAGTACATTTAATTTTCTCACTTCTACAGGTTAAAGTTAACTTGTCAATAAATTTTGTTAAATTTTTCCAAAAGGCTTGTTTGCTTTTTCTTTCTGCTACGCCTGGCTCGTAACAGCAGTTAAATTCTCACTTCAGACATAATGCAATGAACTCGTAACAGCAGTTAAATTCTCATTTCAGACATAATGCAATGAACCTAAAGGAATTGAAAAATACAAAATGCGTCTAAGCTGCTCTATGATGAATGGGGTGACATTAATGAAGCGAATGGGTGAAACATAACTTCGTACGAGGACTGTTCAAATGTGAATGCAAGTAGAACGTTTTCTTATGCACTAATGCGAAAATCACCTGGAAAAAATATCACAGCGTAGAAAAACATTTTACCTATACATTGATACCAAACCTGTTAAAAACCGTCCACTTTAGCCATGTATATCGTTCGATAAACACGGTCTACTCTTGTATACTAATACAAAACATGGTTGGAAGAAGGTCAGAGTACGCCGTTGAAATACGGTCCTATATTAAGAATCCTTGTATTCTTGGTATACGGTGCAGAGACAATTTGGATGAAATATGTTCGGTTTATGGGCATAATGAAATGTCTTTTCCGACAGTTTTTCGTTGGCGTAAGAAATTCAGCTGTGGGCTAGGCTCAACAGAAGATGCACCACATGATCGTCGGCCGAAAAGAGCAACATCTGCCAAGATGGTTGCTAGAGTGAAAGAAATAGTTGCTACCGATGCACGATACACCACTAGGCAAATAGCTAGTATGGTTGGCATCTCATTAGGAGCAGCTCATACAATTCTGAAACGGGATTTGAAAATGAGAAAGATCTGTGCTAGATGGATTCCCCATCTGTTGACAGATGAGCAGAAAAAGACACGCGTACAGTGCGCCAAGAAGTTGCTTAAAAAGTTTCCAAATTTCAATGCACGATCTTTCGCTAATGTCGTCACAGGTGACGAGACATGGGTTCACTTTTTTGAGCCAAAACGAAAGATTCAGAACAAAATATGGGAAACGAAGTATTGCAAAAGACCATGCATTGCAAAGCGGAACATGAGCGTCAAGAAGGTAATGTATGCCATATTCTTTTCAAATCAGGGCCCTGCTATTCAGGTTGCTGTGCCTAAAGGCAAATCTGTAAATGCGAAGTTTTACAAGAATAAAGTTCCTCGAAAGTTGAAGAGAAGTTTCAAAGAACGAAGACCCGCAACTGGTTTGGCCAATGTCAGATTGCTACATGACAATGCGTCATCGCACAAGGCGTTCATTGTGCAAGACTATCTGAAGCAGGAAAAGGTTGTTGAACTCCCTCATCCCCCGTATTGCCCTGACCTTGCCCCGTGTGACTTTTTTTTGTTCCCGCGGCTGAAAAATACCTTTCTGGTCGAAAATTTGTACAGCGCAAACACCTCGGTTCTGCAATATTCCAGTGCCTTCATAGTATACCTCGAAAAGACTACCAAAATGCATTCAATGATTGGATCAGAAGACTGAAAGTTTGTATATCTGTCAAAGGGGAATACTTTGAGGGGACAAAATAAATTTTTAATCGAAATCTATCACGGAATCATTTTTATGTGCTTAGTTGCATTCATATTTGAACAGTCATCGTACCTTTTTGATCTTTTCATTTGCGCATATAAATTCATTTTCGTACAGGTTAACACTTTGTGGGACTGTGCATAACATAACACAGTTGGAATATTAATAATGGAATATTCAACCCTAGAGTAAGAACGACACCTTTATTTGCAAGCTCGTAAATATGTTAGATAAAGTAGGACCTGATTGACAGAAAGCAATATTCAGCATAGAAACCTCAGACATTTAACTATTTTCTCTTCTACGAGCCAATCGTAAACTAGGTGTTAAAATGATTTGAAAATGTGAGAAAAAGTGCCATTTTACGCAGCGTTTTGAAGAGAATATATTCTGAATTATTTGTGAAGCATTTATATAAGGATCAATACAAGTAGTACCAGGGAGAAGGAACTATTTTTTAGAAAGACGTTTTTCGTCTATTATAAGGGAAAAAATTTGCTTCTTACAGATGACCTCAGTTCACAGAAAGAAAATAAGTATTACAAAAGTTTTATACCGCAATCAGGCATTCTAGTAACCTAATAAAGGGGATCGAATAACTGCTCGCTATAACCTATAAAGTAGAAGTAAAACAAAGATCAGGAATTGATACTATTAACTTACTCCACCCATAAAAGACACCAAAGGGAAAGAAATACAAACATTAAGCGACCAGACCATAATGGAAACCTAAACAAAGGAAGGCCATAAGGACAGTTACTTTCCCACAAAATGGCCATATGGCCATCCAAAACCAAAAGACACAAGTGATACACACAGTAAGTAACAAACAACAACATAAATAAATCGCCACAGAAGAGCCGCCTTGGAACGGTCAGTGGAAGATTTCCACTGGGGGGCTTCTACTGACCTTCTGCTGACCTATAATACGTCTAGTGACCGTTTATAGACCAGACCTACTTTTCAGGTCCATAATTTGCGAGAGTAAATAATACCAGCAGCCTTTTATACACGAGAAAACAACGAAACTGCATGTTATAATCTTTGCAATATTTATTTAAACAGATTTTCAGAAAATTCATCTACATTCTTACCTTCTCGGACTTTCCTGGTTTGAATGGCCCGTTGGAATAATTGCGCACAGCTACTACGGTTGCGTCTCAACCTCGAAAACAATTTCTAAAGCTGTAATAAACTATTTATTTGCAGATTTTCATACAGAATGTTAAGCGCTGAAAAACTTTTATTCGAGCGTCCATGTTGTTTCCTATGTCCCTGTGGCGCGATGACGTCAGAAACCTTGCGCTATTTGACGTCACGTTATACTACGTGTGCGCACCATGGCACTGAATGTCGTTTAATATGCCACACTGTCTGCTGTCTTTTTTGCTCAAATTTGCTAAATTATTGCAAAACTATTGATTGTTTTAAATTGCGGTATAAACTAAATACATGGTTAGTGTCTTTAATAATAAAATATAATCGGTTCGTCACGACAATTTTATAGGGGCTCGCTACAGCTCGCCCCTATAAAATTGTCTTAGGCTCACCGATTATATTTTTATTATTAAAGACTCTAGCCATGTATTTTTATATGTCCCTCTTGTAAAACCGGCTAGTTGTACATTAGGTGTATTCAGTTTCCTTCAACTGATTTACAAATGCCAGAAAATACCTGTAAAGGTCGTTGTACATATATCTCAAGCCATAATTTTCTCCTGTATACATTATTCTTCAGTTTTACCAATGCTTCATCAACGGACGACGAAGGAAAGTTTTTAGCTGTAACTGTCCCTGTTGGCGGAAAAGGTAAACGAGTTAAAGCTGCGGTCCGTTTGGCTGCAGGTAAGCGAGACCCAATTATATAGGTGAGGGTATTTAGAATACTACACATATCTGTTCGCATTTTACTCACGTGGCAAAAAGTCTCACCCTAGTTGCATGTGCAATTATGCCGGATGTTAGACGCTTCATGTCCTCATTTGCCGCATGTTCCGACAGAAATGCGATCGTTTGCTGGTAAACAAATACAGATACTGTTCAAATAACTGATCATGTTTAGTTTATTTCTCTTATGTAACTAAGAGTCTCGAGAGAAACATAAACAATGAAAGTACCCTCATTCATGTATTTTATTGTAATGTATATTTTCGAATTCGGTACGTAAAACAAAGTAATTTTGTCGGCACTTATATAGAGTCGATAGTTAATCAGATGTGGACGAAAACCGGAGTACCCAGAGAAAAACTACCTGACTTTCCGTTGCAGAACTTGGCGCTTCGCATATGATCCGGACCAGGCTCGAACCACAACAGTGAGAGACCTAATGATTAAGCGGCAGCGGAAGTTTAATAAAGCAACGAAATCAGTCTGTGTTGCACTTTGTAAGCGAACTGTATGTTTTGTTTTCAAATCCTGTCATTGAAAATTGAACATGTACTGTTTGAATTAACTTGTCATATGAAATGAATAAATACTGTTGTTTAAACAGTATTTCTGTGAAGATTTCACGTTTTCTGTGAAGATTGGTTATTTAATTTTGTAAATACTTAAAACCGCGCCTATCAAAAAGGAACTTCGAGCACGTACGACCAGGGAGACACAGATCACCCTGCATATCAATAAGCCTGTGCAGACATCACATGAACATGTCCGTGCAATGAACACCCAAAGCCCATTTCATATAGAGAAAACAGGGGTTTAGAGGGGTTGAAATTATTTTTCTTATTTCTGTTTGAAGAGCACGTTAGAAGCACCTTCAGCCTATGTTTGCAGTATAAATAAGAAAACTATCACGGATCTTCATTAGCAAAGTAGCAATTTTGGAGATGTGAAAAATGCACTATGTCGCACGGATGTGTTATCGTAATGGTCTGCGAAGTTTTCTATTTGGATGCTACTTGATCTTAAGATTCTTTATACATATTGACAAGACTGTGTAATAAATTTCCATATAGTGAACCACCTGCACCCACGGTTTGTAGTGTCCCTCAGGGCTCTGTGATCAGACTCTTCCCTTTTAATTTCCAAAAATTACCATGATGTGTTCCTGACTAACTCGACCGGACCGACAACACAACTCAGTACGGTTCCCCTAACAGGGAGTGCTTGTATTTCGCTACCTACATTGCGATCCCGCTTTGCTGTTACTAGGGTTATAGTCCATTACAACCTAAGTTTTTTTTACCTCCAGTTTTCATGTAGACAACTTTAGTTATTCATTCTAATATGCAGCAGCCCCCTTGTTGTTTGTTTCATAAACCAGGGGTCGTCACGTAGTTCGATCACGTGCTTTTCTAGATTATCAGATGTCTGTAAACCGAAATCCCCTTTCCAAATGACCTAAGCTGTTGGTGAGACGTAAAATTCAAACACACAATTCACTTTCTAATATTCTTATGTTTTAAGTTCATAATACCATAAAGAGTATTTCATTTTAATTTTTACATTAATATTTTGTTCCATTTCTACATTAAAATAGTTTGCCGAGATGGCCCCTAAAGTAATGTATTTCTATCTATTGCCTTGTCAATGCAAACTTTTTTTAGTTTCAATACTTTTTATACTAATATTACCAAACATTCTTGAGCGAGGGAGTATTGGTTGTCTGTTGAAAATTAAAGTAGAAAATAACAAGGCTAATAAATTTACAGATATCTGTATTTAAGCTTAAATAGAGATATCTGTAATTGAAATGCAGATGTCTGTATTTCGAATGCAGATATCTAAAATTGAAATTCAGATATCTCTATTTAATAACAAAATACAGATATCCACATTTCAAATACAGATACAAACTCAGTGGAGCATGGAATTAACAATACACATAGAAATAAAACAAAATGATTTCGGCATTTTTGCTCAGATCAGCGCAGAATGTTATTTGTCCTGCTCAACATTTTGAAACTTATGAGCAGAACAAATTTAATGCTCAAGTGAGTTAAGCATGAAAAACATTTTATAACCTAGGGGTCAGGACAAGAAGGATCAGATCCCATACCTCCTTTTAAAATACTTACGTGAAAATAGATAACATTAAATCATTATGCCACATAGATATGGAGTAGATAGGTGAATAATCAATAGACTTGAAGAGTAAACTATACTTCATATAAGATAATGTTAAGACACCACTGGTAGAAATGTTACATACGCCACATATGTTACTTTCTTAATACTATCTGCATAATTTCACATCTTTAAATATGTTCTATAAAAGGGTTATCCTTTGGAAGCAAGGAATACACAACAGAACTGGAAAATATGAAGAGTACATGTTTTCTGGGCCAGACTAGCTAGTTCGGCCAATTAGGCCTCATCAGAGACCCTCAAATATTTTCAAAATTCCACAACGGAATCAATGATCCCAAAGGACAAGAAAATATAAACTACACTATTATGTAGGGCAGGGGGATATTTTACGGCCGCCACACATTCCCACACATCAGCTGTAGTGACGTTAAATATGTTCTATAAAGGGTTATCCTTTGGAAGCAAGGAATACACAACAGAACAGGAAAATATGAAGCGTACATGTTTTCTGGGCCAGACTGGCTAGTTTCGGCCAATTAGGACTCATCAGTGACCCTCAAATATTTTCAAAATTCCACAATGGAATCAATGATCCCAAAGGACAAGAAAATATAAACTACACTATGATGTAGGGCAGGGAGACTTTTTACGGCCGCCACACATATCCACACATCGGCTGTAGTGACGTTAAATATGTTCTATAAAATGGTTATCCTTTGGAGGCTAGGAATACACAACAGAATTGAAAATATGAAGTGTACATGTTTTCTGGGCCAGACTAGCTAGTTTCGGCCAATTCAGCCTCATCAGTGACCCTCAAATATTTTCAAAATTCCACAATGGAATCAATGATCCCAAAGGACAAGAAAATATAAACTACACTATGATGTAGGGCAGGGAGACTTTTATCGGCCGCCACACATTCCCACACATCAGCTGTAGTGACGTTAAATATGTTCTATGAAAGGGTTAACCTTTGGAAGCAAGGAATACACAACAGAACTGTTCAATGTGCTGTTTGTTATGTATATTTTTGTTTAATAGGAAGCCAATGAGGGGAAGAAACAACATTTTCCATGATCGACATAAAAGCCAACAAATCAGAAAATGATCTATAACACCTTAGATATTTTACACGACTCGCTCACTTACATTTTATACATGTATACTATCATAGAATATCCTGACATATTGCTTGTATTGCATGAATCCAAGACAAAATACCCAAGAAGCAGCATTTGTATAGCTTGTACTTACTAGAGAATGGCTTACAACCAGGATCACGTTTTGCATCAGGACCATTGGGAACATTTCGCTTACTCAATAGACACTGTCTTTGGGTAACTGTACAGTAATAAAAACTGTTACACAGAAAATCCGCATTGTAACAGGCCCTAGCACAGTCCTCCACGCTGTCTGTATTGTAGCTGTCAAACACGACATCAGGATGGTCAACCACACCACCATCAGATACGTTTGTATAATACTCTAAAACATAAAATAGGTCACTGTGACGAGTTGTAAACCAGGGGGGGGGGGCAATGGTCCTGAGCCGCTCACCTGAGTGCTGAGAGTTTATGAAGCCATTTGATTTCTGAGAAGAAGATTTTCAAAGGCTTTTACCATGGTAGCCATCTTGGTCATTTAACCTGATAATGGGCCCATAAGTTCCCGAGAAGAAGATTTCTGATGGGTTTTTACCTTACGTTGGCATGGCGGCCATTTTGGACATGTGACCAAATTCATATGAATACATTTTTATTTGTTTGTTCCTAAAAGCTTTCATATGAAATTTGTGTTACAAATGGAGCATTGGTTTCTGTGAAGAAAAAAAGTTTTAATTTTCAATGTCATTGTGCCAAGATCAGAAAATGACCTTGACTTTTAATACTCGGGTGGTTTTACTCACTCAATAAGCTAACTGCATCTACCAATTTTTATATCACAGACTGCAATAGTAGTCGAAAAATACACGTTTTGTTTTTACTTCTACCAATACAAATGTCTATGCAACTAAATTTGACCTTGGCGTAAAATAGGTCAAGACCATTAGGGTCATCATTTGAGGAAATTGTATGGGCCTAAACCCCCAATGCTACATACATGTTTAATGAAAATCGGTCCATGTAGTTGCGGATAAGAAAATTTCTGAAGTGTTTCACCCATTATGGGCATGGTGGCCATCTTGGTCATGTGACCAAACGCATATCAATAGATTTTCATTTTCTTGTTTCTATAAGCTTTTATATAAATTTTGTCCAAAACTATCCACAGGTTCCAGTGGAAAATAAGTTATAGCCTTCATATCTGAAAGGCCTTAAGCCATTGTCAAGGAATGCTCTTTAGCTTCAATTCTCATGCAGTTTCATCCACTTATTTAACTAATTGCATCTACCGACTTTCAGATCAGGGACTGCAATAGTTTCCGAAAAAATTCAAGATTTTGAATTTTTCCCATACATAAGTCTATGTGACCAAATTTGACCTTGGCGTAATATATGTAAAGGTCACCCGAGGGTAATCATTTGAACAAACTATGATGAACCCGAGTCCCCAATTCTACATATTAAGTTTCATTACAATCGGGCCTCTGGTTTTGGAGATGATAGTTGAAGGGGTTTTACCTTACATGGGCATTGCAGCCATATTGGTCAAGTGACCAAACTCATATTGGTAAATTTTCATTTTCTTGTTACTATACGCCTTTATATAAGATTTGGTCACAAACGGCCAAGAGGTTCCAGTGGAAAATAAGTTTTAATCTTCCTATATGAAAGGTCTTAGGCCAAAGTAAAGGAATGACCTTGACCTTCAATACTTATGTAGTTTCATTCATTCATTTAGCTGCCTGTAACTACCAATTTTTAGATCCCAGGCTGCAATAGTTTCAGAACAATACACACTTTTTATCTTTTTCAAATAAAAATGTCTATGTGAGCAAATCTGAACTTGGAATAAAATATGTAAAGGTCATCCAAAGGTCATCATTTGAACAGACTATGATGGGCGCAGGTACTCAGTGCGACATACCAAGTTTCATGGAAATTGGCCCCATTGTTCCAGGGGAGTCGATTTTTGAAGGGCTTTTACCTTATATTGGCATGGCGGCCATCCAGGTCAAGTGACCAAGTTAATTTCAATTTATTTTCATTTTCTTGTTCCTAAGGACACTTACATGAAATATGATTATATTGGCTTAGTGGTTTCTTAGGAAAGCAAGATTTAATTTTCATATCTGAATGACCTTGCACCAAGGTCAAATACTGACCTTTGCCTTGAATACTAATGTAGTTTCATACACTCATTAAGCTAGCTGCATCTACCGATTTTCAGATTTTCACTGGCCCGATAGCTCAGTGGTAGAGCGTCCGTTTAAGGAATAGGAGGCCGTGCGTTCGACCCCAGGCCGCGCCATACCAAAGGCTTAAAATGGTACTTGGTGCTCCCTTGGCTGACGCTCGCATTATCAGGGGTAGTCCTAGGAAGATAAATGAAGGCAAGTAAGTACGTGTTAATTGTTAATAGATACTTTGTTTGTCGCAATAAAAGCTCAAAAGAGCTTATATTATTTGTTTCTAATATGCGACGTTAAATAAAGCTTCTATATCTATATATATATCTAGATCACAGGCTGCAAAAGTTTCCAAAAAATACACAATTTTGACTTGTTCCCATACAAAAGTCTATATATCCAAATTTTCCTCGGCTTAAAATAGGTCAAGGTCATCCGAGGGTCATTATTTGAACAAATATCATGGGCCCGAGTCTTCAATGCTACATACCGAGTTTCATGGTAATCGGCCCATTGGTTTCGACAGAGAAGAGTTTTGAAGGGTTTTTACCATATATGGGTGAGGCGGCCATCTTGGTTATGTTACCAGGACCCGGCGAACAAAATTTGGTTTCCCTATCCCATGGATACTCTACGTGATTTTGTTTTTTCAATTGGCCTAATGGTTTCAGAGGAGAAGATGTTTGATCAGAGGACTAATGGTCCTGAGCCGCTGAGAGTGTCTGAAGGGCTTTTACATTATATGGACAAGGCGGAAATATTAGTCATGTGGCCAAATTAAAATTAATAAATTTTCATTTGTTTGTTCTTAAAAGCTTTCATCTGAAAGGGGGTCTTTCATTTGTGCCCATGCATGTTTTTTCTTTAAACGTTGTGTATTAATAACTCAGCATAAACAACCTATAAAAATGTATTTAGTAAATTATATAAATCAAAGTAGGACTCAGGAGGCCAGTCTAACTGACTACCTTCATGAGCTGGTGTCTGTCTCTAAAAAAGTGCGTCTTAAATCTTATGTTTTATTTAGTTTCAAGATCTGTAAACTGGATTGAATGCATAACTCCATAGGCATTCCTTTGATACTAAAAAACCTTTTGAATTAATTAAAGTTTACATTTTCTGATAAAATAATTATCAAAAATCTCATTTTTTTATTAAAATTTTAAAAAATTATCAAAATTTAATCCCTAAGATAAATACCTTCTAGTCTTTGTCAAGATTTCATTTTGCTAGGAAAACTTGCCATATGTATCTTCTTTAGCTATGCCAAATTTCATGAAAATCCGAAACCGGTAACACTGTAGTTTTACACCTTTAATGGATGTAAGTCGTTTCTGCAAAATTTACTATTTTATTGAAATCATCCAAGAACCTTACAAAAAGGCAATTCGTAACACCTACATAATAAAAATGAGATTATACAAATCAAAATGAAAACATATTGAGCTGATCTAGCTTAGAAATTATTAAAATATCATGAATTACTGATATTTTCCTTTCATTTATACACTATGATCTATCCAAAATAGTAGATAGTAAAACACTAAATCAAAAGGTATTCTAATCAACAAATTAGGCTTAACAACATATATTGCTTTTTTATTAGCAGCAAAATTATTGTGAACATGTGCAACTTTATTTAATGACTTTGCATAAATCATGCTACTCAAATAGGTGTAAGGCAAGGAGATCCATTATTTTCATTTCCATACCAAACTGGTATGCAAGGACACAATGGTCAGTGGTTTGTTGTTTACCAGTAAAAATAGTTCTGTTGATAAATCCATGGCCAGATTAAGCCTAAGGTATACTCTGTCTTTATGAACGCTGGATTATTATCCTAACAAAAAAGTTACAGTAATTATTGGTTAGTATTTCCAAAAATCGAAATGACACTGATATTGAGTTTCTGTTGCAAAAGATATCATTGATGGATGAGGCGCAGAATATTTGGTGTAAACAAAGCTGTTCCATGACCTAGAGACATGTTGCTATTAGACAAGGAGAGAAACAGTTTCCTTCCTTATAGTACACATGCATAAATATGTCTCTTTTGTGCATTGGTATTGTAATTGTTGACGTTTCTTTAGTGTCTTATTTTTTATATTTACTTTGTCAATATAGAGGTTAATTTATCGGAAGCGAGCTTTTAGTATTTTTTCTGGTTGTAAAACTTTCAACCACTTCTTGAATGTTTCTGCTGAATGCAAGTTCACTGTTTTTTTGTTGTTTTTTTTGTAAGCACTGTTCTTGCTTGCTTTTTTATTCATTAATAATTACCAGTACATTTCTGTGCAATGTATCTCTCAGCTTAGAAAGAGCATTGCAGTGTTTGGACAGAAAAAAATCACAATGTATTTACTGAAAATAATTTAAAATCCTATGAGTAATGCGATAACTACTCACAGATTGAATAATTATTATCAACAGTTTAAATGCTTCTTTATATCTTACATAATGTGCTTTGTAATTACTGCAACAACTGCTGAGATAGGTAAATGAAGAGAAAGACCTATACAAATATATAGACAATACAATCATGATCACATAAGTTTTGGAACACTGACAAATGTACGACCGTGTGAATTCTAAAAGCAAATTTAAATGGCTTTGGAATACAGCTTCAGGAAGCCGTTTTATTTCATTCATAGGGGCTTTACAATAAAGATAGATTGGCTAGTGCCTATGCAGATACAAATTCTGAAAACTTAATGTCCAGGAAAAGTAATCTCAAGTGCTATTGATTTTCCATAGAGTAAACCTTTCTTTTTAAATGGACAGTTAGGGTTAAATAAACAAACAACAGTTTGACTTGATAGTCATTTATCTCGAGTCGGATAACAAATCTCACAAAATCGGAAGCAACATCTAAAGTGACTGGTTGTTGATGATTTGAATGTTAAATCTAAACGTCACTTTAGCACCATTACCAAATTAAACAAGAAAGACAGAAAGAAAAATGTGCACATGATTACATGGGTGCGTTTGATGACGTTTGTCATCAAAACCTTTGCGGTATAGTTCTGTAGACAAAATAGTTTGTTCCATAGGTGGCAAATTTACCGAAATGGATGTTTTGAAATAATACTTATAATTATGCTATGAATTACTTACACAAACCATACTATACTATAGCTATCCAAACTGAAAGCAATAGTAAAGTATTATTAAACAGCATGACCAAAACATGATAATCATATAATTTCACATTTTGCTGAATCATGACTATCAATATTCAGTCTGTTAAAACACAATGTTACCGGTCCTCAATTTCCATCAAAATTCCTCAACATGTTTCTAAGATATGTGGGCAATTTTTATGCTAAAATGGTGTCTTGACAAAAATTGGAACATGGTAAAAATGCATATAGAATTTTAGTGAATACAAAAATAGGAGCTGAAATATGGGGACACCATCAAAGAAAACTGAATGCCCAGCCACTATTACTAGACATATGAGGTCATTCATAGTATCAACTAACTCACCAATTATGGCTTTAATTCATAAAATATAGCAGCATTAGATATATAAAACTCGTAATACTGTAGACAAGTTTACATGAGCGGACTCTTTGTTGTGATGGAGACTTCATAAAATATGTAATAAATTTACTACGGAAAAAAATTTAAAAGTGAATGCGTCGTAATTATAATGGTTATACCCAAGGCAATTATTGTGCATAATTTCATCAAAATCCAAGCGTGGGCAGAAACCAATGCAAATTTCCTATACCGTGAAAGACCCCCTTTGGTTGCAAATGGAGCTGTGGTTTCTATAAAAAAAGGTTATTTTTTATATTTGAATAGCTTTTGGCCAAGGTCAGAGTTTGGCCTTGACCTTCAACTCGCAATTAGTTTCACTCACTTAATTAACTAACTTCATCTGCAATTTTTAAGATCAAATGATGCAATAGTTTCCGAAAAATATGTTTTATTATTTGTCTGTGCGACCTTGGTATTAAATAGGTCAAGGCCATCAAGGGGTCATCATTTGTGAAAACCATAATGGACCGAAGTCCCCCATTGCTACACATCAAGTTTCATGAAAATCGTCCGATTGGTTGCGGAGAAGAAGATGTCTGAAGTGTTTTACCCTTTATTGGTATTGTGGCCTTATTTGTCATGTGACCAAAACTCATATCAATAAGTTTCATTTCGTATTTCGATAAGCTTTTATATATAACTTGATCACAAACGGCCATGAGGTTCCAGTGGACCATAAGTTATAATCTTCATATCTGAAAGGTCTTAGAACAAAGTCAAGTAATGACCTTGACCGTGAATTCTCATGTAGTTTCATCCACTCATTCAGCTAACTGCATCTACCAATGTTCAGAACAGAGACTGAAATAGTTTCCTAAAAATACACAACTTTGACTTCTTAACATATAAAAGTCTATGCTACCAAATTTGACCTTTTCATAAAATAGGTCAAGGTCATAATTTGAACCAACTATGATGAGCTTGAGTCCTCAATGCTACACACTACGTTTCCTAAAAATCGATCCTCTGGGTCGGAAGAAGAAGATTTTTGAAGAGTATATATGACATGGCGGCCATCTTGATTATGTGAGCAAACTCATTGTGAATGATTTCCATTGCCTTCTTCCTGCAGGTGTCTATATGTAATTTGGTTACAAATGGCTCAGTGCTTTCTGAGGAAAATAAGTTTTAATTTTCATATCTGAATGACCTATGGCAAATATCAAAGAATGACCTCGACCATGAGTACTTATATAGTTTCATCCACTCATTAAGCTACCTGCATCTAACAATTTTCAGATCACAGGCTGCAATAGTTTCCGAAAAATACACAATTTTGATTTTTTCCCCACACAAAAGGCTATGCGAGCAGAATTGACCTTAGCGTAAAATAGGTCAAGGTCATTCGAGGGTAATTATTTGTATAAATTATGATGGGCCCGAGTCCCAAATGCTACATAACAAATTTCATGGCAGTCGTCACACTGGTCCCGGAGGAGAAGATTTCTGAAAGGTTTTTACCTTATATGGGCATTGTGGTCATCGTGTTCATGTGACCAAACTCATTTTAATCAATTTTCATTTCCTTAATCCTAAAGGCATTTACATGAAATTTGTTTACAAACGGCTAAGCGGTTTCTGAGGAAAATAAGTTTTAATTTTCATATCTAAATGACAATGGGCCAAGGTCATGTAATGACCTTGACCTTGACCTTGAATACTGATTTAGTTCCGTCCACAATTTTGGCTACCTGCATCTGCCAACTTTCAGATCACAGCCTGCAACAGTTCCTGAAAAGTACAGAATTTTGATGTTTTCCCATACAAAAGTGTATGTGACCGAGTTTGACCTTAATGTAAAATAGGTCAGGGTCATCCAAGGGTCCTTGTTTGAACAAACTATGATGGACCTGAGTCAGTAATGCTATATACCAAGTTTCATGGCAATCGGCCGACTGGTTCCAGAGGAGAAGATTTTTGGAGGGTTTTTACCATATATGGGCATGGCGGACATGTGACCTGGACCCCCGTGAACAAACTTTCATTCCCCCATCCTAAGGAAGCTCGACATAAAATTTGACTTTAATCAGCCTAGAACTTCGGAATAGAAGATGTTTGAAAATATTGACAGACAACATGTAACAGACGACAGGCAGACAACGGAGCCTTGCTATACTATAAGCTCACCTGTTAGCCTTCGGCTCATTTGAGCTAAAATGTTGACAGATGACAGACAGACGACGGACAAAGTGACAGACAGACCACAGGACATTGACGTTTCATCAGAAACCATAAGAGAGCCCTCAAATTGTCCTAAATCTACTGTTGCTATAATAAGCAAGCACTATAAGAGAACCCCCAAATTGTCCTAAATCCACTGTTGCTTCGCTTGCTTATTATAGCAACAGTGGATTTAGGACAATTTGAGGGCTCTCCTATGGTTTCTGACGGAACGTCATTGTCCTGTGGACAGACTGACAGACAGACGACGGATCCTATAAACTCACATATGAGCCTTCGGCTTAGGTGAGCCGAATATGCATAGTGTAATAGAATTATCACTGATAATAAAATTGTGACCCAGCTAGGACAAAAAGGTGGGCTTACGTCGGGCCGACATCTATAAAACGTTGCTACGTCGTATCGCTGTCGGCCCGACGTTGGACTGACATTCTTTGATGGCTGGTAAGGTTAATTCCATGTTTTCTGTCTCAAATAATTTGTTGAATAATCATGAATTAAGGTAACAGGAAATAACAGTTAGCATAAGAAAGATATTAAAATAGAAGTGAAGGCAATGATCAGAAATCTATACAATTAACCCACAGCTCCAATCAGCTACACTACTATAAAACAATTTAAGATATTCAACTACGCATAATTTACAGGGCGTAGGCAGTGCTGCTAAAATCCCTACTGATTATGGTGTTTCACAGTAAAACCGAGACTCCTATTGTCTGGGCTGGTTTCTGTCTTTCCGAAGGCATTCTTTAACAGCTTTATTTCCGCTTAGAAGGTCTGATATGGTCTATAAAATGTTATCCGTTGGAAGCAAGGAATACACCACAGAAAAGAGAAAGGTACACAAGTATTCCGTGCCAGAATAGCTAGTTTCGGCTAATTAGGCCTTGCAGTGACCTTCAAATATTTTCAAAATTTCACAATGAAATCAGTGATTACTAAAATCAATGATTACTAAGAACAGGAACTTTTAAAATACACTCTGATGAAAGAGCAGGGAAACTTTTTACGGTACCCACCCATCCCCTTAACACCAACTGTTGGCCCCGCCCATCGGGGCCTGAAGAAATAGATGGGCTGCATGATGCTTCTACGCAGAGCTGAAACCGACTGCAAACGAGTACTGGTTTTGTTTGTTTGATTTGAAGTTTAACATCCCCGTCAACACTTTAAATGTCATTTTGGAGACGTTGCTTCCAATTTTGTGGGACTTTTACCCAACTTTGAGATGACATGACATCTCAAGCCCTGCCGCCCAATGATACCAAAAGGGTTCATAAGCATGGACGGGCCGACTCGCACCACATTGCCTTGGCAGGCTTATATCCTCTAAGCGGTTTACCAGTACTCGTTGGCCGGTCGGTTTCCGCTCTGCGTGGAAGCATCATGCAGCTCATCTATTTCTTCAAGCCCCGATTTGCGGTGGCTAGTCACGAGTACTGGTATATCGCTTAGAAAATCTAAGCCTGTCCAGGCAAAGTGGTGCAAGTCGGACCGTCAATGCGTCTAACCCCTGTTGGTTTCATTGGGCGACAGGGCTTGAGTTGTAATTTCAGCTCAATGTCGGGTAAAAGTCCCACAAAATTGGAAGCGACGTCTCCATTATGACCTATACGATTTTGGACGGTGTGGATTGACATATGACGGGTAAAAGTCCCACAAAATTGGAAGCAAAATTCTCCCATTATGATCGTACCTGCTTCTACATGATAAGAAAAGTTGGTTCATTATTCAATAATTTCATCAGCTTTTAGAAGTAGAGAGAATTTAATTTTATATAATGTCGGTTGGTGCCTCATGTTCTGTCTCTGGTCGGGCCCATCGGAGTCTAACTGTTGGGTTTCTTTTGCTCCAGCATTTCAGTGGGTTCTTGTTGTCGAGTCCTTACCGTTGTTTCATCTCTGTGGTTGTTTGATGTTTGTGTTCACGGATGAGTTAGGGGGCCTTCATGCGGACTGAACAAATTATATGTGTAAATCGCGACGGAAGTAAGGGTGAGGATTGTGGCCACGTAAAATCGATTTAAGCCCCCCCCCCCCACCCCAGGGAAATTCGTTTCACTAACCGTTCCAAAGCGGTTTTTCTGCTGCGATTTATTTTTGTTATGGTTTGTCTTTGAGTGTTTGACTTTAGCAATGACTTTAGCACCCAATTTCGTAAAATCGCTCTTCGATATAAAAAGTTTGGGTACAACATGGATATTATACGACAGACTGCTGCATGCATGGTAGTTAACCCAATCACGGTTGGCAACTTTGCTTCCCTCTTTAATTGCACGCCGGTGGGTCAGGCCTCAGATTCTATGACGGTACCAACGTAAAGGCTTATTGAGAATTAGAGAGATCTAATTCAAGGTAATGTTGGTTGGTGCCTGATGCTCTGTCTCTGGTCGGGCCCATCGGAGTCTAACTGTTGTTTTTCTTTTGCTCCAGCATTTCAGTGGTTTCTTGCTGTCGAGTCCTCACCGGTGTCTCACCTCTGTGGTTCTTTGATTATTTCTGTTCACGGAGATGTTGCACTGATGAGTTAGGAGGCCTTTGTGCGGACTGAACAAATTATTTGTCTAAATCGCGGCGGAAGTAAGGGCGAGGATTGTGGCCACGTAAAATCGATTTAAGCCCCCCAGTGGAAATCTTTCCACTGACCGTTCCAGGGCGGTTCTTCTGTGGCGATTTATTTATTTTGTTGTTGTTACTTACTGTGTGTATCACTTGTGTCTTTTAATTTTGGATGGCCATATGGCCATTTTGTGGGAAAGTAATTGTCCTTATGGCCTTCCTTTATTTAGGTTTCCATTATGGTCTGGTCGCTTAATGTTTGTATTTCTTTCCCTTTGGCGTCTTTGATGGGTGGAGTTAGTTAATTGTATCGATTCCTGATCTTTGTTTTACTTCTACTTTGTTTCGCTTATATTATTTTGTTTTGGATAGCCAATTGGCCATTTTGTTGAAAACTAACTGTCCTTTTGGCTTTTCGCTGTCGGTGCTTCTATTAGGGTTGTTTTGTGTTTGCGAGTCTTTCTTTGTTGTCTCTGATGGGAACTGTGGGTTAATTTATCGATTCCTGATCATTGCCTTCATTTCTATTTTTATATCAGACATTTCCAATACACAGTCTTACTATGTCGAACAAAGCGAAAGAGGGAATTCGAGCAACTGCATCCAGTGAAGACTCAGACCAACCTGCGTATCCGCGCAGTCTGACCAGTGTCATCGCCGTGTTGTACATGGGCGGCCTTTGCCACAAAGCTTCTTTGTGTGCCTATTTTTGAATGGCAAGAAACGTTGTTTGGACAGGGAAGACTGTATTCTAGATAAGTTTGTATCCATCAGTTCGAGTATTTACAGTGGAACTGCAATGGATCGTTTACCACGGCCGATCCAACTCGTTTTTAAGTCCCTGAGATTTTGTTTTGATATCTTAAGATAAAATATCATTACGATATTACCTCCATATGACACAGTGCATCATAGTGTAGATTATATTTTCTTGTCCTTTGGAATCATTGATTCCATCGTAGAATTTTGAAAATATCTGAGGGTCACTGATGGGGCCTAATTGGCCGAAACTAACTAGTCTGGCCCAGAAAACATGTACACTCCATATTTTTCAGTTCTGTGGTGTATTCCTTGCTTCCAAAGGATAACCCTTTTATAGAACATATATTCATACCTCATAACGAACATTTTTCTGATGACAATTTGTGATGATTTTTCTTGGTTTTTTTACTCTAAACTTAGTTTGAGTGTGCTTGTTAAAACCGCGTTCTAACGAGTACCCACAGCCTATCTCTAAGAGTAGAATTAAGTAAAATAATGTATACCCCGTAAACTTTTTTCTATGTGATGGAGGAGTTTATTATACACACTTTTTAACGTGATGTTTAGAGATAATTTGGGGTTGCCCTACATCATAGTGTAGTTTATTTTATCTTGTCCTTTGGGATCATATATTCCATTGTGGAATTTTGAAAGTATTTGAGTGACACTGATGAGGCCTCATTGGCCGAAACTAGCTAGGCTGGCTCAAAAACCATGTACACTCAATATTTTCCTGTTCTGTGGTGTATTCCTTGCTTCCAAAAGATAAGCTTTTTATAGAACGTATCAATTGTTTCTTATTTTATCATGAAAATGCATGTTGTGTGTACTCACTAAAATCCCCACAGTAATGCGATTCTAATGAATACACAAGTCATATCCATATGTGTAGCAGATTGGATAGAAATATATATTTACGTAATCTTCTGTTGCTCGAAATCTAACATACACTGTCGATTATGTTTTTATGGTCCCAACTGAAGTTGGACTGTACATACATTTTGGAGCAATTATCTTGAATTCCACTTACCAAGAACCTGGGCCTGGTCAACCACTGTTGTAGTGATATAAATGTTGTCTATATCATAGTCTAGCCGTGTCCTCTGGAACCTCAATGGTTCTATCCCAGTGATACGACTCATGGCGAAGACTGATTCTAGCCGGAAACTATCTACTTTTGTATCAAGATAAGGATGAAATTGCCCTGGAATGAATATATTTATAATGTCTCATAGAGATATTCTCTAAAATAAAATAACACAATTGTTAAATAGTCCCAATTTCCCCTATATGTATTGCTGAAATAGAGACATTTTGTTGTTCTGTTTATTATGCAAACGCACTCATCCACAACACAATTTAATGGGAATGGGAACATCTGCCAGATTTTTTCGCAATGTTTCATAGGGAGACAACTTTTGGGACTTCCTGTTCACTTTTCTATAAGCCCTGTCCCAAGGAAAAAGGAGTTACCTCTTAAAGGAAAGAATTTGCTCCTAAGGAGAAATTCTTTCCTTTGAAAGTTGACCCCTATTGACATGGGAAACAAAAAACTCCTGCAACTCTTTTGTAGGAGTTGCTTCCCCTGGACGGGTTTCCCATTCCCCTTAAGACATATCCTTGTAAAATGTAAGGCGTGTCTAATGTGTGTGTTTATTTATTTATTTGTTTATCTATTACAATGTAAGGGTAATAACGATTTCTAAAGGTTCTCTTGAAACAACGCAAACAACTGAGTGGCGTCGTGGGAATCTGCGAACCACACACACGCTGATCCGCCTGCGCATCCGCGCAGTCCGATCAAAGTCCTAGTGTTCGTTGCTTGAACAGTACAATAGCTATTGTTTCAATATCTATGATTTCAAAACTCTTGCTTGTCTGTGTAGCTGAACAGGCCGGTTTGTGTCTTATCTAATAACAAAGATAGGGTTTATCGTGCTGGGGCTCAAATTATAGATAGAAAATAGGAGTCTCGGGTTTATTACGATAACACACCCGTGCGACACAGTGCGTTTTTCACATCTTCTAAATGGCTACTTTTCTGGTGAAAAATCGTAATAATTGTCTTATTTTACTGCAAACACAAGTTGTGGGTGTCCATTAGAACCACCGTATTGAGGCGGTTCTAACGAGTAGCCACAACCGAAATAAGCAAAACATGTATACCCCTGTAAACCCTAAAGTGGGGTTTAGGGAGTGTAGATTTCACGGACTTGTTCACGTTGTGTTATAGAGACTTTTCCATGAATTTGTCTTATCTTGCGCTTAACTCTTGTTCTGCTGAGCCCGGATATGCCTTTTCTTTGAAACAATGTAGATCCAGATCATATGGCTTCTGAAGAAGCCATCTGATCAGGATCTACATTGTTTGTCATTCAGATTGTGAATTTGTTGTAATAATTTGCTACAGGTAATCTGATTGGTTGATAATCGGTAGATGGTGTGGCATATATGAATATTCAGCAGAACAAGGGTTAATTAAGATTCGTTCCAATGAATGAGAATCAGAATTATGACAAGCAAATGACATCCGTGATTTGGAAAGTTTTTGTTGAAACGAGTGTTGTTTTCTGTTGGAGGGCTAACTGTACAATGTATTTCGAAAACGATCCTCAGCTCAGGTACTAAGAAAAGCCACAATAAAAGACAGAACCTTCTGAAGCAACTGAAAAATAGATAAAAAAAATAACATTTTCATTCTTGCACTGAACAAGATAAATAAATGTGCGCATCAACAGGACAAAGCCAAATAATATACATGAAACAGTAAGGGAACGCCCACACTGGGATAACTGGACTGGGGTGTGTGGAATTGAGCTTTTTAATTCTGGAAAATTCAACTCTTGTTTTCAGTTTGAATGTGATATCATGCACAATCACACCAACAATAAAATCCATAAGGCTGCTTGGATGCTTCCAATCTCAAGCGTGAGTCATAACGGTAACAAGCAGCCAGTAATAAATATATTAATTAAGACAATGATGGATCAGGACGCATCAATAATCTTATATAAGAAGTGAAGGCATCCAGCAGTTAGACCTTCTAGGACCTCCCTTAAATTCAAGATTTGGGGTAGTCGCGTCGTAGAATCAAAATAGAAGTGAAGGCAATGATCAGGAATCGATACAATTAACCCACACCTCCCATCACAGACACCATAGGGAAAGAACCACACACATCACAAATAACTAGATCCTAATGGAAACATCAATAGCGGAAAGCCAAAAGGACAGTTACTTTCCCACAAAATGGCCAATCTACTCAACAATCTAAAACAAAAAGATGTAAACGATACACACACTCAAAGACAAAACCGCGACGGAAGAACCGCATTGGAACGGTCAGTGAAAAGAATTTCACTGGGGCCTTAAATCGATTTTATAACAACCACAGGGATGAAACAACGATGAAGACTCGACAGCAACAAACCACTGAAATGCTTGAGCAAAAGAATGCCAACAGTTAAGACCTACGATGGGCCCAACCAGAGACGGAGCAGCAGGTACCAACCAACATTACATAAGAAATCCTTTACGCTGGAACCTTCATAGATTCTGAAGCCTGACCCAGCGACGAGCAATTAAAGAGGGAAGCAAAGTTATTAACCCGTGAATGGGTTAACTACCATGAATACAGTATTCGAATAATATTTATGTTGTACCAAATCTTTTTATATCACAGACTGATTTTACGGACATTACGAAAACACGCCTATACAAATACATTGTAAACTTTACCGCTGAAAAACCGAAACTTTTAAGATGAAAAATTGTGATATTTTTCTTATTTCTGCTCAAAATATAGATTGTGGTACTCGTTAGAAACGCCCCATCGAGGCGGTTCTAACGAAAGTCCACAATCTATATTTTAGAACAGAAATAAGAAAAAAAGGTTTACCTCTGTTAACCCCAGTTTTACTGTATAAAAGTGGGCTTTAAAGGGGTAAAAATTGTATAGGCGTGTTTTCGTGATGAAATGGGTACTGAAATCGTTGCAAGTATATATATTTTCTGAATTTATATACCAATAAAAATCGAAAATGAGTTCCTTTAAGAGCAATGAAAACATTCATAAGAAAGAAGATGGGTCATACTACGTAGTTTCGGCTATTAAAGCCTCATCAGTGACCCTGTAATAATCCGGCAAAGAAAGCCAGAGGAAACATACTGCAATTTTGCAAATTTCGAATAGGCAGTCGATACAAAGACTGATCTAAATCAAAATGGGGTCCAAATAATTAAAAACGTGTCTAGAATATGAGTCTAAACCAATAATTTATTTCTGATTTCTCAGAATATTCACGCTGATCTCAAAGGATCAAAAGTAAAATATAAACTACACCATGGTTGATGTACGGGGAGACGTTTTACCGCCGCCACACGGCACAACACCAGCTGCAGTGAAGGCAAATAAAAATCGAAAATGAGTTCCTTTAAGAGCAATGAAAACATTCATAAGAAAGAAGATGGGTCATACTACGTAGTTTCGGCTATTAAAGCCTCATCAGTGACCCTGTAATGATCCGGCAAAGAAAGCCAGAGGAAACATACTGCAATTTTGCAAATTTCGAATAGGCAGTCGATACAAAGACTGATCTAAATCAAAATGGGGTCCAAATAATTAAAAACGTGGCTAGAATATGAGTCTAAACCAATAATTTATTTCTGATTTCTCAGAATATTCACGCTGATCTCAAAGGATCAAAAGTAAAATATAAACTACACTATGGTTGATGTACGGGGAGACGTTTTACCGCCGCCACACGGCACAACACCAGCTGCAGTGAAGGCAAATAAAAATCGAAAATGAGTTCCTTTAAGAGCAATGAAAACATTCATAAGAAAGAAGATGGGTCATACTACGTAGTTTCGGCTATTAAAGCCTCATCAGTGACCCTGTAATGATCCGGCAAAGAAAGCCAGAGGAAACATACTGCAATTTTGCAAATTTCGAATAGGCAGTCGATACAAAGACTGATCTAAATCAAAATGGGGTCCAAATAATTAAAACGTGTCTAGAATATGAGTCTAAACCAATAATTTATTTCTGATTTCTCAGAATATTCACGCTGATCTCAAAGGATCAAAAGTAAAATATAAACTACACTGTGGTTGATGTACGGGGAGACGTTTTACCGCCGCCACACGGCACAACACCAGCTGCAGTGAAGGCAAATAAAAATCGAAAATGAGTTCCTTTAAGAGCAATGAAAACATTCATAAGAAAGAAGATGGGTCATACTACGTAGTTTCGGCTATTAAAGCCTCATCAGTGACCCTGTAATGATCCGGCAAAGAAAGCCAGAGGAAACATACTGCAATTTTGCAAATTTCGAATAGGCAGTCGATACACAGACTGATCTAAATCAAAATGGGGTCCAAATAATTAAAAACGTGTCTAGAATATGAGTCTAAACCAATAATTTATTTCTGATTTCTCAGAATATTCACGCTGATCTCAAAGGATCAAAAGTAAAATATAAACTACACTATGGTTGATGTACGGGGAGACGTTTTACAGCCGCCACACGGCACAACACCAGCTGCAGTGAAGGCAAATAAAAATCGAAAATGAGTTCCTTTAAGAGCAATGAAAACATTCATAAGAAAGAAGATGGGTCATACTACGTAGTTTCGGCTATTAAAGCCTCATCAGTGACCCTGTAATGATCCGGCAAAGAAAGCCAGTGGAAACATACTGCAATTTTGCAAATTTCGAATAGGCAGTCGATACAAAGACTGATCTAAATCAAAATGGGGTCCAAATAATTAAAAACGTGTCTAGAATATGAGTCTAAACCAATAATTTATTTCTGATTTCTCAGAATATTCACGCTGATCTCAAAGGATCAAAAGTAAAATATAAACTACACTATGGTTGATGTACGGGGAGACGTTTTACCGCCGCCACACGGCACAACACCAGCTGCAGTGAAGGCAAATAAAAATCGAAAATGAGTTCCTTTAAGAGCAATGAAAACATTCATAAGAAAGAAGATGGGTCATACTACGTAGTTTCGGCTATTAAAGCCTCATCAGTGACCCTGTAATGATCCGGCAAAGAAAGCCAGAGGAAACATACTGCAATTTTGCAAATTTCGAATAGGCAGTCGATACAAAGACTGATCTAAATCAAAATGGGGTCCAAATAATTAAAAACGTGTCTAGAATATGAGTCTAAACCAATAATTTATTTCTGATTTCTCAGAATATTCACGCTGATCTCAAAGGATCAAAAGTAAAATATAAACTACACTATTAATTCGATTTGCCACAGTGTCTAGCCATGTAAATTACTTCAATACTCGTAATAAATTGGTAAATGCAAAACCTCTTAATCAGGGGTATCGGTATCATAAACTATGCAAAGCCTTTTAGTTTATACTAATTTATTTTAGTTCGATTGCGATGAAAGCTTCAAGCTACTAAGTCACCATAAAATTCGGGCTCTGATAGATCTTATTGCAGAAAAGGTTTAAATCTAACACTGAATTTTGAAATTAAATCAGAATGACGTCTATAACACTTTGAAAAGGCTTTGTCAGCCTCGATAGCGCAGTGGTTAGCGCGTTCGACTCATGATCGAGAGGTTGTGCGTTCGAATCCGGCCACCGGTATTGAGGTGTGTCCTTGGGCAAGACTCGTAATGACACTGCCCCACTCCACCCAGGTGTAAATGGGTAGCGGTGGTGTCAAAGCCTCTGCCTCTCTCTCGCGCGCGTGAAAACACCCGGAATGAGTGTTCGAGAGCGATTCAATAAGCTTGAAGCTTTCATCGCAATCGAACTAAAATAAATTAGTATAAACTAAAAGGCTTTGCATAGTTTATGATACCGATACCCCCGATTAAGAGGTTTTGCAGTTACCAATTTATTACGAGTATTGAAGTAATTTACATGGCTAGACACTGTGGCAAATCGAATTAATTCCGAAATATAAACGCCATAGGAACATCAACATCCAAGAAAGGAAAATTTACAGACTCAAAATCAAAATCATCGCGTTTAACATAAATTTTGCAGGCAACAAACCAATCTGCAATAGACAGATATAAATCCGAAAACGGGAAATCGGTATCAGCAGAATTTGCTTTATTTAACTGAAGTTCTGTGGGATAAAAGTGACTGTTCAAACCATGAAAATAGGTATGGTCAATATTAAATAAATCATCAAAATATCTAGAATTCGAGCTAAAGGCTTCAATGACTTCAAATTGTTTTTCACCGGAAAGGGACACCCCGAAGTATCTTTCATAACCAAACAAGAACACATCAGCCACAAGGGGTGCGCAATTCGTATTGAGCAGCAATTTGTCTAGAAACATAGTACCAAATTTTATCTACATATTGTCAACTAGAAAGGTGAGAGCTTCACACACTTTCTGACATGACCATAAAGCATATTTTTATGCTCTTCAGAAGTGAAAAAGCATTTATTACATTACATGCAAGATAGAGGGAATCTTCCCTATGCAATGTCCATTCAATTAAATCGTTAAGTTTTTCTTTTATAAGATTATGAGGAAGTGTATTGTAAGGGGCAGCAAAATCATAAGTAGACTGACTTGAAGCATGAAACTGACTGGATTTCAATTTATATAAAACTTCATTAGACTTTTTATATACCAAAACAGATTTCTCCTTGATCTTTCAAATTCTTTCTCGCAATATTTAATCACATGTTTTGATGGCAGTAAAACATGAAGTTAGAAATTAAGAAAGTTCTGTGGTGGTACAAGAGCTTCAATTTGCAATAAACCGTGCTTTGTAAGGTCTTTTATGAAGTTTAGGTAACCAATATAACGTAGGAAGCCAGTCCTTGCCATCTGTAACACATACAGCAAACTTTGTGGCTGAATGACAAATGAGGTCATCAAATACAGCCCTCTCTACAGCCAAAAGCTGCAGTTCATAGGCCTTAGTACCACCAAATTCTTGCTTAAGAGTGTTACCATAGTGGAGCCATCAAACAACAACGACATTGTTAGCGGCCTTATCTGCTGCAGCCAAAACTAACTTCTTATGAGATTCTTGAATACCTTATTTAAGGGGTAATAAGTTCAAGCCCGACTGACGTTCAGCCAATGGCCCGTCAACCAATGGAGCATATTAAATCGGCAATCAAACATGCAGTTAGTCGCATAACGTCCATATTATTTTTAGGATGCATTATCCAAATCATATAAAACTTTGATAGGTAGCTAATATTTATAAAGTGTTACTCGCTCTAGTATATCTTGGCTTAAACTTAGACCTTTGAAATAACATATGAAACGAGTGAAGTTTGAAAGGAACGATATTGAACAAACATCCTATATATGCCACATACCTGGAAAGGTAATTTGAAATGTAGTCTGCTTTGTAGCATTGTAGCACTGGTGAATATCATACTGTGAAATGTCTAGGCGGTCATTGTTGAAGTCAAAAAAGTCGAACACCATGAACAAAGAAAGCTGTTACGAAAGAAATAAAGAAATCATACGTGAACAACAGGAACATGCCTTCCGGATTTTGGTACATTCTAGGAACGTATGCAATCTAGGCATATGACACCAATATAATCACGAAAAGACTTGCGCATAAAACAATATTTCAATTTTACCTAACAAACCTTACAATACAATTTCGATGCATGTGACACAAAACCAAAGTTAGAATACTTATTGTTTTCTTCTGCCTCTTATGACTGTATTGTTCAAGTGTCGACAGAACGTGTTCCCAAACTTCATCACCTTAGCATACTTAATATTTTTATTTTCTTTAAAATCACTGAGTAAACTTAAGTAGCTTTGAAAATAAAGTTTTATCTTGTTCAAGTGTACAATGGAAAGCAAACTATTGCAAACTATAGCGCTAGTCATGAAGTATTTAAATAAAACCGAAACTCAAAGTTGCTGTGTTTGTAAAGCAACGTCAATGGCTCTAACTTTATATGACGTAATCAATATATTTTATGACAAAGTTGTTTATTAAACAGACAATGAAAGCCTTTTATACAGTGTATATTTTGAGATCACTAAATGATTACAATGAATGAATTATCCAGAATCATTAAGATCGAAGAAATGACTTAACCTACATCTGTAACTGTAACCTCCAGTCTTATTGGTACAGAATGTGCCCCGCCTGACTCTTCACTAACTTCATACCAGTTATCCTGCGTATATATTCAAACAGCAAACTGAAGTTAACATACCCGTATCAAATAAAAACTGTCTTCAAGTGGCATATCTCAGATAAGTTACTGAACCGAAAAAGAAACGCAACTCCAAATATTAATGCGAGTATTTGCAGAAATAATCATGTTTGCAGAAAATCGATTCAATGACACAATAATATAATCATTCCTGAATGTAACTACCATAGAGAGTTCAATTTCCAGTGAGAATGTTTGGAACACAAATCCGTTTTGTCATAGAGGTAGTCATTTCACAAGTTCAAAACATAAGCAGTTAATAGCGAGTATGCCCTCCGTTTGCATTCAGTCCTGCACGCACACGCCTGGTAATGGACAAGATTAAACGATTGATCATTGCCTGGGGAATTGCATTCCACTCCTGTAAGAGCGCGAGACGCAAGGCTTGACGCGTTGTTGGCGGCTGGGGGCGGTTACGTACGCGCCTATCCAAGACGTCCCACAAATGTTCTATAGGAGAGAGATCTTGACCATACGGAGGCCAGTGCATCACGTCAACGTTGTTTTGATGAAGAAACGCCATGCTGAGCCTTGCCACATGCGCCCGAGCGTTATCCTGTTGAAACATAACGTTGTGCTGTCGTACATAGGGAACAACTACCGGTCGTAAAACGTAAACATGACGCTGAGCCGTCAAAGATCCATCAATGAATACCAGGGGCGTTCTATGATCATAATATATGTAAGCCCACATCATCAACCCACAGCCTCCAAATCGATCAAGTTCAACCAAACAATTGTCACGATAACGCTCTCCGTCACGCCTATACACACGTTGAAATCGTCAGCTATGTAGAACAAGTACCTGGACTCGTCAGAAAACATTACGTTTCGCCACTGACGAAGAGGAAACATGTTTGGCCTATGTTCTGTGAGCCACGCTATTCTAACCTGACGTCGCAGTGGTGTTAATGGCATACCAACGTACGGACAACGCGGACGTAAGCCAAACTCTCGAAGGCGATTCCTGAGAGTATCTGCACTTATTCGATTGTTATGCGTTCCTGGTGTCACCTTAGACGTCTCGACGGCTGTACGGAACCGATGACGAAGGTGGGTTAGACGGATGTATCGGTCCTGTCGACGTGTTGTGACGCGTAGACGTCCACTTCTGGGTCTGTCATTTGTCGTTCCCGGTTGACGTAGACGCTGGTACAAGCGAGTTATCGTCGATTTACTCACTTGGAAGTTCCTTGCGATGACAGCCCGAGACGTCCCACGTAGAAACATTTGGACCGCTACGTTACGTTGATCTTACGTCAAACTAAAGATTTAAGCCCCCCCCCCCAGTGGAAATCTTTCCACTTACCGTTCCAAGGCGGAACTTCTGTGGCGGTTTATTTATGTTGTTGGTTGTTACTTACTGTGTGTATCATTTGTGTCTTTTTATTTTTGATGGCCATATGGCCATTTTGTGGGAAAGTAACTGTCCTTATGGCCTTCCTTTGTTTAGGTTTCCATTATGGTCTGGTCGCTTAATGTTTGTGTTTCTTTCCCTTTGGTGTCTTTGATGGGTGGAGTAAGTTAATTGTTTCGATTCCTGATCTTTGTTTTACTCCTACTTTTCCATATTCCCTAGAGAAATTTACCGGACTTTTGAAACCTAAACTTCAGGTAACACAATATGTCAATAAGATGAGGTTACTGTATACATTTAATATACTGCACCAGGAAATTTGGAAAACAACGAATTGCCAAGTGGAGCGTTAAACTGTACAGATATCGCCCTAATGTTTTCTGCATAAGAAAGTTTAAAAAGTATGAAAGTAAATCGCAAAATGATTTTTCAGTCAAACTGATGGTTGCATGAAAACCTTTTGGGTAAAAAAATGCGTTTCTTTTTCGCTTCAGTATATTTTGACGCTTTATTCATCAGTAGCATGCTGTAGTTCGTTGGAAACTAGCACGGAGTATCATGTTTTTTATCTTAGGTAAGTCTTTTCCTGTGAATACTAATTTTCTATATAAACTAGGGTTAGATTGTAAATGTTTCTTACTTGGATGGTGCGTGCCTCGTGTGGCATCCTATGGCGTTAGTATTTCGCAATTAATTTGCCCCAGGGTCTTGTCATGTAACTGACTTAAACACTCGCAATAAATTAATAACTGCTAAACTTCAAAATCAAGATTATCGGTATCATAAACTATGCAAAACATTTTTAATAAATTTGAAAGACATCATCTCGATTTAATTTCAAAATTAAATGTTGACTTAATTCTTAAAGCTCTTCTACAGCAAGGTCTATCGAAGCCCGGATTTTACGGTGACTTTGTATATAAATTCAGAAAATATATAACTGCAATGAGTTCAGTACACAATCTCGTAAAATCACCCTTCGATGTAAAAAGATTTGGTACAACATAAATGTTATACAAAAGACTGCATGCATGGCAGTTAACCCCATCACGGTTAATATCTTTGCTTCTCATTTTAATTACACGCCGGTGGGTCAGGCCTCAGATTCTATGACGGTTCCAGCGTTAAGGCTTACTCATATAATGTTGGTTGGTACCCGATCCTCTATCTCTGGTTGGGCCCAACAGAGTCTAACTGTTGGATTACTTTTGCTCCAGCATTTCAGTTGTTTCATGCTGTCGAGTGCATAACATTGTTTTATCTCTGGGGTTAATTGATATTTGTGTTCTCGGAGATGTTGCACTGATGCGCCAGGATGGGTTCATGCTGACTGACCAAACTATTTGTCTAAATCGCGACGGAAGAAAGGGTGAGGATTGCGGCCGCTAAAATCGCTTTAAGCCCCCACCCTCGCCCCCAGTGAAATTCTTTTCACTGACCGTTCCCAGGCTTTCTTCGGTCGCGTTTTATTTTTTTCTGGTTTGTCTTTGAGTGTGTGTATCTCTTGTAGCTTGTTTTGGATAGCCAATCGGCCATTTTGTGGAAAATTGACTGTTCTTTTTGGTGTTTCCATTGGGGTCTGGTTCTTTCGTGTTTGTGTTTCTTTTCCTTTGATGTCTCTGATGGGAGGTGTGGGTTAATTGTATCGATTCCCGATAATTTCCTTCACTTCCAATTAATAATGATTTGAATTACAATCTTGTTATTAGGGTATGTTGTTTCATGTTTGTGTTTCTTTCCCTTTGGTGTCTCTAATAGGAGCTGTGGGTTAATTGTATCGATTCCTGATCATTGCCCCCACTTCTATTTTGTTAACATATAAACCCAAACCTTCTGTCATATAACAATTCAGCAACAAAACCCAATTTCTTTATTGCTGAAAAAATGTAAGACTGCAGAGGTTTCATTTTCAAAACTCTTCTTTCCTTCTAAAATACAGAAAAAAGAAAACTTATTCCATATTCTTCCAACAATAAGATGACTGGTATTTAGTACACTTTTCATAAACTGAATGCCATTTACACTTTATTATTTCTGTGTGAAACCACTGTATTGTCATAGGCAACACAATAATGATTTGGGGGTTATCTATGATGTTTCTGCTGTCTACTCTTACGACTGGCCCCACATTTTGGTATTCAGCAAGTCCTTAAGCAGAGAAATATTACATTTTACGCCGTCAGCTTCTTCCCTTCATAAAATCTAATACTGAATTCAAAATCGATATTTTTTACTGTTTGACAGTAAGTACATTCAATAAATTCTTTTCTAAACATTGGAAATCGGGAAATTTTGTCGGACATGACAATGCAGACGTTAACGTGCTTTACATGTACCACAGACGTCAGCTATTTTAAATATTTCGATTCATTTCGCGGCAATATCACTGTAGATATGAAATCCAGAGTTTTATTTTGACGTCAAAGTTTGCAATCTAGTCAGTCGACACAAATATACGTATTAATTCATTCTGTTTGAAAACGATTGTGAAAACTGTTCGTTGTTTTTTATAATCACAACAACAATAATTATTATTGTTAAATGCTTTAATGCATTAGTGTGCAGATCTAAAGAAAACAGAATATATACATGCTTCTTATGCCTTTCAGAATATAACTGTTTAAATTAGAAAACCATATGATCTTGCTATCCTAGACAATTAAGAAATGTGGCCGCGCTTTCCAAAGATGATTTACAGAAAAAATTGTTGTAGCAATATTGCTTTAAGTATTTCTGACACTGCATCACTATATTTGTGTTGTCACATCGAAGGAATGTAAAGCAAAATTGTGTACCGCAAGAAAGAAAAATCTCCATGAAGTCTCATAATCACCCTGTACAGTTGGTAGCTTGTAGTCCGTTCTGCGTGATTCAAATACATTGCACAAGACGCCTCTCACTGTTTGCTGAAACAAAACCGACTGGGTTTCAAAGAAAACTTATAACCAGATAGCGCTTTAATAGTAAATGTGAATAATGCCTTCACAAACTTATGTGAATTTCTTTCCATCAACACAAAAGGTGATAAACAGTCACTCAAATGATCATAAGCTTAGATGTATGATGACATGCTAAAATGTTAAGATGAAAGGCTGGTTTTACCATTTACCAGTAAATTGGAATGTTATATGTAAACAGTTTTTATATTTTACTTAAATCCTAGACTTTTGGAACTCAATGAAGTGAAGTCAATGAGCACCAAAATTATCTTTCAGGCATTACATAAACTTTTAACTAAATAAACTGTAGCCCCGCCCATCGGGGCTCTAAGAAATAGATGTGCTGCATGATGCTTCCACCCATAGCTGCAACCGACCCGCACATAAGTACTGGTAAACCACTTAGAGGATCTAAGCCGGCCCAGGCAATGCAGTGTGAGTCGGTCCGTCCATGCTTATAAACCCTATTGGTTTCATTGGGCGGCAGGGCTTGAGGTGTCATTTCATCTCAATGTCGGGTAAAAGTCCCACAAAATTGGAAGCTACGTCTCCAAAATGACCTTTACAGTGTTGACGGGGATGTTAAACCCCAAATCAAACAAACAAACACTAAATAAAGTCAAGAAAAGTAGGGCATATTATGTGTTGCTATGTTATCAAAATAAAAAAAGCTTTTTGACTTGTTGCATAAGACATAATGGACTGTTAAATACCAATTACTTCGGTCATATGACATACTAAATACTTTCTAAACACTGTTTTCACTCGGACGGACTTTATTTAATCCATGATTTAAAACTTGTATTATCATTTGACCAACTGAAAAAAGTCTATACTTTGATAACTAACCTTTGAAATAATAAAATTAAAATAAAGCAGACTAAATAATGGCAAGAATATCTTGACCCAGTGTCAAGGCTTTCAATACACTAAATACATTATGTACTTCGAGGATCACTGATGAGACCTAATTGGCCGAAACTAGCGAGTCTGGCCCAGAAAAACTTTTTACACTCAATATATTTCACGTCTGATGTGCATTCCTTGCATCCAAAGATAACCCATTCATAGAACACATTTAAATAGATTTTAAGAGATATCCCAAGGCTTTTCCCATGAGAGAAACATTCATTTGCTTCCAGTCCAGCTGACGCTGCTAACTCACTGAAAACATACATGAAACCTTCACTAATATTCTGTATTGATGTTTGATATTTTACCTGACCGACAAACTTATATGTATCATCTATATGCAGCAGTTCGTTGGCTGTTCTGATTCTTAAACTCCATGATGAATTATCTTGATATGGGTCTGTATTTGTCAGAATGGCACCGTGCGATTCAACTGGAATTGCTTGGACAGTACAATTCTCCTCGGTTCTGTCTATACGATACTGCAAACCTAAAACCGATAGATTGAGTTTGCTTTAAGTACGAAACGTGCCAATATAAGACTTTCTCTGGTTCATTTTGAATACAAGCTTTACATAGATTCCATTAACGAAAGTAAACAGGGTCGACCCTGAAAATATGCTGCATTGTGCGACATTAGATATAGGTATTGAAGTTTTACGACCCAGTCAACACTAGTTGAGGTCATTTTTGAGCCAGCCAGTTTACCTAACCACACTTTTCCTGGGCAGGCTTATACGTAGCGGTTAACACTGACAACTGCCCTTATTGAATTAGCGGAAGGGAGAGAATGATCGTAGAAAAGATTTCATGCTCAATCTCCACGAAATAATGTTGCCGATCCCGGCAGGTATCGAACTCGCATCCTCCTGATCACCAGTCAGATGCGCATCCGACTGAGCTACCGGGACCGGCTCAGTCCCCTTTCTAGCAGTATCGTATAGACATGATTTTATGTTATCCAAATGATATGAGTTCCTTATGCCAGCTGATGTTTTATTCACATTTCATTGCATATATTCGCAGAATTTTACCAGAAGAATCTATTCAGTAACTTAATATCCAATCAATAGAATATACAGCATTAGTATCTTCTGATAATCAAGGTACTGACACTACTGGTGGGTCGTTTGAAGGCTGGGAAAATAGTACTGAACTGAGACTTAAACTGTTTTGTTAAATCATTAATTTCCAGTATTTCAATCAAACAGTGTTGTTCCTGACCAGACGATTGCTATTATGCAACTGATCTCTGCATACATTGTTCGCCAATGACTCATTACACGAGCGCAGTCCGGTTTTTACTTTGTCACCTGTGAAAAGACCAGCGCTGATACAAATAACCGGTATATGGTTATCGATAGTCGCTTGGACAATGGCAGGCTGGACGCTTATGTAATTACTGACAGTGGTTCGATTGATATACACTCGACCAAAATGATATACAATCGACCAAAAGAAAAATTGATACGCGAGGATAGGCCTTTCCATTAAGCTATCAAGTGTTTAAGATTAGTATACATAATGTAATCAGCATCTGACTGGTGATCAGAAGGACCCTGGTTCGAAACCTGCCGGCGTCGGCAACGTTGTTTCGTGGAGACTGATCATTAAATTTGGCCAACGGTCATTCTCTCCCTTCTGCTGATTCAAGAAGGGCACTTGTCAGACTCTGGCGAAAGAATGTGCAATGTACTGGTTAAATCTGCCCAGGAAAATGTGAATAAGTAACTTGACCGGCTCGATATGACCTAAATTGTGTTCACTTTGCCGTTAAACTCCAAAACAAAACAAAACAAGTGTGTGCAATTATATTTCCTTTTTCATGTCTCTATAAGTGGCAATGTTACAATGAAATTTATGACTTTTTATACACTGTTGCAAACATATATTGCGTATGGTCGTTAGAACATCCTCAATGACGCTGCTTTTACGAGACGCCATAAAAATGTATTTTCTCGAAAACACATTTTTCTCTATGCAAAGTAGAGTCGCTTAGAGTTTTCATTGCACGGGTGTGTTTATACGATAATTTCCTGTGAACAGTAGTTACTGATGTCGGACATGGTGTTAAATGCCCATTTCGTCACACCCTTTAGCAAACAGCAAAAATTCTGATCAGACTGCGCGTAAGTGCAGACTGATCTTAGAGTTTTCCGTACGTCATGTCGTTTTTCAGATGTTGTCGTGCCCCCGACTTGTTTACCATGAGTCCGAAATCAAATATTTATTGGTACAATAACATGCGTTTTAATCGTCAAATTGTCAGCCGTATGTCAAATTCATCAGGATAAAACGTCATATTGTTGTCATTTACTGAGGTGACGAAGAATATTTACATTCAGAATGAATCACCAGCAACTACATGTGCTTCTATCTTCTTTTTAAAACTTTCATTAATAACGTGTACCCCTCAGTTTAGCCTTTAAGTTTACATTTTTCGAGAAAAAATAAACAAAACAAAACAAACAAAAAAACTTTGAACTAACAAGCTATTTATTAGTCTTCTGTTTTTCACTTTGACCCAAGAATTTTGCAGAATCCAAAATGTCTCAATCAACTGCAATCAAAAGCAATTCATGGTACAAGCCCCAATCTTTGTTTCATTCAGGTGGTTTTATTTAATTTCCTTGTTTTCTGCGATCTGCGATGTTTAAGTGACGTAGTTAGGACGTTTTAAAAAATATTTTAACCTAGGGTGAAGATTTGGGTCCTGAATAATCGATTTATCGCTGCTGACCTTTCGAAGATGGTAATTCTTGTGTATTTTATTATGACGTCATAATGTTGCGTACACATAGACTGAAATCCACTGCTGGGTTTGGCAAACAGTGTAGACCATATGGTCGAAACTATTTGCAGTTGGTACAAGAACTTAAGGGTGAATTGAAACAGTTCCGGTCCTCGTTCATGACCACTGACAAGCCTGCACTCAGAGACAGCTGGCCAGTGCTGTAAGTACTTTGATTTATTTACTCTCAAGGTGCAGCGCTGTGGTGCAGTGGTAAAGCATCGGATTTGAGATCGAGAGGTAGCCGGTTCGATCCTCGCAAGCGACAAGTGTTGTTTCCTTGAGCTAGAGACTTTATCTTCATTGCTTAGAACTGGTTCCTACCCAGAAAAAGAGGGCCAAATGGAAGATTAATACTAGTACTAAATGTGTAACCCTCTATAAATAAGGTCGATTATTATTATTAGCACTCTTACATCACTGAAGTTTGTTATGTCCATTCTACTAAATAGGGCGTCGAGCTAAACGGTAAACAATATATATATCCCGATAAGTTGGCTCAGTGCCATCATAGCAGAATCAACACAGTTTGCATAAGTATCTGCATCGGGTTGTAAGGGGTATCAATATAGGGATAAATTGTGCATTCTATGTAGGAATCCTGTCATCTATTTCAAACATACATAGACATATCGTCATACGTTTCAAATCTGAGAGAATTCTAAAGCAGCCGGCTGGGTTGATCACGGTACATGCAACACGCTGACTTTCATATAACATCGACAAATTGCTATTAATAACAATAAAAAACAATAAGCTTGATCGATGAAAATGGTGCGATTATTTTCTATTAACAACCTGTTCCACTACTGCATTTATTAACTTCTTAACTTACTGCTATCAAAATTCATGTAATAAGGTAGTGAAAAAGTTTACGAATATTTAAGATATATTTTGTTTAGGTCAACCAAAAAATCTACTGACGTTCTTGATAAACTAAAGTCTAGAGGTTTTCGAGCGTCTAGTTTGTCTCCATACGATTTTTAAATTAAATATTATACATAACCCATATTGAAGAAACTGATAAACTTAATTTAAGACTATTTTTTCAGGAAAAAGGTACTCTTCATTACGAAAACACGCCTATACAAATACAGGGTAAATTTTATCGCCGTAAAAATGAACATTTTAAGATGAAAAATTATGATATTTATCTTATTTCTGCTAAAAATATAGATTGTACGTAATCGTTAAAACCGCCTCACCTAAGATTTACCGCTGTTAACCTCCGTTTTACTATATAAAAGTGAGGTACAAGGGGGGTCAAAAATATATAAGCGTGTTTTTGTGATGTTTCTTGCAAACACGAAAAAAAGTTTAAATTATGGTCTTACCAAAATGTTTGTGATGCTTATATATACATTTTAAGTAACATTGTCATTAGTTTTAGTACTAATTGAAAAGGGAAAAGATTACAGTTACACAGACAAGTTGTAGAAATTCCGATGGGTACTATTAACGCTCCTGTTGTTACTGCTTTGGTTTTATTTTACTATGAAAGAAATTTCATGATATCTCTTTTTGGTGATACTCAAGCTTATTCAATGGAAGCATTTAAATCAACGTCTACATATTTGGACGACCTTTTGAATATTGACTGAAAATGATTATTATTAATTGCAGTTAAATAAAGCTAATACTTCTGATACCGAGGCCCCGTTTTTAGATTAACGTTTATCAATTTTAGACGGATTTGTTTCATGTAAAATCTGTCACAAACGCGATGATTTTGATTTCGACATTGTATATTTTCCATTTTTAGACGGTGATGTTCTCGGCACCACTTTTTATAGTGTTTACCTTTCTCAACCTATTCGCACCCATAGGGGCTTGAAGAAATATATGGGCTGCATGATGCTTCCACGCAGAGCTGAATCCAGCCCGCACACTAGCACTGGTAAACCGTTTAGAGGATCTAAGCCTGTCCAGGAACCGCGGTGCGAGGCGGACCGTTCATGCTAATAAACCCTATTTGTTTCATTGGGCGACAGGGCTTGAGATGTCATTTCTTCTCAATGTCGGGTAAAAGTCCCACAAAATTGGAAGTAACGTCTCCAAAATGACCTTTACAGTGTTGACGGGGACGTTAAACCTCAAATCAAACAAATCAACCTATTCGCTTTGCTAATATGTCTAGTCATTTGGCTGATTAAATGCCCGTAATTTTTTTTTACGGCAAAACTGTTACATCTAGGGAATCGTAAACAAACAATAGTTTCTGTTTTGTTTGTTTGTATTGAAGTTTAACGGACCGGTCAACACTATTATAGGTCATTTTTGAGCCGGTAAGTTAACTACCCACACTTTGCCTAGTAAGCGGTTAATCAGTACAGTGCACATTCAATCGCCAGAATTTGACAACTGCCCTTCGTGAATCAGTGGAAGGGAGAGAATTATTGTAGAAAAGATTTCATGATCAATCTCCGCGAAAGAATGTTGCCAACCGCGGTAGGTATCGAATCCGCGTCCTCCTGGTCACCAGCCAGACGCGTATCCGACTGAGCTGCCGAGGCCGACAACTGTGGATAGCTTTTCTTTGAATTTATTTCTAAATATAACACGGGAATTATGATCAATTTTGCAATAAGATTGTTGGAGCATGAATTTTACGGCGACATAGTATATGAATGTCCAAGAATTGTTAGGAAAAACAGAATTGTATTTCAATTTAAAGAAAATTATTATGTCTATAAATGTAGATGTGATACGACAGCCCTCATGCTTGAAAGTTTACACAATCACGGTTAACAACTTTTCTGTCCTCTAAAATTGCATGCAGGTGGGTCGGGGCTCAGACCCTACACTAGCTCCAACACAAAGCTAAACATTTGTTCGATTTGGCTGATTGAGACTGGACACTTTTCACACTTTTCTGTTGCTTACCAGCCGTGGTTCAACTGGTGGTGCTCTTTAGCTCAAGTGTCAAGTGGTGTTGCTGACGCCCCAGGGATCTACAGGTGTCTACATGCGTTATAACTGTCGAGTCCCCCTCCTTGCTTTACAGCCTCGTTGATTTTAAATGCTGCCCACGATGACATACTGATGGTCTAGGAGATTCTACCTGTTTGGGAAAGGCCTGCTAACTCGTCTTGTCGCCTGTAATTTTGTTGTATGTTGTGTTTGTCCATCTTTCCCTTTGATGTTTTGAAGGGCTTTGGTTTCTTGTTCGATCAGTTCCTGAAGTATCTTGACCTATTTAAGTCCAGTCAATTTCCCAACCGACCTCAAAATAGTGATATTATAGTAATCAAATCAGACACGAATGACAGAGTTCTTACTTAAAAACGCGACCATAGTTGTGTCAGTAACTATTATTTAATATATGCATGTTTCATACACTGTAATTAAAATATGCACATCTTGACTAAAGGTTTTATGAACTATACCTGTAGAAAAGTCCTCGATAATGGTAAGTGGGTTTGTTGTGTAATAAGGAGCAACAGGCTGACTGACATGGACTTCTTCTCTTATAAGCTCTAATGTCTTGTCATACCAAATCTGTACAATCAGAAAGAATGTCATACCAAATCTGTACAATCAGAAAGAATCATTTACGAATCGAAACATATTTTTCTTACGTTCATGAATGTATACGAGACATTAGCGACTAACATGGAAATAAAGAAAGACAGTTATAGATTTGCATGTTGCACAGTGCCGTCTTTACTTAAGATCCGCTGTTGTTTAAACGTAATTCTATTAGAAAACATTTGTTTGTTTGATTTGAGGTTGAACGTCCCCATCATCAATGTATAGATCATTCTGGAGACGTTGCTACCAATTTTGTGGGACTTTTACCCGGCATTGAGATGAAATGTCATCTCAAGCCCTGTCGCCTAATGAAACCAAGAAGGTTCGTAAGCATGGACGGTCCGACTCGCACCCATTTGCCTGGGCAGGCGTAGATCCTCTAAGCGGTTTACCAGTAGTCGTGTGTGTTCAGTTTCAGTTCTGCATGGAAGCATCATGCAGCCCATCTATTTCTTCAAGCGCCGATGGCCGGCCTCGTTGGCTCAGTCGGGTGCGCGTCTGACTGGTGATCAGGGGGATGCGGGTTCGCCTCCCACCGGGGTCGGCAACATTCTTTCGTGGAGATTGAGCATGAAATCTTTTCTACGGTCATTCTCTCCATTCCAATGATTAAAGAAGGGCAGTTGTCAGTTTCTGGCGAAAGAATGTGCACTGTACTGGTTAACCGCTTATAAGCCTGCCCAGAAAAGTATTGATAGGTAAACTGACCGGCTCAAAAATGACCTAAATAGTGTTGACTGGGCCGTTAAAATCCAATACAAACAAATTAAGCGTCGATGGGCGGGGCCACTTTCAGAAAACATTAAAACTTACATATGTATATAATTTCACCTTTTTAACTGACCAAAACTTTACTTGATAAATAAATATAAGGAAAAAGAGAGTAAAAAGGATACACTTTCATCAAATCAAAAGTATATGCAACAATGTATACCTGCCAGACCAAACAGAGCATCAGTGTACACGATATTGTGTATATATCAGAACGAATAAAACAACAGTGCAAACAACATTGTAAACGAGCAGAACAACAGTGCACACAGCATTGTATACCTCAGAACAAACAGAGATAGAGTGTACATATGTCAGAAGAAACAGAAAAGCAGTAAACACGAAACAGAGAAACCGTGTACACGACTTGTATATATGACAGACTAAATTAAATTGCACACTTTTGTATACATGTCAGAACAGAGTATCAGTATACAAAACATTACATACATGTCAGAGCAAAAAAAGCAAAAGTAAACATAATAATGAATACATGTCACAACAGTAAGAGCAAAATTGTACATAACATTGATTACCTGCAATAACAAAAAAAGTAACAGTGTTCACAATATTGTAAGCATAGCAAAACAAACTGAACAACATGGTAAACACCATTGCACCATCGTTTAAACAAACACCGGAGTAAGGTTTTACTGGTCCTTCTGTTGTGGTTTATTATTGTCATTATTTGTCTTTGCATGTATGTCCTGGTAATATTTTCATCTTGGATAGCAGTTTAGATAAGATGTTCATTATCATAACGTGAACAAGTCCGTGAAATGAACACCCCTAAACCCCACTTTATCGCTTTTTGTGTGTGTCGCTTGTGTCTTTTTGTTTTGGATGGCCATATGGCCATTTTGTGGGAAAGTAACTGTCCTTATGGCCTTCCTTTGTTTAGGTTTCCATTATGGTCTGGTCGCTTAATGTTTGTGGTTCTTTCCCTTTGGTGTCTTTGATGGGTGGAGTAAATTAATTGTATCGATTCCTGATCTTTGTTTTACTTCTTCTTTATACAGAGAAAACTGGGGTTTAGGGGGATAGACATTATTTTTCTTATTTCTGCTCAAAGGCATAGGTTGTCCAAATTCGTCAAAACCGCCTCAATGGTTACTTTCCCACAAAATGGTCAATTGGCTATTCAAAGCAAAATAATATAACCGATACCCACACTCTAAGACAAGCCATACCAAAAATAAACCACGACATAAGAACAGCCTTGGAGTCTCCTCTGAGGCTAAACCTTGCTTGTAATTAGTGCAATAAAATATGCTGAATCTAACAAAGTTACACATTCAGTTTATCTGACATACTTAATTTCCGTAGATTATGCCACTGCATACGATTATTAAACGTCAGAACCGACTAGACGTGACTGGACACAATATGAAATATGTGCTTTTCATGCGACAAAACTGAGAGATTATGAAACATATTTGTGGTTTTATGTCACTCTTACTCCATATAAGCTGCACTAAGTGGCTTGTTCATGGACACACTATCAAACGTGTCTTTTTGCGACAATAAAGATGTAACATGTCATCTGTGGTTTTGATTCATTGCCCGTAGCATGTGTCTTTGTTTCTAAAGACAAAATTTATAAGGACTGCGCCCGCGTATAATCGATTTTAGCACCCCCGACCCCCGCCCAGTGAAATTCTTGTCACTGACCTTCCAAGATGGTTCTTCCATCGCGGTTTATTTTGTTATTGTTTATCAATGAGATGTGTGTGTTTCGCTTATATCCTTTTGTATATTTTGGATAGCCAACTGACCATTTTGTGGGAAGGAAACTGTCCTTTTGGATTTCGCTATAGCTGTTTCTATTAGATTCTAATTATTTCATGTTCGTGTTTCTTTCCCCTTGGTGTCTCTGATTGGAGGTGTGGGATAATTGCATCGATTCCTGATCAATGCTTTCACTTCTGTTTTTTTTTTTTTCATTTATAACAATTGCATTTATGTAAGCAGGGACAAGCTCCTGGATAACATTTACCAGGAAAATCATTCACTGACATGAAATCTGAATGATGTCTTTAGACTTACTTCACCCTCATATGTATACCGCGTAGCTGGGATAGAAACTTCTATCCTATAGTGGAAATAATCACCAAAGTGTGGCAATTCTTTCTTGGTTGTCAGCCAGCCTGGATAAAATAAATGCATAGTAGGTTAACCGCACAACGTGGGCTTTACTTTTAAGTAGTTAAGGTCGTAGTACCAAAGCGTTAATCCAAAATCTTTAACTTATAGAAAAAATGGCAAATATCAATGTTCAGATCAAAAGACATTGGCTCCAGAAGAGTGTAATCAGGCGTCCTTTTAACCATCAAGAAATAAAAAATACTTTTGTTAGGCTACAAAGACGTATGTGCAATTGGATAATGCAAGAGCTATTAATTTCCCTGTAGCCATTGCCCATGAGCAAAATGTTGCTCTGTCGAATTCGCTGAAGTACGAAGTCCGCCATCTTAGATCTTTGCCAGTTGATAAAAAACAAAATAAAAGTCAACAAATATAAAAAAGATTGTTTTCAGTCAATTTGATACTTTATTTCATTATTACACCACTAAATTCTCGTTCGAAAACATTTTAATGAGTCAATGTTCTTGCTGTTCGGCCATGCTTACAAACATATCTGGACTATTATTGAAGTCTGTAGTCTGTTCGAAATGTTTTTTTATCCATATGTTAATTCCCATTTCCTTTTTCAGTACTAACCCGTTTGATAGCGGAATAAAATGTCATGAAAAAGCGTTGCAGTTAATCCTTAGGAGTGAAAAATTAAAGATTTTTAGTCGTTTATTATAAAAACAAATCAAATACCATTTAAAGAGAATATCGGAATATCACTTTATACAGTGATTAAGTTGTATACGATTTAATCATTGTTTGTTTTTACAATGGTGCATGTCTCGTATTAGGTAATTTAAATACAAGATAGTATCAGTATCTTATCGGATAATAAAAACAAATGAAACGTGGTTTAATCAAGACATGCATTTTCATGGACATAAGATGTTGAGATCATTTTTGCCAATGAAGCAGATAATTGTCTTTGGTTTCCCCTAAAAACATCTGTACGATACATTTACGGTACATGTTTCTTTTGGGTGCATTCTACATGTAAGTTCCATTCTCTCTCACGAGCCATGGAGAGTACATTAAAAATACAACACACTTCCCATCATAAAATAAATTTATATCAAATACCATGTGAATAAAAGTGTACTCACCAAACGTTATGGAAACGTCTGTTGCAATATATTCCTAAAACACATAAAAAGTTTTTATATTAATTCCGCAACATGTAAAATGATTCGTGAACGTATGGCAGCATTCATGCTGTTAGTCATGAACACTGGTTTCACTCATTTGTTTTTTATTTACTATTAGTTTCGTTAAGTTCGTTCGTGTAGTCGATTTTTGTCATGTTATGTAATTAATCGGCAAAGGTATTAAGCGAAAAAGGTTTCTGAGTATATATTGTATAACTTGTTGTTAAATATTTTATCTATTTACTGACAGGAAGGGCGACCAGACACCACAACAGACAACGTTTAAACTTTTAGAACCATAAAAATGATAGTGTTGTTGGTTTGTTCTGAAGTGAACGCCCGAGTAAACACTATTCGGGTCATAATGAACCAGTCAGTTTACCTAAATACTCTTTCTATGGGCAGGCTAAACAACGGTTAAACAGTACAGTGCACATGTTTTCGCCAGAACCAATTTTTTTATCTTCAATCAACAGGAAAAAATATTGAGGGGTAATGGTAGATCTCTTTGTCAATCGACCCGAACTTATTAATGCTTCAACAAGCTTTACTGTTGTATTCCACATGATTATCACTAACCAAATAAGTTAACATTACGAAAACACGCCTATACAAATACATCGCCACCTTTATCACCGAAAAAAAGAAAGTTTTATGATGAAAAAATTGTGATATTTTTCTTATTTCTGCTCAAAATATAGATTGTGGGCACTCGATAGAACCGCCTCATCGAGGCGGTTCTAACGAGTACCCTCAATCTATATTTTAGAGCAGAAATAAGAAAAATAAGGTATATCCCCGGAAACCCCAGTTTTACTGTATAAAAGTGGGGTTCAAGGGGGTCTAAATTATATAGGCATGTTTTCGTGATGAACCGCGCAAAAAGTAAAGGTTTTGTGTAAAGAACTCGTAAATATCTATGTTTTCAATATGGTTAAACGAAATGATCTAAGTTTTGAACCTTCAACACGCATACACGCCTCTATAATTGTCACCCCGTAAGCCCCAGTTTAATACAGTAAAACTTGGGTTTTCAGGGGTATATATTATTATCCTTATTTTTGCTCAAAAATACATTGCGAGTACTCGTTAGAAACGTCTCGCTGATGCTGTTCTAACAGTTTCTAACAACTTAGGTTTTGAGCAGAAATATAAAATCTATCAGAATTTGTATCTGAATTTTTCAATTTTTGGTGGTAAAATTTTCAGAACATGTATATCAGGAAAAGGCGTGTTTTCGAAATGTTTTCCAGGCTTCAAGCAAAGATTGTCGACCCTGCAGTGCTTTGATTTACAAGGGCGTCAAATGTTGGTTATTCATGTTTGCTGTTCTATTAATCGTCCTCTGAGGAGCGAATTCTTACCTCTTTTTGACTGAACTTCCTCAAATGAATATGTTCCCATTCCCCTTAATTCATTCCCAGCCAGCAACAAACAGGGGGCTAACGTCGAAACATCGTATCGCCTTCGGCTCGACTTTGGCCCGGCATTCTTTGCTGACTTGGCACATGCTTTATCAAGATACCAATAAAGTATGAAAGCGGGTAGGTGTACTCCATTCACCTTTCAAATTTTACCAGCCCTTAGCTTCACGCAGCACGTCAATGTTGTTACAACTTCAAACAAGAGGCAAATGCCACTATGCTCACCAGAGCTAAGGGGGCACTGCCTATTGGCAGCCATGTATTTTAATACAAATTGAAGCCCTGAGCCCGAGGACATTACAGATAAAATAAGATCCAATCAGACCCGTGGTTTAAGAGGAGATGTTGTTTGAATGTGATGATGCAAGATAACAAACGACAATTGACAACTGCCCATATGGCAGACAGAATATTGCTGAAGGAACATTTCTATGAAAGTGTGTCAACATATCTTGAAAATAGAAGTGGGGGCAATGATCAGGAATCGATACATTGGACCCGGAGCGAAAGGCGTAAATGTCAATTTTCGCCAATGTAAGTATATGGAATCTCTTAAGTTATCATAGCAGCCACACTAAAGAGCCACATTTCATAAAAATACAAACCTGTAATAAGTTCTGAACAGTTTTCGAAGCAAAGAATACACCAAATAAACGAAAATAGCAGACTCGGTTTTATTGAGTTTAATAGAGCATATAGTTTCTCAGGAGACGATTCTTAATTTTTTTTTTCATTGTTCTTTTCATTGTGGTTGCCATTGTAACCAATGAAAATGTGCAGTGGGTCTAAAATCGGATGGTGATAGAAGATTGCTGAAAGAATATTTCTATGAAAGTTACCTTAGTAACCAAACTAAATTGCTGAATTTCATTCAGAAATATAAAACAAACATGTTAATATGGTGATATTGCCATAGTCTCAGCCTCACATAACATATGGTGTATGGTTTCCGAGAAGATGATTTTTTTTTGTATTTTTCCCATTTCTTAGTATTTTGGTTTCCATGGCAACCGATAAATGTGAGCAATGAGTCTAAAATTATATTGCAGATAGAAGATTGCCTAAGGAACATGTCTATGAAAGTTTTATCAAAATATCTGTAAAGACTTGGCAGTAAATGATATTTTTCAATGGTTCCCAGTGGTTGCCTTAGCAACCAAACTTATGAGCGGAATTCATAAAAAACTAGGATTGTATGTCCGTCAACATATAAAGGACTATATTCTCTGAAAATCATTTCTATTAATCTTCATGTGCATCTTCCATGAAGTGGGAAACACAAATTTTATTTCTTTGGTCCAGGTCATGTGGCCAGATGGCAGCCACACCCATATATTGTATAAAACTTAAGAGATACCATGAAACATAGCCTGCAGTATCAGGTGACTGAGTAGCACCAAACTACTAAGTGGATTTTCTTTCATTTAATAAACTAAAATTGTTTTGGATAAAACCACTGTTTCCCATTCAAATGTCTTAAGAAACAAATTTGACCTTATCCTAAAATAGGCATGGTCAACCCAGACCTTGACATTGGCGGTATTGACCTGGGTCTTGTGTGCAACACATAATCTAATAAAGATGAACATTTTTGCAAAGTAACTTTAAAAAGTTCATAGAGAAATAAGAAAGTGAAAGTTATTGAGTGTACACAAAAAAACGAACTTTTTTACCTTTGACCTCTAAGTATGGCCTTGACCTTTGAGGTACAACACTTCGTCTCATGATGGTTAACATTTCAGCCAAGTAATTTCATAAGCCATAAAAGAATAAGAAAGTTATTGACTGTACATAAAAAAGGCCTCTTTTTGACCTTTGACCTCTAGGTATGACCTGGATATTGGAGGTATGGATTTTGGTCTTGGACACGACTCATCATCTAATGAAGGTGAACATTTCTGCATGGTTACTTTAAAAAGTCTTAGTATGACCTTGACCTAAGAGGTACTGACCTTGGTCTAGCGCGCAACACATGCTTTCATGATGGTTAACATTTCCGCCAAGTAATTTCGCAATGTATCCAGGAATAAGAAAGTTATTGACTGACCACTAAAAATGCCCCTTTTTTACCTCTGACCTGTTAGTATGACATTGATCTTTACGGCAACAAATTGGGTTATGGCCAAAAGGCTATCCAAAATAAAATAATATAAGCGACACAAACACCAAAAGCCAAACCATAACAAAATAAACCCCGACAGAAGAACCGCCTTGGAACGGTCAGCGGAAACGAATTTCACTGGGGGGCTAAAATCGACCTTACGTGCCCACAATCCTCGCCCCCACCTCCGTCGCGATTAAGACAAGTAATTTGTTCAGTCCGCGTGAAAACCTCCTAACTCATCAGTGCAACATCTCCGGGAAAACAAAAACCAAACAACCACAGAGGTGAAACAACAGTGAGGACTCGGCAGCAAGAAACAACAGAAATGCTGGAGCAAAAGAAAACCAACAGTTAGTCTCAAATGGGCCCGACCAGAGACACAGCATCAGATACCAACAAACATAAGCCTTTACGTTGGAATCGAGGCCTGACCCACCGGCAAGCCCATTTATATTTATGACCATTAATCAAATTATCATGCGTCCAAAGCCTATGCCAATTATACACTTATGAACATCACTTTATGCAAGAAGTGGGGATTTTAGGCATCATTGTGTAGATTATACTTCTTGTCCTTTGGGATCATTGATTTCATCGTGGAATTTTGAAAATATTTGAGGGTCACTGATGAGGCCTAATTGGCGGAAACTAGCGAGTGTGGCTCAGAAAACGTGTACTCCATATTGTCCAGTTCTCTGGTGTATTCCTTGCTTCCAAAGGTGTACCCTTTCCAGAACATAAAACGTATATTGTTCCTCTTTTTTGGCTCCAAACCTAGACTGTGGTTACAAGTAAACTGCAGTGATAATATTCATAGATTCTTAGGATTAAACTCGAAAAAAAAAACATACACTGTGGGTTCTCGTTAGAGCCACTTCACAGGGCGGTTCTAACAAGTACCAACACCGCCGCAGGGAGGCGGTTCTATCAAGTACCTACAATATATGTGTTGAGCAGAAATATTGAAAATATCAGGATTGTATCTGAAAATTTTGGCGGTAAAATTTTACCAATAAAACTGTATTTGAATAGGCATGTTTTTGAAATGAATACTAATAACGGTGACTAAACCAAAATCCGAAAAAAGTGCTGTTGTTTCTTCCATTAAAATCAAAACCACGACGTAGTAAACGAACATGTAAATGAATAGATGTGACTTGTCAAACTCATATCCCTTAGGAGAATGGCCATAACTAATGTTGTAAGAACTTGTGTTCCAACCCCATTGCTCACTTCGATGCAATGAAATAGAAATGTGTTTAAACTATATCTCTAGGCAATTGATTACCCACCCTTGGACCCCTACCTGTACGACAACTAGAATACCCCAAGTGTACCTTAGCTCAAAACTGTGTTCTTTAATAACAGGTGTTTAGGATGTTATGCAATCCAAAAAGGCGTCTTTAAAATAGCGTGCACTTACTGTCATAAAAGGGTCAGGCATAGGAAAACCCACTGCGTCGGGGTTGGTCAGGTATAGAATGACCGAGTGGTTGTATACTGACTCTCTTAAGTTCTGATAAGCATCCATGATACTCGGTTCAGGGGCTGTACCATTTACGCTTCCTAGAAACATATAAGCACAAAATCAAGCCTCCATGACAGCAACCTATAGTAATGTTGACAATTGCATATCGTGAAACAAACATAAATTATTTTAGACAAATTATATTCCAACTTTAAAATGCCTCATATTTACATTTACCGTAATGCCCTATAGTTCTATAATGGTGCGTAATGTAGTTAAAACCACGATAAATACAATGCGTCAAGCGACGCCACATTGATCATAACTTGTCAAAATAAGACATGCTTTCCTAAAATATGACTGGACGTTAGCGGCATTATTACACAGATTTATGCAGTATCGTTCGCAAACAACGGCGCACAATGAACATAGATTTTGTTACGTACAACAAGGAAGATCAGTGTAAACCATCCTCACTGAGGTGGGGACTACTTTTGAAAGAATGACTTTGATTCCAAAAAGCGGCTCCTTCAACATTTGATGGAAAATGCTATATGTTAAAGTAGTTTCTCTTGACTTCAAACATTTCACGTTAAGCGCATGCGTAATTACCGCAGTACATACTGAAACTTACTAGTAAAGTGATCACATGTTTTGCTACTGGATAGAGTTACACCATCACTACTATGGGCTCGGCTTAATCTGCATTCGTAGCTGTACTGATTTCCAACACGATAGGAACAGAAATCGTAGCTGTTGCACACAAAATCTTTATTGTTGACGCAGAATCCGGGACACTGCATTGGTACAGACACGTTGAAAACAACAGAATCATCTTCTTTTTCTGTAACCTTTCCCGGAACGTACTCAAATAGAGCTGTCAAAACAATTTCAGAACCCTTTGTAACGTCATCTTCAATTCTGTCGTTGGTCACTGTTATTGTACCAACTAAACCAAAACGCGACGTTTTGGTGTAAAATGTAGCACATCTTGATGCTCCCAGTGGATAAATAGAAGTGGAGGCAATGATCAGGAATCGATACAATTAACCCACAGCTCCCATCAGAGACACCAAAGGGAAAGAAACGCAGACATGAAACAACAGACCCTAATGGAAACATCAATAGCGGAAAGCCAAAAGGACAGTTACTTTTCAACAAAATGGCCAATAGGCTATCCAAAATAAAATAATATAAGCGTGACAAACACCAAATGACAACCCACAACAAAAATAAACCGCGACAGAAGAACCGCTCTGGAACGGTCAGCGGAAACGAACCCCCACCGGGGGGGGGGGGCGGGGTGGCTTAAATCGATTTTACGTGGCCACAATCCTCGCCCTTACTTCCGTCGCAATTTAGACATATAATTTGTTCAGTCCGCAAGAAGGCCTCCTAACTAATCAGAGCAACATTTCCGTCAACACAAATAATCAAACAACCACAGAGATGAAACAACGATGAGGACTCGAAAACAAGTAACCACTGAAATGCTGGAGCAAAAGAAAACCAACAGTTAGACTCCGATGGGCCCGGCCAGAGACAGAGCATCAGGCACCAACAAACATTAAATTGAATAAGATCTCTCTAATTCTCAATAAGCCCTTACATTGGAACCGTCTTAGAATCTGAGGCCTGACCCACCGGTGTGCAATTAAAGAGGGAAGCAAAGTTGCCAACCGTGATTGGGTTACTACCATGCATGCAGTCCGTCGTATAACATTTATGTTGTACCCGATCTTTTTATATCGAAGAATGATTTTACGAAATTGGGTGCTGAAGTCATTGCGGTTATATATTTTTCTGAATATATATACTAAGTCACCATAAAATTCGGGCCCCGACAGATCCCGCTGCAGAAGAGACGCAAGTCCAACATTGAACCCCGAAACCAAACCAGAACGACGTCTATAACATTTTGAAAAGGCTTTGCGCCGCCTATGGCACTGATTAAGAAGTTTGGCCGTTAACAATTTATCACGAGTGTTGAAGTCAATGACATGACTACACACGCCGGCAAATCTAATTGCGAAACATAAACGCCACAGGATGGCGCTCGAGGAACATCACCATCCAAAAAAGGAAATTTAGAATCTCAAAATAAAAATCACCACGTTTATCACAAACCCCGCATGAAACAAACCCATCCACAATAGATAGATGTAAATCCAAAAATGGGCCCTCGGTATCACAAGAATTTGCTTTATTTAACTGAAGCTCTGGGGGGGGGGCAAATTTAACTGATCAAACCACCGGAATAGGTATTATCAACATCCAACAAATCATCCAAACATCTAGAAGTGGAGCTAAAAGCTTCAATGATTTCAGACTGGTTTTCAGCAGAAGGGGACATCAACAAGTCTCTCTCATAACAAAACAAAAACAGATCAGCCACAATGGGTGCGCAATTCGTACCCATCGGAATACCCACAACTTGTCTAAATAACTTATGTAAATATTGTCAAGTAGAAAGGCGAGAGCTTCACACACTTTCTGACAAGACCATAAAGTATAATTTTTATGCTCTTCAGAAGTGAAAAAAGCATTTCGTACATTAAAAACTGGAAACTTTCAAAGCACTGAGAGACATTTATTCCTCAACTACACATTTAAAATGTGTTACGCTGTGTATTCGATGCTGGGAACTTTGATAAATTCGCATTCTTCACAGCTAAAGGACGGTGATGAAGCACAATATACTTTAAAAAACTTACTTCCAGTTCACTGGCTCTCACGTGATATAAATGCAGATGTAAATATTATGAATGATTATAAATGACTCTAGAATAAAAAACCTATACGTTAATGAAGATTAATAAATCTGTAAAGGGTATATTTGGAAACAATAAACACATAAAATATTAAAGTATAAAAACTCGTGGTGTGCGACTTTACGTTTAATCATGAGAGTCAGTTACGGATACATCAGGTTAAATACATAATCCACCTATAAGATATATTGCCATCGTTTTGGAACTGCACAGTTAATGAGGTGCCTTGTTGTCATGATTTCAATCCTATAATGCCCAAGAAATAACGAATATATATCTTAAACTATATATATGTTCTCAGTACATCTACAGAAAACCCTTATAGTTAACTACTGGTAAACAATGTTGTTCATACATCAATGAAAACATTAATTTACACGACGTCAGTGACATCGAAATTAACAGTGGTTCTCTTCAATATGATTCTTATGGCACCAACGACGCTGTTCCGCCGTCAATAGCAAATATGCGTGCAATTGATTTCTTCTGTCACTTTTGTCCTTAGACAAGATTAAAAAAAATCCATTTTTTCTGATAAACCAATTCTGGTATTTTTGCACAACTCCGACATGTGTAAAAGAGTCTTTGACAATAAGATATGAGCCTCGTCACGAGAAACAATAATCACTATCATTTGTAGGAAGGTAACTGAATAACTGTCCTTTTGGCTTTCCGCTTGAGCTATACAGTTACCTAGTTCCACTTCTAGATATTTAGATGATTTATTAAATATTGATAATACCTATTTCGATGGTTTGATCAGTCAGATTTACACCCCCCCCCCCCCCCAGAACTTCAGTTAAATAAAGCAAATTCTTCTGATACCGAGGCCCCGTTTTTGGATTTACATCTATCTATTGTAGATAGGTTTGTTTTGTGCAAAATTTACGATTAACGCGATGACTTTGATTTTGAGATTGTAAATTTTCCTTTTTTGGATGGTGATGTTCCTCGTGCGCCATCCTATGGCGTTAATATTTCGCAGTTAATTCGACTTGCTGGAGTGGGTAGTCATGTTACTGACTTCAACACTCGTAATGCATTATTAACGGCTAAACTTCTAAATTAGGGTTATCGGTCCCATAAACTACGCATAGCCTTTTCAAAATTTTATAGACGCCATTCTGATTTAATTTCAAAATTCAATATTGGACTTAAATCTTTTCTGCAACAAAGTCTATCGGAACCCAAATTTTATGGTGACTTAGTATATAAATTCAGAAAAATAAATAACCGCAATGTCTTCAGCACCCAATTTCGTAAAATCATTCTTCGATATAAAAAGATTGGGTACAACATGGATGTTATACGACAGACTGCATGCATGGTAGTTAACCTAATCACGGTTGGCAACTTTGCTTTCCTCTTTAATTGCACGCCAGTGGGTCAGGCCTCAGATTCTATGACGGCTCCAACGTAAAGGCTTATTGAGAATTAGAGAGATCTTATTCAAGGTAATGTTGATTGGTGCCTGATGCTCTGTCTCTGGTCGGGCCCATCGGAGTCTAACTATTGGTTTTCTTTTGCTCCAGCGTTTCGGTGGTTTCTTGCTGTCGAGTCCTCACCGTTGTCTCACCTCGGAGGTTCTTTGATTATTTGTGTTCACGGAGATGTTGCACTGATGACTTAGGGGGCCTTCCTGCGGGCTGGGCAGTTGTTTGTCTAAATCGTGACAGAAGTGGGGGCGAGGGTTGTGGCCGCGTGGAGTCGATTTATGCCCCCCAGTGGAAATCATTCCGCTGGCCGTTCAAGGGCGGTTCTTTTGTGGCGGTTTTTAATGGTGGTGTTTGTTACTTACTGTGTGTGTCGCTTGTGTCTTTTTGTTTTGGATGGCCATATGGCCATTTTGTAGGAAAGTAACTGTCCTTATGGCCTTCCTTTGTTTAGGTTTCCATTATGGACTGGTCGCTTAATGTTTGTGTTTCTTTCCCTTTGGTGTCTTTGATGGGTGGAGTAAGTTAATTGCATCGATTCCTGATCTTTGTTTTACTTCTACTTTGATCTTCACATTATGGATGAAAATAATGAAAATATAAGTAAGAAAGGTAATTTATTTAACGTTCATCGAATTATGAACAAAATCGGGGCACACGCAAAGTTTAAGTGAATCCCTTATGGTTCGGGTACACTAACATTTTGCTTATGACCCTATGTTTTTCATATTTTAATGAGAGTTAAATAAATTACATTATATCTTAAACCTACTGTAAAAGCTGTGTTACCTGCAAAATGTTAGATAAGCCGAGGTATCCAACCAGTGTGACAACGTTTTTCGTTTATTTGTCTTTGTATAGCCCAGAAATTATAACTGGCAAATGCGATCAACGAACTTTAAGGGGAATGGCTACACCTTTAGGGGAAGCAAATCATGCAAAAGGAGTTTTGTCTCCCATGTCAATAGGGGTCAACTCTTAAAGGAAAGAATTCGCTCCTCATGCGCAAACTCTTTCCTTTAAGAGTAGACCTCCTTTTCTGCGGGGGAAGAGTTAGTGAACAAGAAGTTCCGAAAGTTTTCTCCCTTTCAAAAATGGTGGAAACATCTGCTAGGTGTACCCATTCCCCTTAAAAGTAGAAGTAAAACAAAGATCAGAAATCGATACAATTAACTAACTCCACCCATCAAAGACAGCAAAGGGAAAGAAACACAAACATGAAGCGACCAGACCATAATGGAAACCTAAACAAAGGAAGGCCATACGGACAGTTACTATCCCACAAAATGGCCATATGGCCATCCAAAATAAAAAGACACAAGTGATACACACAGTAAGTAACAAACAACAACATAAATAAACCGCCACAGAACAACCGCCTTGGAACGGTCAGTGGAAAGATTTCCACGGGGGGGGGGGGGGGGGGGGCTTTAATCGATTTTACGTGGCCACAATCCTCTCCCGTACTTTCGTCGTGATTTAGACAAATAATTTGTTCAGTCCGCATGAAGGCCTCCTTACTCATCAGTGCAACATCTCCGTGAACACAAATAATCAAAGAACCACAGAGGTGAGACAACGGTGGGGACTCGACAGCAAGAAGCCACTGAAATGCTGAAAATGCTTTGCGTAGTTTATGGTACCGATAACTCTGATTAAGAAGTTTAGCCCTGAATAATTTATCAAAATGTTGAAGTCAGTTACATGACTACACACTCTAGCAAATCGAATTAATTGCGAATATAAACGCCATAGTATGGCGCACGAGGAACATCACCATCCAAAAAAGAAAATTTACAATCTCAAAATCAAAGTCTTCACGTTTATCATAAATTTTGCACGAAACAAACCCATCTACAATAGATCGATGTAAATCCCAAAACGGGGCCTCTGTATAAGAAGAATTTGCTTTATTTAACTGAAGTTCTTGGGGGTAAATCTGACTGATCAAACCATCGAAATAGATATTATCAATATTTAATAAATCATTTAAATATCTAGAAGTGAAGCTAAAAGCTTCAATAATTTCAGATTGGTTATCAATGGAAAGCGACTACATGAAGTCTCTTTCATAACAATACAAGAACAGATCAGCCACAAGAGGTGCGCAATTCGTACCCATCTAAATACCCACAATTTGTCTAAAAAACTTAGTACCGAATCTAATATAAATATTGTCAAGTAGAAAGGTGAGGGCATCACACACTTTCTGACATGACCAAAGTGTATAATTCTTGTGCTCTTTAGAAGTGAAAAATGCATTTCTGACATTACATGCAAGATAGAGAGAATCTTCTCTTTTAAAAGCCCATTCAGTTAAATCATTCAGCTTTAACAAAATGACGTGAGAATCACAAGACGTAGCCCAAACTTGGTACCCGGACGAAGAGAATTCTCAGACTGAGCCGAGTCATACTGTCCAGATGTCTTACTTGAGCTCGGTAATATCCTATCTTTGAGGAAGCGCACAGAATATCCGGGGTTTTAGATTTACATAAAAAGAAACAAATTAGTTGATGATAATTACCATACAAAATTTGCCTTTTTATAGTATGTCGCCAAACAATTAAGTTCAACATGCTTTGAAAACAGAAATGTTCTGCTAACCAAAAAGTCACTTTCTTGAACTTGTTTGCAGTCCGTAATGTTTAACCAACAATATTTTAATACGTTCCAAATTCCAAATATATTTGTATACAAGTAGAGTTCAATTAAACATGTATGTATAATGTGTCTTTTGCAATGTTGTATGAGTGAATATGTACAAATGCACACCGGTCAATGTATTCGTAATGATATAGATATTTCATTTTGGTCTTAATATTATGCCTAAACTGTGTGCTTTTTCAGTATATTCATTATTGCAACTGGGTATTAGTACATGTTACTATACTCAAATTCAATGAAAACGCACCATTTTTAGAATTTTGATTTCCTTAGTTTAAGGTAAAATGACTGACTTTTTCAACTGATAAATACGGTTTTGTAAAGTTGTCACTAAAGCATGAGTTTGTTTGACACGGATAATGTGTGATTCTCATGATGTGCATGTACACGTGCAAAATGCGAAAATTGCAAAATTTTTGCAATCACTAGAGTTTGGCACTTTCTTTACTGTCATTATAAGGTCTGGATTCTTAACGTTAAAAGCCAGCAAAACATTTCGCAAGAACAAGCCTATGGGACGTCTACGAAACGTCGATCGTCATCGTGCCCTCGGTATGGTTGAAGCTGGGCTTTCATACCGCCAAGTTGTTCGCACACTACGATTGCTCGATTGGTTGAAATGCACAGCACTACGGGGTCTGTGGACGATACACAACGCCTTGAACGTCAACGTGTAACCAAACGCTAGCAGGACCGGTACATTGTTTTGAGACATTTATGCGACCGATTCAGGACGTCTGTGGAATTCGTCCAGGAGACAGGGGGAGCCCATAACCTACGCATAAGTGCATTAACATTGCGGCGCCGTCTCCAAGAACGCAGTATTTCTAGCCATAAGACGTATAGGGGAACGTTATGACGGCGGAACGTGGGATCAGTCGCTTTAATTAGTGTCCACAGCGTATCCGATGGACACAACAGCGTTGGTGTTGTGTACTGTTCACGGACGAGTTCCGTTTTTGTGTTGAAATGTTTGATAGGCGGGGTTAAGTATGGCGTCGCCGTTGGGAGCGATTTCAAGACTGTTGTGATAAACAGGTGTCACGTTGGGGTGGTGGTAGCGTAATGGTGTGGGGAGGGATCTCATGGCGCCACAAAACCCAACTCATCTTTGTGGATGGCAATTTGAACGCACGTCGGTACATCGATGAAATCTAAGAGCCTAGGATGCTACTGTTTTACGCAATAATGGTGACGTTACGTTTTTCCGACCGGATAATGCACGTGCTAATTCTTCGAGGCTAACCATTGACAATTGCAATCAAAATGGTGAGCAAGTTCTTCCTTGGCCTGCATTTTTGCCGGATTTAAACCCAATTGAGCACCTTTGGGGCCAGCTTGGAAAACGGGTGTACAGCCAACGTCATCCGCCAATCCACAGCAGCTTGCCATGGCGCTACAGGAAGAATGGGACAACATCACACAAGACCAGATACAGCGTTTAATTCTAAGCATGAGGCGCCGATGCCAAGCAACACTTGATGCTAATGGTGGACATATCCGGCATTAGGATATGTGATTTTGATTTTTCGGGTGTGTGGACTTATTCGAGTTTCCATGTCTCTGCGTCCAATGAAATGCTGTAACTTGGTAGTGAGTCTGTAGATAAGTTACTGATAATTCTTTACATGTGATCAAATGCTGGAAATATTGTGAATCAATTAAAGTTTGAGGTATAGTACTAATGGTGCGTTTCCATTGAATCTGAGTATATATGCCCTGCAAGGCTCATAATTGAAAATAAATTATATTCCAGTCCATCCTATTCTGTTCTATTCTATTATACCTGGTGGTGGCGGATGGTCCAGCAGAACAGCTGTTACATACAAATATTGATCATCATACTCCAATTCAAGCTCCTGTACACGTAGTATGTTCACGCCAAGATCATCGGCCAACTCTATATGAGCGATGTTTTTCAGTTCTGGGGCAGTGTGTTCCATGTAGGCTCCTAGAAGAGATAGTGTTGAGTGTCTATGTTATTATCCCCACGTTTTTAAAAAAAGTGGGGATATTGTTATCGCCTCCGTCCGTCTGTCCGTCTGTCTGTCCGGCTATCTCCTCCTAAACCGTTAGCCGGAATTCAACCAAATTTGGTATGCGGGTTGCTTACATGAATGGCTTGGGCAAGAGCACATTTTTTTTGTCCCCGCCCCCAGGGGCCCTGGGGAGGGGTCAAAAGGTCAAATATCAATAAAATTCAATTACAAAGTCAATTTTGAAGATTTTGATGCCAAACTTTGCACATGTACTTAGTTATGAAAAAAGTAAAACATATTGAACGGGATTTTGGCTGTGACCCCTAGGTCACGCCCTGGGGGTCGGACTTGGGGGTGGGGTCGGGGGTCAAAATTAAAGTTTTTCAGAACATAGTCATGTTGCATATCTATGCGAAGGGGATAATGGGTAGAATAAACTACAAGTAAAATTTTGACCCTTGGGTCAGATTGGGGCCCTGGGAGAGGGGTCAAAGGGTCAAAATTTAAGTTTTTTGGAACATAGTCATGTGGCATATGAAATTGAAGGGCATGATTAGTAGAATATAATACAGGTAATATTTTGACCATGGAGTCAAATTAGGGCCCAGGGTGAGGGGTTTTCGGTACTTGGCCCCTCTGTAGAAAACGTGGGGATTTGCGATGGCGCGCCATCGACAGTATTCTAGTTGCTGTTTTGGACAGAACTTAAAATGGGATGTGAGATATGCGTTTTCAAATGGGATAAAGGATCTCTTTTCAGATGATATGGCTGCATATCGATAAATTTTACATTATCAGTCTGTGGTCAATTCGGTTTTTAGCGTTGACCAGGTTGCTCAACCCGGGACAGGTCGCCACCAGGAATTTGTCGGTTCAGTCATTATTTTTCATTATCAGGTTGAATAAAAATAAAATCATCCAGTTGTTTTCAAAATTTGATGCCACAAGTCCTAAGAATAAAAATCCGATTGTTTGGAGACTACAACACGCTAAACATCAGTTGTACACGTATCTCCTTGTCTCTATTGATACCAAAGTCAAGAGGGAGTTTTCGTAAAAAATTGAAATGTACATATACAGTCGAACGTCGATATCTCGAATACCGTCGGTACCATGAAATTTTGTTCGAGATAGGGGTAGTTTGTGTTATTTAGGGTTGTTTATTCTGCCAGGACATGAGGCATAATGGAGATGACCTAGGGATAAATTGTCGACATTTTATAAATTAACATGTATGTTGTGTGTACTCATTAGAATCGCCTCAATGAGGCGATTCTAATAAGTGAATATAACATAACATTTCAAGAAAAAATCAAGGAATATCCATTAAGGGACTCCAAAACGTGTTCGAATTAGCCATAGAAAACGGTTTATCCGTATTCGAGTTAACGAGGTTTCATTGTATATCTTGTGTACGTTAAGATGAAAATCATATGTGTGAGGAAATGTGTCTCCTGCAAAGCAGCTGACTTCCGTTCAATTATGACATTAACCTTTGACCTCATGTAATCCCAAACTCAAATGTAATACAAAACTTTCTTACTGTTTCTATGTTATTACAGAAAGATATGGAACATCACCTAGTTATATCAAATGCGTTAATACGGGATCAAAAACAGACATGGTTACTGTTACAGCTTAAAGATGTTTTCAGAGTTCTTTTGAAAGCAAAAGAACACGTTTTGCAGTTACAAAATGGAAGTCTCGGAGGTTTCTTTGAAGCTCTTCTTACGCATCTCCGAAGTTTGCGCCACTGCTCCAGCGTATGCAACATCAAAACTTCATTTTCAAAGATACTAGTGAAGTAGGATCAACTGTCTCAAAGAAATAAAAGTTTAGGCCCGAGCTGTTCTACCACAACCAGAGGAAACTTAACAGCAGCTGCAGTAACGTGGTAAAAGCTTTTACAATAGAAGCAAAGGGAATTATCAGGAACCCATACAATAAACCAACACCTCCCATCAGAGACACCAAAAGTGAAAGATCAACAAACATGCAATAACTAGACCCTAATAGTGACACCGACAGTGGAAAGCCGAAAGGACAGTTACTTTCCCACAAAATGGCCAACTGGCTATCCAAAACCAAAAAGATATAAGCGATTCACACATTCAAAGACTAACTATAACAAAAGTAAATCGCGACAGAAGAAACGCCCGGAACGGTCAGCGAAAAGTATCCCACTGGGGTGGGGGAGGTTTAAATCGATTTTACGCGGCCGCAATCCTTGCCACCACTTCCGTCGCGTTTTAGACAAAACATTTGTTCAGTCTGCATGAAGAACAGTACTGTTGAATCCAAACTAGATGTTACTTTTTCAAATGAATGATTTTTCTTTCATATTATTTGTATTATTTGTATGCATAAAGGAACGATTAGATGAAAGATTTGTTACAAAAGAGTGCGTCGTACTATCTAAGACACGTAGCTTAGGTTTCTGCCAATGAAGTGTTCATACTAGAAACTTCAAAATGAGAATTTCAGTTCTATCTGCGGGAAACCAAGCACAGTGATTAGTCCTAATGGACAATTCATTTCGTTATGTAAAGTGATGTCGATTCTACATAGGAGAAAAAAACATAATTAAAATATGTATTTTCGACTTGTATTGTAATGTTATTTGTTGACCAAAGCTTGGGTCTCCTTCTCTTTAATAGTTTTATCTTTACCAACTGTCAATACTGATCTGTAACTATATTTCGATTTGAAGTCAGCAAAGAAACAAACAATATTGGACGTAAAGCAACATGCGTCACAGAAATGGAATTTCATTCGGGAAAAATGTCTAAAAATCAATTATATCGAATCTATATTAACAAGACATTACCAATGACAAAACCAGTACAGTTTTTTTATCTTAATATATTTACCTGTAAACCTGACTTGAAACTTCAGTTTGTCCTTCTCACTAAAACATGGTGAAATATCAAAGACGTCTAAAAATGGCCGGTCAGCAGTGAAATCTAGATAGTTATATACTGTATTGAAAGCAATCTGCAAAAATAACAAAATACCAGTTTACAGTTTAACTAATGAGATACGTATCACTTTACAGCCAACTTGTTGTATATGCTTAGGTTTTCTAGGAAGCATAGATAACACAACTTTTTAGAAAGAAGTTATGTCATATCATATTCCGTATCTAAGTGAAATCTATACTCGAATCGGTATGCTTATACCACAAAAAGCCACGTAGATGTGTGAAGAATACATTTCGTCATCAAAATAAGTTCTATAAAAGGGTTATCCTTTGGAAGCAAGGAATACACCACAGAACTGAAAAATATGGAGTGTATATGTTTTCTGGACCAGACTAGCTAGTTTCGGCCAATTTCCACTGACCGTTCCAAGGCGGTTCTTCTGTGGCGATTTATTTATGTTGTTGTTTGTTACTTACTGTGTGAATCACTTGTGTCTTTTTATTTTGGATGGCCATATGGCCATTTTGTGGGAAAGTAACTGTCCTTATGGCCTTCCTTTGTTTGGGTTTCCATTATGGTGTGGTCGCTTAATGTTTATGTTTCTTTCCCTTTGGTGTCTTTGATGGATGGAGTAAGTTAATTGTATCGATTCCTGATCTTTGTTTTACTTTTACACATCAGTGACCCTCAGTCAGATATTTTCAAAATTCAACAATGGAATCAATGTTCCAAAAGGACAAGAAAATATAATCTACACTATGATGTAGGGCAGGAAGACGTTTTACCACCGCCACACATTCCCAATATCATATTGGCTTACCATGTCTATATTACAACCATGTATTGCATATCCAAATAAAGGTTCATCTTTTATCCAAGAAAGCTCCAAACGGGTATGGATTTAAGCCCCACAGTGGAAATCTTTCCACTGACCGTTACACGGCGGCTCTTCTGTGCAATTTATTTATGTTGTTGTTTGTTACTTACTGTGTGTATCACTTGTGGCCATATAACCATTTTGTGGAAAAGTAACTGTCTTTATGGCCTTCCTTTGTTTAGGTTTCCATTATGGTCTGGTCGTTCCATGTTTGTGTTTCTTTCCTTTTGGTGTGTTTGATGGGTGGAGTAAGTTAATTGTATCGATTCCTGATCTTTGTTTTACTTTTACTTTTCATAGCGGGTCATGTAATCATTTAGTTGGTTGCATCTACTTACTAGACTGTAATAGTATAAGAAAAATGCATTACTAAACCAAATTTGACCCATTCATCCATTTATAAAATGAGTCAATGTCACTCTATGGCCATAATTTAATAGTACTGAGTTACCTGATGCAACATACTGATACCGTATTTCCAGACAATCTGTTCACTTGTCCCTAAGGGGATGCTTAACCATACCTGAGCAGGCGAATGTCTGAGTCATGTGACCTGGTAAGTCTGAATGTAGTATCATTCATTCAATGGAAGTTCCATATGCAAAATAACTCCAACCACCTTAGTTTGAACATATTCAAGCAAAGTGAACTGGGGCTAACGTAACCGACTGATCCTAACCAGTGCCATTCATAGTAACAGTCATAGATATAAACGAAGTCCCTTCTCTAAAATTCAAGGCAATAATAATTTTAGAAAATGCATTGCTTTAACTTATGGGAACAAATTTTACATTGCTTTACCTGGGTCAAGGTCAATCTAGAACCATCAATTAAATAAAGTTGGTGTTATTTTGTCACATTATGCTAAATGCAAAGCTTCAAGGCACTCGATCCGGCAGTTCTGGAGAAGATGTATTAAAGTTTTTACCATAATTATAATTGAATTACAAGTCTTGAACAAGTATCCGGGACCAACCATTTAAAAAATCAGGACCCCATCTCAAAGAGGCAGCATATGGAATTCAGTTAATGTCAGCCCAGCGTTTTCAGAGAAGACTTTTGAAATGTTGACAGACAGTCCATCTAGTACCTGGATCGAAGGTCACTGGATGTCCTTGACCTTAAACATTCATAGCAATTCATGCAGTACCTACTTTACTATTGCAGACTATAAATGTTTCGGGAAAATGCACTATGTTTCCTTTTATCATTTAAAAAGCCGAGATTATTAAAACCAGCTAGGGGGCGTGGCCGGTGTTGCACATTTCAGTACTGGTCATGAACAGACTCAATAAAACCGAGTCTGCTATTTTCGTTTACTTGGTGTTTCTTTGCTTCCAAAGGATCTAACCTCAGAACTGATTTCAGTAAAATGGGTAAAGGTAATCCAGGGTCAATTATTTTAACAAATTTGATGCTTTTACCCAGTACCAATTACTATTATATAGAGAAAACGGGCTATACGGGGGTATACTTTTACTCAGTACTAGGTAAATTTGCCTAGCAGTTCTTTAGAAAAAGTTTTCTAAGCGTTTTATTATCTTGATTACATAACTAGGACCAGTGGAATATACCTCCGTTTCACCATTGTTTTAGATGACTTCATTTTTTAATTTGTAAAGAAAACGCTTCTGCAACAGGGAATGTCGGAAACAGAGAAAACCAACAGTTGTACTCCATTTGGAACCCTGATTGTGTATTGCCCTACTCCATAATTGTTAAGTATAGAGAAGTGAGAGTGGTTATTAATTCTCTGTATGTATTCACAACTCATTTTGAGCAGGTTAGTTTTCTTGGTTTTGTATGAATTAGAATTGAAATTAGAGAGTATCGGTGAAAGATTCCATTACGTGAACAATTCCGCGAAATAAATATCCCATTCACCCAACTATTATATAGAGAAAACGGGCTTTACTGACTGACTAATCATGTAACTGACTTCAACACTCGTAATAAATTATTAACGGCTAAACTCCTTAATCAGGGTTATCGGTACCATAAACTACGCAAAGCCTTTTCAAAATTTTATAGACGCCATTCTGATTTAATTTCAAAATTCAATATTGGACTTAAATCTCTTCTGCAACAAGGTCTATCGGAACCCGAATTTTATGGTGACTTAGTATATAAATTCAGAAAAATATATAACCGCATTGACTTCAGCACCCAATTTCGTAAAATAATTCTTCGATATAAAAAGATTGGGTACAACATGGATATTATACGACAGACTGCATGCATGGTAGTTAACCCAATCACGGTTGGCAACTTTGCTTCCCTCTTTAATTGCACGCCGGTAGGTCAGGCCTCAGATTCTACGACGGCTCCAACGTAAAGGCTTATTGAAAATTAGAGAGATAATGTTGGTTGGTGCCTGATGCACTGTCTCTGGTCGGGCTCATCGGAGTCTAACTGTTGGTTTTCTTTTGCTCCAGCATTTCAGTGGTTTCTTGCTGTCGAGTCCTCACCGTTGTCTCACCTCTGTGGTTCTTTGATTTTTGTGTTCACGGAGATGTTGCACTGATGAGTTAGGAGGCCTTCATGCGGACTGAACAAATTATTTGTCTAAATCGCGACGGAAGTAAGGGCGAGGATTGTGGCCACGTAAAATCGATTTAAGCCCCCCAGTGGAAATCTTCCACTGACCTTTCCAAGGCGGCTCTTCTGTGGCGATTTATTTATGTTGTTGTTTGTTACTTACTGTGTGTATCACTTGTGTCTTTTGGTTTTGGATGGCCATATGACCATTTTGTGGGAAAGTAACTGTCCTTATGGCCTTCCTTTGTTTAGGTTTCCATTATGGTCTGGTCGCTTTATGTTTGTATTTCTTTCCCTTTGGTGTCTTTTATGGGTGGAGTAAGTTAATTGTATCAATTCCTGATCTTTGTTTTACTTCTTCTTTACGGGGTATACTTATTTTTTATTTCTGTTACAAGACATAGCATGTGGGTATTAAATATGAACCGCTTCAATGAGATGGTTAGAAGCCTCCGAGGTGCAGTGGTTACGCTACTCGCCTTGTAAACCAGGGATCGCAGGATCGATCCCGGGCTTCTCCAGACTTTCGGATGAGTCTCTAAACCGAGGTCCCGTCTCCGTATGACCTAAGCTGTTGGTGGGACGTAAAACTCGAACACTCACTCACTCACTCAATGAGATGGTTCTTACTAGCACACACAGCCTATGTTTGCAGTTTAAATAAGAACAATATCAGGGATTTCTATCGGTAAAGGAGCCATTTTAGAGATAGAAAATTCATCATGACGCACGGATGTGTTATCATAGAAAATAAAACGGAAATATTCTAGAATAGAAAATAGAAGTGGAGGCAATGATCAAAAACCATATGTCTTCAATTCTTTATCTTCTTTTTGTTGCTTGCGATGGCTGTTTTCATTGTTCTTGCCTTTATTATCGAATTTGTCTGGGTCCTGTTGTTCAAAGCGCCGTTAGCTTAACGAGCTTGTTAGTTGTCAAATTTGTAAATGTTCTAGCAAGTACAATATTTAAAATGCTGTTAGTTTTGCTGAAAATATGAGTAGCTTTAAGCAACTCACATTTTACAGTAAGAAATATCAGTATAGGTGCCATGTTAAATGATCGAAGTTTTAACGATTTGTTAACCAACGGTCAACTATACCCTGATGCCTATGGTTGCCTTGACTAAGAGATGTAAGATTGTGTCTGTTGACTCCCTTCTGAGTTGCTGTTCCTTTTTATTACAAATTTGTGCTAAAGCGACACTGACGTAGTTGAATAGAAATGCATAATTGCAACATTAAATGTGGTTAATTAAATCACATATATTTAATAGAAATTACTTACCTCGTCCGCATTAAGCTCCATCTTGACTGGAGTTTGGATTGTGTAATCCGGACCAAGATTCACATAGTCCAACCATTCTCTCTAAAATACATCCACAAAATAAGACATGATAAGATGTAACGAGCCCTTTAGAAAGCTATTTAGTATGAACTCATCTTCTGATGTTTGAAAGCATGGAAATAAACTACGGGCCAGACTGTAATGCATCGTCCAATGTATTATTACATTCTACTAAGTTTGACTGACCTGCGCTAAATATTTTAAAAGATGGTGTTTGATGACTAGGTTAATTTTGTAACGCAGTCGTTTTTTTTTAAATACTGCAACTGGTGTCAGGTGCCAGTGGTGGTGGAATTCTGTTTTCCCAACTCAAAGCGCAGTTATTTAGATCACAAACACGCCTTTATAATTTTCACACCACTTTTATATTGTAAAACTGAGGTTTACAGAGATACACATTATTTTTCTTAGCTGTGCTCAAAATCATAGATTATGTGGGCTCGTTAAAACCGTCTCACCGGTTTATCTAAAATTTTCATGTTTTTTTGTGGTTATATTTTCAATATATTAGAATAGGTGTTTTTTCGTAATGCGTTGTTTGTTTCCTTTAAGAACAAAGAGCTCATGCTAGAATCACTAAGAAGGTATATCGCCTAAGTGCACAACAATAAGAATTTCCAAGTTCCCTAGTTGTCTGTTTGTTTCTTTCTAATACTTTCTGGTGTTCTGACATCAAAATGTGTATGTATGTATGTTTGTATGTTTGTATGTGTTTAAAGTCCCAGACACAATTAAGGACATACGGAAACGGGAGCACCATTTAAAGACTCATGCAAAAGTCCTGAGAAGCCCGGGATCGAACCCACGACTCCTTGTTTATGAGGCGAGTAGCATAACCACTTCACCAAGGAGGCTTCAATACTGTCATCAATATGCAGATGCTTGATTCTGAGATGCTCACTGTTGAAGCCATACCTTGCCACAGAACTTATTTATCATTTGTGTTTATCATTCGCAAGGTCATTTCTTTTCGAACCCATTAAAGTCGCATAAGCCGCTGTTGTGTCGTGTGACTGTCGCAAATGTTCATTCGTGATTCACTAAGTGTAGACAGTTTTAAAGGATTCTTTGAAATTCTTACATGAACTTGGCATCTGTATTATATGAGGGTCACTAATGAAGGCTTCTCGGCGGGAACTACTAGTTTCTACAGACCATGATTGTCCTTATTCACAGGTTGTTGTTTTACTCTGTTAGTTGCTGTGCTGATTCACTGTTGCGCTAGATAGTTTCCATGTGCGTTAAAATGTAGTTTCACAAAAAAAAATGAATGCCTTTTAGAGTGACAGAGCCAGAGTTGTTTTACTTACAGCTAAGAAATAAACCGTTATTGAGGTTGTTACAGTAGCCGCGAATCCAGTAACAAACATATTTTGATGTTCTGTCACATACACGTCACATAGAATACCTCTTTGCCACGACTGAAATGATACAAGCTCAACCAAATTATTATTGTATGCAACATTCCACAGAATAGAAAATAGGGACGGGGCTTTTCAGAGGTAAACCAGAGCAGAGCTTTAGTCAATGAACAATGGAAGATATGTCATGATATCAGCGCTAAACTTGGTAATTTTTTAAGACTAAATCCTTGATTCTGAGAGCTAAGCACAGAGGTCATAGGCCTCTGGTTTTGTAGAGCCAAGTCAACCTATTTTAACGGAATCAAGACAGTTCCCCGACAAGACAGTTCCCCGACACGGTTTTGGAGACAATTCCCCGACATATTTGAAGACAGTTCCCCGACACTTTTGAAGACAGTTCCCCGACACTATTGTACAAAGTCAAATGACCTGTGACTGATCATGATGATTATCATAATTGATAGTTATTCTGTGTTCATCAATATTTTGAAGACAATTCACCGACAGACGTTTAGAAATATTAAATTATGGGTTCATAGACATTTTTGAAGACAGTTCCCCGACAATCTTTTACATGTAAATAATAAAAGCTTATACTTGATGCCATTATCGATAAAGGCATCCTATTCACCTGAATTTGGTAGTATAGAACTAGACAAAGCAGAACCAATCCCACTAAATGGCATAAGATGCGTTGTCGGCAGACTGAAGGCAATACATGTTTTAGGCTTTAAAGCTGACCAAGCATTAAAGACCATCTACATTTAAATTGCATCTTGACGAATGCTGACTGATGAACAAATTCCACATTACCTCTCCTCTGGCTTAGACTTCCAGTCAGATCATCGTCAGAACAAATGTCGGCGAGCTATCTTGAAATCAACGAGGAAATTTCAGGCAACTCATTAATATAGTTGCCATAGCAAGAAACGTCCAAATTATAACTAATATATCTGAAGACAATTCCCCGACACAGAAATACATTGCCTCTCTAAATCACAGGTACCCCTAATCTATTCACAATGATCACTTAGCCTTTATTATCCCAAATTATCCCTAATTGCCAATTAGGTCATTCAGACTATGAACAATAGTGTCGGGGAACTGGATTCAAAAGTGTCTGGGAACTAATTGCCTATTATAATTATCAGTCACAGGTCATTTAACAATGAACAATAGTGTCGGGGAACTGTCTTCAAAAGTGTCGGGGAACTGTCTTCAAATGTGTCGGGGAACTGTCTCCAAAAACCGTGTCGGGGAACTGTCTTGTCGGGGAACTGTCTTGTTCCCATTTTAACGCATACGCGTGTAGCCATTATGAAAACATATCCATTTCAGCACTGTTTATATAAATGCCTTTTTTCGCGTGTAAATGTTTTCTTATATATGTAAGAAGCATAGATTGCGAGTGCTCTGCCTCAGTTTTTATGAGGGGGGTGTTGGTTTAACGGCTCTTTCCATTATTTCATTTATATCGAACAGATTGTTAATCAGAGGTGTACCTGGAGAAAAACCACCTGACCTTCCGTTGCAGAATTTTGCATCTCACCTATGACCCGAGCCAGGTTCGAACCACAGAGGTGAGAGACCTAATGATTAAAAGTCAGCGCTCTCAGCCACTAGGCCGCCTCGTTGGGGCGGTACGCACATTATTTATTTTATCAAATTAAGGAAATTAGTGTAAACCCTTTTTCTCCCCCTTTTCTCTATGTAAGGCGGGGTTTCGAGGGTATCCAATGTTCGGACTTATTACAGTTCCCCGACAATACAGTTCCCCGACACGGTTTTTGGAGACAGTTCCCCGACACATTTGAAGACAGTTCCCCGACACTTTTGAAGACAGTTCCCCGACACTATTGTTCATAGTTAAATGACATGTTACTGATAATTATAATTGGCAATTAGTTCCCAGACACTTTTAAAGACATTTCCCCGACACTATTGTTCATAATCTTAATGTCCTAATTGGCAATTGGGGATAATAAAGGCTAAGTGATCATTGTTAATAGATTAAGTATACCTGTGATTTGGAGAGGCAATGTCTTTCTGTGCCGGGGAATTAACTGTCTTAAGATATATTAGTTAATATTTGCATGTTTCTTGCTATGGCAACTATATATTAATGAGTTGCCTGAAATTTCCTCGTTGATTTCAAGACAGTTCGCCGACATTTGTTCTGACGATGATCTATCTGGAAGTCTAAGCCAGAGGAGAGGTAATGTTCTTATACTTTAATAATATTTATTTAAAACAAAACTTTGAACTCAGCTACATTTTTCAAATGTTTATTATACGGACAAATGACAATTAGAAATATACTATTGCGTTTCTTAGAAGACATTTTTGTTTTGTTTAAATGTGTGCAGGTTCATTAACTGAACATGCTAGTTCGCTTAATTCATTACACTTATTGATAATGGTATCAAGTATAAGCTTTAATTTTATACATGTAAAAGTCTGTCAGGGGAACTGTCTTCAAAATATTGATGAACACATAATAATTATCAATTATGATAATCATCATGATCAGTCAAAAGCCATTTGACTTTGAACAATAGTGTCGGGGAACTGTCTCCAAAACCCGTGTCGGGGAACTGTCTTGTCGGGGAACTGTCTCGATTCCAATGAAACCTTTTGGTCGAGGAGCCAGACCACTGAACAAGCTTTAGTCTTGCCATTAAAAGCAGTCACTTGAAATTTGGCTTTTGTTTGCATATTTAATTATTACTTTGAAGGAACGGAAGAAAATACTGAATAAAGGTAACCCCGATCAACTCCAGTGAAATTCATTGACCTTGGATTATCGTTAAGGTAGATATGCTCATTCAGCTTACATATTTGGAGACAAGGGAGGTTTCCAGAGTGTTTTCGTATGGGGGTGTAACGACCCACGACAACACTATTTAGAGCATGTTTAGTAAGTCAGTTTACGTTTCCACACTTTTGCAGATTTGCATACAGTCAGTTAAACAAACAAGTAAGTAAGGTCACCCAGGAAGGCCATAATCTATGAACGCAGCCGTCTCAAGTCACCTATAGAAAGGGACACGGAGACACACAAAAGAATAGACGAAACATGAACCAACGGAATAAAGCCAAACAACAAATAAGAAACTGCAAAAGAGCGACCGCCTTGGCAAGATCAGTAATACAACAACTGGAGTGCTAAAACTGCGGAGTTCATAAAATTGCAACCCTCACCCTCAGTTCCAGTACAGTATCAAGCAAAATAACAATAGCAAATTGATCCGCATGGATGCTTTCTAGCTCAACAGTGATAAATTACATGGTAAAATGGTTATGTATAGATTAATATCATCATGATTCAGGGTTGAGGACTTAACAACAATCCGACGTCAGAGCAGAAAACCACAAGTTTTCGACGGAGGGTCGAACCCAGGAAATACCCGGCTCCACCCTTCCCGAATTCGAATGATTCATGGTGGGACCGTCATCAAAGAGTCCGGAGTCCGGCCCACCGCCGAGCAACCAAATAGCGAAGCAAAGTTGTCACCGTAAAAGGGTCGACAACCAAACACGCGGTCTGTCGCATAACAGCCATGCTATAACCCCTTTTTCTTGTACATTGCAATATTTTTTCTGAACTGACCAGAAAAATTAAATCTACCTAGCATTCTTCTGAATTTATAAACTAAATTCCCATAAAACTCAGGTTCCGACAGTCCCTGTTGCAGAAGTGTCTTCAAAAATGCCACATTTAGAAATAATGTTGTAATGTCGATGATGAAAGTGTGAAAACGTTTTGCGCATTTTATGATTCCGATAGTTTTGTTTTAGAAGTTTAGCTGCTACAATTATGTTGCGATCATTAACGTTATCAAAATGACAATATGTTCTATTAAAACGAATAAGCTGTGACATATAAACCCCGAAAGACATAGCCTTAGGGAGGTCACCAACCAAGAAAGGAAAATTTACAGTTCCAAAAATGAACTCATCTCTTTTATCATAAATTTTGGAAGAAACAGTACCATTAGAAACAGTCAAAAGTAAATCCAAAAACGGGGCTTCAGAGTCATCAGAATTAGCGTTATTTAACTGTAATTCTTTTGGATAAACTCTATCGACTATTAGATAAAAATAAACATTATCAATATATAAAAGATCATTCAAATATCAAGAGGTAGAGTTAAAAGCCTCAATAACATCGGTTTGTTTATTTTTAGATACGGAAAACATGAATTATTTTTCATAACAAAACAGAAGCAAATCTGCAACAAAAGGAGCACAGTTTGTACCTATCGGAATACCAACTACTTGTCTAAATAATTGAGATCCAAAACTTTTACAGATATTATCCAATAAATAGGAAACTGCCTCGCAAACCACTTGACATGGCCAATATTCATAAGGAATATTATCATCTCAAGAAGCAAAATAAGCATTTCTATCATTTCAGGCACTTTTCGCGAAGAAAAATAGTTTTAATTAAAGTAAACAGTTTTTTCTTTAATGAGATTATGAGGTAAAGTTGTGTAAAGAGTAGAAAAATCAAAAGTCGACAAACTAGATCCACGACAACATCTTGCTTTCAGTTTATTTAAAACTTCACTTGAATTCTTTATAGACCAAAACAAGTTAATGCCAGAATTTTCGTAAGCCTTTTCACAGTATCCAGAAACATGCTTTTTATTAGCTGTTAAACATGACGTAAGTAATTTAGAAAGTTCGGTCGTCGTACAAGAACTAGAATTGGCTATGAAAAGAGCTTTATAAGGATTTTGTGAAGCTTCGTTGACCAGTATTATGTAGGAAGTTTTTATTGGTTTTCCGTTATACTAACATTGAATCTTGGCATGCATTGGAGATGTTTTTTGACGATAGTAGTTTCATCTTCAGGAACGTAGTACATTTAACTTTATTTCGACATAACTTAACAATCTTCAGCTGGATGGACAGCATGACCGTAGAAAATCTCCACGGAAGAATGTACCCGAAGCCAGTGGGAATAGAGCTCGTGATCTCCTGATCATCAACCAGTCGCGCGCACGACATTGACACTGAAACTGGCTTTTGTCATGGTTTCGTATATAGCTATTATATGTTGCATACATTTATACTATATCAACTTTTAAGAACTAACTTCCATTAAAACCGTGTTGTATAGGTAGTTTATATTCCGAACTTTTATGTACTATCAGCTTATTAAAACTAACATCCATTCAAAGCGTAAAGTGATCGCATTTGACATACATTTATTATTACTATCAAGTTGTAAGATCTAACGTCAATTCCAAATGTGATCGTATATAGCAATTATGTGTTTCTTAATTTATATTCTATCAACTTAAAAGGATTACCGTTCATTGAAAACGTGTTCGTAAATAGGCATTATATGTTTCATACATTTATATACTATCATGTTGGGACAGCTATCACCCATTCAAAATACCTGCCCAATGTAGGTGTAATTCCACGTCATATCAAACAATTGAAATGGGTTTTTAAGGCTGATGATATAAGATTTAACTGCATGCTCAGAATTAATTCTTGGAAGCGCTTCACCAGATGTGTTGGTCAGCGGAAGAACAGAACAGTTTCCCATGGTATTGTCGATTACGTATCTCGCTCCTGTAAAAAGAACAGATCTGTCACCATCACGTGAACAAGTCCATGAAATGAAGACCCCCCCCCTAAACCCCACTTCATATAGAGAAAATGGGGTTTACGGGGCTATACATTATTTTTTATTATTTCTGCTCCAATACATAGGTTGTGGGTACTCGTTAGAACCGCCTCAATGAGGCGGTTCTGACGAGCCGCTTCAATGAGACGGTTCTAACGAGAACCCATAACCTATATTTTGAGCATTTATAAGAAAAATATCATAGATTTTGATCAGAAAAGTAGCCATTTTGGAGATGTGAAAAATGCACCATGTCGTACGGGTGTGTTATCGTAATGCTAAGTCAGGCGGCATTTCAGCTTACATTTCAGCTGACATTACAAACATCCTTATGAAATTTGGCTTCAGTTTGCATATTTACTTAGTACTTTGTAGAAAAAAAAAGAAAATACTGCACAAAAGTGACCTCAAACTCAAAATTAAAACTACCCCTTGCAAACTTATCAATGTCTACTTTTATATATTATGAATCAATGTAAGTAGTATCTAAAATACTATTAATCCTAAATAATGAGAAGATATTATAAAGAATAAATTCATGCTCTGATTATGTGTGATTCTTTATTACTTTTTTGCCAATAGACAAAGAGCAGTTAAACCTGAGGGATCAAACATTTGTTGCCTGAAGAAAATGATTTCACGTAGCAGATATTCCGCTATTTTCCGCAGGAGAGACAATTTTTTCTGAGTTTCTGTCCATTAAAGGAAGACTTTGCACCAAAAATTCTTTCTTACAGACTAAACCCGTATTGACAAAAGATGCAAAGATACGTTTGAAAGACTTGTCTCTCCTACCCGTTCCCCTGAACATGCATCTCGTAATATGACAAAGTTTGTTTGTTTGGTGTGTGTAACGCCCCAGTTAACGCTATATAGGTCATATCGAGCCGGTCAGTTTACGTTTCCACACTTGTACTGGGCAAAGTTAAACAACAACCTCTAACCACTACATGTATATTCTTTCTCCAAAAAACTACAACAGTGAATGGGAGAAAACGACCATAGAAAAGATTCCGTGAATAATCTTCACGAAAGAATGCTGCCGACACCAGGCTTGGGGCCAATTACATTTGAAAGTAATTGATTAAATTACAATTACTTAGCCCTAAAAATGTAATTGATTAAATTACAATTACAACATCATATGAATGTAATTGATTAAATTACAATTACTTTTACAATGTAATTGATTAAATTACAATTACTTTTGCAACAAATTATTTAGAAGTACTACAGGCATGACACTTCAACTCATGTTAAACAAATACTAATACTAATAATTAATGGATGTTCATTTAAACTACATGATTAAAATGAAGCACAGTCTCAAACAAACTTAATTCAGAACTAAATTTATGTAAACTCTCTTTTAGCTTTTGTAAAGTTCTACCAGCACTTTTGAGTTGATATAGTAAATACATCCATTGTGAACAATGCACAAGTTGTCATAACCAAAACCAAAATCAGCTATCCGAATTACACTTTATCACCATCAGTTTTTCAAAAGTTGCATCTTTCAGTCTACACATACAGACAGCAGACAGACTAGACAAAAAGTGAAGACCCGGATCAGGCTGCTCATGGAGGAGCAGTCTTCATGTAGGAGCAGTTTGATCAGCGTACAGACTTTTTACATAATTTCAGCACAAATTGATATAATGCAATCAATATTTTCAGATGAACTGTTTGAAGTGTTAGAATTTCAGTATGTAAATCAGTCTCAATGGTCAGTATGTGATTAAAACTAAATTTATCAACACAAACCTACAGACAAAATTTAGAGTTGATATTGTTTTTCACAGTTACATGTCAAATAAAGACAAACAGTCATGCAGTTTTTCACACCCGAATGCAGATGGTTACTCAACAGAACAATAGAAAATTATAGATGCTATACAATTTACCTCTGAAAAGAACTGTAAAATATGTATAAAAAATTAACATCTGAAAAGTTTGTTATAATCACCTAGAAATTTTCAAAAAGATACCTTTTCTACCAAAAGATGCAAATTAAAAGGCAAACAAAGTGTACCCTGATCAGACTGTTCTTCTAGACAGTCTTATCTGAGTATGCACTGTTTGACCAGGCCTGTCTGTCCGATACCTTAGGAACATTATGGTAGTTGATAAAAATACTCTGACTCCATTGCTTTACCCTATTCTCTGTTTTATCCATACCTTACACAGTTTAAAGGGAGACAACTACATGTATATGACTGACTTTATTTCACTTGTGCAGACCTTAAACTGATTTGAAAAACATTGAGCACATACATTAACTTTTATGAAAGGTAACAGTTTGAACATGTCTAACTACAATTTGTTAGGAGTTACTAAGATGATGATGTAAAGAATTGGTCTGATGTCCAGAATCCTGATATTTTTGCACAAATTCACAATTTATACATGTAAATGTAATCAAATTGTAATCAGAAAATAATCATGATTACAGGCAAAAATATGGAAGTAATTGATTAAATTAAATTACTTGTAATCAGAAAAATGTCTGATTACTGATTACATGCGATTACTTGAAAATATGTAATCGATTACAGCTGATTACGATTACAGATTATGATTACCCCAAGCCTGGCCGACACGGCAATAATCAAACGTTAAAGTGGAGCGCGCCTGAGTATTCATTGAATATATATAAACAAATATGGCAGTACCTATATGATAGTCGTGTATTTCTGTAATAGGGTTAGTTGTATATGTAGGATACTGTGAAACCAGTGGTCTGTAATCCTTTCTGTAATGTCCTAAGTAGCTATTATACCAAATCTGTTATAAGAAATATCCATCAGGTTAACAAATACGTGTTATGAACACGCTTGTAAACCCGACTTTATACAGAGAAATTAGGGCTTTACGGGGTGTTTAGTATTTTCCATATCTTTGCTTGAAACCTAGACTGTGGGTACTCGTCAGAACCTCCTCAATAAAGCGGCTTTTGAACCAGCATCCGCAATCTATACTTGGACTAGGAATAAGAAAAAATATTGACCATTTTCATATGAAACATTTTGACTAGAAATAAGAAAACATATTGAACATTTTCACATGAACAAACTTGTTCAAGAGACACCAAAGACGCCATTATAGCGCCATTATATCGCACGAGTGTGTTATCGTAACTCATGATTAATCTCAACAAAGAATGCAGTCAGTCCTGGCTTAGATTTTAAGATAAGATCTGGATACCCGAAGTGCCCTTATGCCCGAGTACACAGTTTCAGGATCAAAAATTTTCGAATTACTGCAGAGTCAAAATAGGTAATGTATTGACAATCCGACATCCAAGTGTAAGAATACAAAACGTTATAATATTACCGAGGAGGATTTGCCATAATAAGAATTTATTCAAGCTTATTCTGAGATTGTAAATTCCCATGGAAACATTAGATAACAACTCCATGTAGTCGACGGAACACAGTCTTGACCCCACGATATATAAAGAAAGTGGGAATTACGGGGGTTTTTATTATTTTTCCTTATTTTTGCTCAAATATATAAAGAGAACACACAAGCTATATTTGAACTGAAAAACAAACATTTTCATCCAAAAATGCTAACTGTTGAGACACAATGATATTTTGTCGTAATGTTAACCCTTGTCCTGCTAAGCCCAGATATGTATTATCTTTCAAACAATGTAGATTCAGATCAGATGGCTTCTGAAGAAGCCATCTGATCAGGATCTACATTGTTTGTCATTCAGATTGTGAATTTGTTGCAATAATTTGCATCAAGTAATCTGATTGGTTGATAATCGGCAGTGGTCGTGGCAGATTAAAATATTCAGCAGGACAAGGGTTAACATTTTTCTCAAAATATCGGTAGAATGGACTTTGCATGGATGCCTAGTCCACTGACTACGTAATACTGTGCTTTTACGTCCAACCAACAGCTTAGGTCATACGCAGACGGGACCTAGGTTTAATGACTCATCCAAAAGTCTTAAGACGTCCAAGCAACAGCTTCGGTCATACGCAGACAGGATCTAGATTTAATGACTCATCCGAAAGTCTGAAAAACTCGGAATCGAACCCAAGACTGCTGTTTTAGAGATGAGTAGCTTATCCACTACACCACTGAAGATTCTGTAATTTCACTGTGGTAATATGGGTAATACATGTAAAAATAATATTTATGAGAGACGATATCACAGAAAAAAATCTAAACAAATTTACTCACATCTTCATAAGTAATAAGCTGTTCATCTGTATTAATAACCTCTACTCTGTAGTAGAAACTCTGTGGTAATGCAGGAGCAGCCCTGGTATTCTTCCGCCCTGGACAAATCACGCCTTTTGGTGTCTGCAGAAAAGCATTTGGAAATATTTGAAACCAAAATTGCTGGCTTCTTTAAAGAAACAATTATTTATGAAAAGAGACTTATCGAGTCTGTTTTTAAGTTGGTATATGAGACCAGCCCTGCGAAGATTCAGATCAGAGTCTGATCGGAGTATTCACAAGGTTTTGGCTAATGATAAATACGCGATTCTAAGAGGTCTAAGCCCGCCAAGGCAAACTGATCCGAATTGGACCATCCATGCATATAAATAAGTTCTGAAGTTAGATCCTTTGGAAGCAAGGAATACATCAAATAAACGAAAATAGCAGACTCAGTTTTATTGAGTCTGTTCATGACCAGTACTGAAATGTGCAACTCTATTGGTTTCATTGGGCGGCAGAGCTTGAGACGCCATCTCATCTCAAAGTCGGGTAAAAGTCCCATAAAAGTAGAACCAACGTCTCCAAAGAGACCAATATAGTGTTGACGGGGACGTTAAACCTCAATGCAAGCAAAAATGGTTCTAATTTCTGATCGCAAACATTATTTGTAGATTTATATAACTTGTTATCGACGGTACTCTTTTGAAAAGAGGGCTATATTGATTTTCGCTTATTCGATGTTGACGCCCTAGAGACTATGTACTATGCAGTTTATATGTGACAACTTATCCGTTTTGCTATAGCTTATCTTCGCGTTGGTTGCTTTTGCGTGTCAGAATAACTCCAGAAGCAGTTTTCAGTATCATGAAAGGCGCGGGACAATTTCTTGGTTTTATCGTTGTCGTGACGTTTGATTTCTTGACATGAGCTGCATCGTAAGTACCCTATTTATGCCATTTGCTGAACAACAAAGACGTAGCTCAAATCCTCATGTTTATTTATTTAAAATATCAAATCTTGTTATTCTGTGTAGCTGAGCAAATCAGTGGGTTTCTAACCTTGTCAAGAAAAATGATCTGTTTGTGAAACACGAACATGTCATCGGTCCGAGATCATTTTTTTTCTTTAAAGTGGCTCAGGTGTCAAAGTCAAGGTCAAAAGTCAAAATGTTTTGAATGAGGGGGAAGCCCATGTCACAAAGAACCTGCAGGCCAAATATGAAGGCTCTACATGAAACGGTTTAAAATTTATGACCAATGATATTTGTTTCTTTACAGTAAGTTAAAGGGCAAGGGCAAGGTCACATTTTTGTATGAGTGGGAAGCCCTTGTCACAAGGAACCTATGTGCCAAATATGAAGGCTCAAACGGTTGAAATGTTACGACCAATGTTATGTTTTTCTTTCAAGTAGGCCACAGGTCAAGGTCAAGTAACAGTTAAATTTTTTTTATAAGTTGGAACCCCTTATCACAAGAAGACTATATGCCAAATACAAAGGCTCTATCTTAAACAGTTCAAAAGTTATGACCAATGTTATTTTTTTCGTTAAAGTGTGCTATTGGTGGGAAGCCCTAGTCAGAAGAATCCATTATGCCAATTATGAAGGCTCTATCTCAATTGGTGCTAAAGCTATGACCAATGTAAAGTTGTCCAACCAACAAACAAACTGACAGAGAAAAAAACAATTTGTGCCTCCCCCACCTCCCTGCCACAATTATGCCGGGGACATAAAAACAGGAGACGAGTTTTCTTGTGACGAGGCTTATATGATAAGCATTTGGAAACGCTTATGACACGGGGACTGTCAGGTCTGAGTTTTGCAGATATTTTGTTTGTTAAACCTTAAGAGTATTGGAAGCTTTACTTTTTCTGTCTAATTCAGAAAAGTATTGCCAGGTGCAAAATACTGGATATTCAAAAATTCAATACAAAATAAATGCTATGCAACGCTGAACGTGTTTGGTTGTATGCCTTTCATAGTGGTCAACTTATCTTTTTACAAATATGTATTTTGCGTCAGGTATTGAGATCTTAGAAAGAATGTAGTTGAAAACATTGTTCATTTTTTTCGTTAATAAACTTTGTAGATATGTGTTAAGAAGATCAATTTCTGTTATTTCTTAATAGTCAAAACTTATAAAGTTCTTGGTATTAGATTTTGTGAATAAGTGCATCGATATTTGATCCATGCAGCAGGAATAATAAGAAAAGTTAGTTTTACTATAGTTCTGTTGTATCCATTCCGCTCAATAGCATCCATAGCAATTTTGCAACTGTGGACCCTTGCATTGTCCTGTTGGAGCAGAATCCCTTTGGAGAGTTTACCTCGGCGTTTTTCACGAATCGCAGTTCTCAGTTGGTCGAGCTAATTTGCATAATACGCACCTGTTATTGTATTATTCTTTGCTAGAAAGTCCAACATTACCCGCCTTCTGCGTCCCAAAACACTTGCCATCACCTTGCCAGAGGGTTGCGTTTTGAACTTCTTTGGCCACGGAGACCCCGGCCCTACCCACTTGCGACTTGAATCTATTCTCTGGATCATAATAATGGACCAGGTCTTATCTACAGTCACCCGACGTGAAAGAAAATCATCTTCCTTTGACCTAAACCGCTTCAACAATGCGCTGCATACTGATGCTCTGGTTGCCTTTTGCTCGCCGCTAAGGGATTATGGGACTCAACGGACTGTTAGCGTGTGCATACTCAAGCGATCATGTTAGATTGTTTTAACGCTACCATGTGAAATGTGAAAAGCATTCGCTATTTCTTCCACCTTAATTCGCCTATCAGAGTACACCAGGATACTTTGTTACACATTTCTTCATCGGTGGCATCTGAAGGGCGACCAGACAGACCTGTTTTCGTCTTCTAAAGACGTTTTTCGCGTTTGAATTCCCTAAGGCGGAATTTAAAGTGCAGAAGATCGATAAACATTGGACATTTCGCAATGCATTTCCTGACCTGTTTTCTCTTTCAAATACAAGTAACGAATTACAGCACGGTACTCAACTTTTGACAGAAAGCTTGCTTTTACATCGCTAGCCTTTTATGACGTTAAATATCCTATGAGTGGTAGCAGTTTTGCCCTTATGCCTAAAACATGCATTGAAACAAGGCATGAAAATCTTGGTTGTCTCGGTCAATTGGAAATGGAACGCTGGTTACTGATTGTCTTGCCCTCGTATCAACAATACGTTGATGAATTTTTTCATTCAGGTAGGTTTCAATACGATGAAGCCAACGAGCTGGCTGCTGATTCCATTTGAAATTTTCTGAAACTAGGACATGACATGAAACCCTTCTTTCTATGGTGCGCGTAGTTTACGATTGTATACATTTCATAGTCTTGTTCAAAATTTACGATGTCGTTCGTTAAACCTCTAATCCTTTTTTTTTGGCAAAAATGCTAATATTTTTGCTGAAAAAATGTGAGAAGCTCTACTCACATTTTTTTTCAGCAAAAATACCGGAGTATTTTCTAACGCATTTGGTAGAACACTTAACGTTTCTACCAGAAACGAGTTCGTCCTTTGAACAACTGGACCCTCGTGTATATGACTCAAATAAAAGGCAATGGATTTGTGTTAAACCTGAAAAATACTTGGATCGTTCTCTAGAAACGGTTGATAGTTGAAGAAATCATATATATGATGCAGACTGTACAGTGACCCGTTAGCAAGCTGCTTGTCGGCAATAACCTCTATCCTGACAGGTACCCGTGGATAATTCCAGGCTGTGTTCCATGACTCTAGAGAATACAAAAGATGAAATGCAATAAGGCAAGCTCGTGAAGTAGGGTTCTCATCGCTTGGGCGAACAGCAAAATCTCAGGCGAGCCTGCGCACATGCGCAGTCTCGCCAGAGCCTTTACTGCTCGCAGACATATAATGGAGACCTTGAGATACTTGCATGCGTCAAACCCTATACGTTGGTAACGTTCTTGCTGGCTCAATCAAAAACAAAGAGTAGCAGTTCATATACAACATGGAAATATTTGACTGATGAATTTTACTGAATCACTTGAAGGGGAACGTTTATCTATCTATCTATCTATCTATCTATCTATCTATCTATCTATCTATCTATCTATCTATCTATCTATCTATCTATCTATCTATCTATCTATCTATCTATCTATCTATCTATCTATCTATCTATCTATCTATCTATCTATCTATCTATCTATCTACCTACCTACCTACCTACCTATCTATCTATCTATCTATCTATCTATCTATCTATCTATCTATCTATCTATCTATCTATCTATCTATCTATCTATCTATCTATCTCCTCTGCGGGGTCTGCATGACGTGTCACTTATGAAGAAAACGCAAAAAGCATGAAAGTGAGTCTATGTCAAGATGATAGTTTAAAAATTATATCGACAAGAGACTGAGAAATAAAATCTAAAAACAATTAACTTTAAAAACTTTTGGTACGGACTAACTAAGGCAATCAGATAAAAACATGCAATGTGTGTCTAGGGCTTGGGGAACTACAACTTTAGAATATCTGACTTGAACGAATCAAGACTGAGAAGTTACAGCTACCTCTCGGAGGGGATGCACTTGCCATATTTTACTCTTTTAAGTTTTCGAGAGAGACAACATAATATTTCCCGCTAATTTTCTAGGAACTGAGTCCTTCTAAAAAAGGAATCTACTTTTAAAAGAAAAGACTATGCCCCTCCCTATTGACAAAATGGGCCACAAAGCTTTCAAAGAGTTATCATTCTTTCATCTGACCATTGTTCAGTTAAATGCTTTCAACTTTCAATACAAGCAATCTCATCAGGATCAATTCTGTTTGACCTGTAGTATGTACCTGTGCAAACAGCGTTGATCTAGATTAGACGGCTCACATTACGATAACACACCCCTGCGACATAGTACATTTTTTCACACCTCCAAAATCATTACGCAAACACGCCTATAAAAATACATAGCCACCTTTATTGCCGAAAAAATGAAAATTTTGTGATGAAAAATTGTGATATTTTTCTTATTTCTGCTCAAAATATAGATTGTGGGCACTCGTTAGAAACGCCTCATCGAGGCGGTCCTAACGAGTACCACAATCTATATTTTAGAGCAGAAATGAGCAGAAATAAGAAAAATAAGGTATACCCCCGGAAACCCAAGTTTTTCTATATAAAAGTGGGTTCAAGGGGTTCAAAATTATATAGGCGTGTTTTCGTGATGTAGCTACTTTTCAGATGAAAAGCCATGATTATTTTTCTTATTTATTTTCCAAACATAGGTTGTGGGTGCACGTTAGAACGGGCGGTTCTAACGAGTACCCACAACCCATATATTTGAGCAGAAATAAGCAAAATAATGTTTAACCCTGTAAACTACAGTTTTCTCCATACATAAAAGTGTGGTTTAGGAGGGTGTTCATTTCACGGACTTGTCAACATGATAAATTCAAAAGTGGGACAGTCCACTTAAGAAACTCCGGGATCAAACGGTTTAAGAACATTTTTTGAAGAAATCACGCCTTGACAGCTGATGGAACAATGTTATAATCGAATAGATTCGAACTGACTCTTACGTGCGAAGTAGTAGTCTACCAACATGGTGCTGTTCACCTCCCATCTGCCACATCCCTGCCAGTGATCTACTGATATCCCTCTCACGCTGCCGTTTCCAAGATACACCTGTAGAATATGTCATGCAATAGAATGGAAATAGATTGTCTAAATAACACTGAAGGATAGTTAGCAACAATATCCGATCTGTGAACAATCTGATCTGTGAACAATCTATTTTACTATACTGACTGCAACAGAATGTTCAAAGACTAGCTGTAGATCATCTCAATATCACTGCATTATGTGAAAGGTGAAATAAGGATAGTACGCATGCATATGTCGTTTACCTGCCAATATGCGTTGTTCATTGTTGCTACATATCGCAGAAAATTGCAAAGGTTTAATGAACTGGTGTTGTTCATTGTTTTCTACATACTACAAAAAATGTCAAGATTAAGTGAACTTTTATTGATTTTATTCAGATCATGGCATTCACTTCTATTTTATACATAAGCCCATAATATTAGACCCTATAGCATTTTAGTTCACTTATATAGAAATTGCAGTCTGAATACTGATGCATTTAGGGCAGTTAAAATAATTAATCAATTTGTTCATTCCATTTAGCATATAGCAATTTTTTCATAAATGTAATTCTCTACTGGTATAATTACAATGTAGTTTTGATGATTCCGTTTAGGTATTGAGCTTAATGCATGGATCGAGCTTAGGTTCGACTTCTGTAATCAAACTTTTCTGACTGCATGTATGCATACACATAATTAGGTCAAGATATAAATATCCAGAAGAAAATAATGCCTATCATTCAAATGAATGAGTTGTGATAGATTAGCTGAAATGTCCATGATAAATTTTATATTATAGTGCAACTGTAAATAAAAAAGCTCATTTATATTTGAAGTGTCCTTCAAAGCAATAGCACCTCTTTCACTTTGAAAACACTATCCCCCCCAGTTTTTGAAAAACAGAAAGTGCGTCATTGGATTATTGTAGAGGTGAGTCCTGACAAATTTACATGAAACATTGCAACAGTGAAAATGATATGAAGTTATTAGATTGTCTGAAGATCGGACAGTGGAATTAAAAAAGTTAAAAGATACAATGTAGTCTAAAATCGCTGGAAGAAAATATATCAGTTAAAATAATGCAAAATGATTGTTTTCAAAAACGTTTAAAGTTAACTAATTGTGGAGGGATTGCAAATTAATCTTTCTTAAACTTATTCTGATATCATGGTGATCTATTGAATGGTTGGTTACAATGAGGCGGTTCTAATAAGCACCCACAACCTATGTTTGAAGTATAAATAAAATATATCACATATTTTCATCAGAAACGTAGCCATTTCGGAGATTTGCATCACGAAAGCACGCCTATATAAATCTGACTCCCTTGAACCCCACTTTTAAATAGCAAAACTGGGGTTTAAGGGGTATATATTATTTTTCTTATTTCTGCTCTAAAATATAGATTGTGGGTACTCGTTAGAACCGCCTCGATGAGGCGGTTCTAACGAGTGCCCACAATCTATATTTTGAGCAGAAATAAGAAAAATATCACAATTTTTCATAATAAAATTTTCATTTTTTTCGGCGATAAAGGTGGCAATGTATTTGTATAGGCGTGTTTTCGTAATGTTTTGGAGATGTGAAATAATGCACTGTTATCGTAATGTTTACCACTCGTGTAAGATCTCATTTGTCATGTACATACCGCTTCATAATCTGTCTCGTCTTCGAAGCTTATCTGCCAGGTGGGGTAGGTCATATGTAAACCATTGTCAGTGGAGGTAAAGCCAAACAACCATGTACTGTAGATGTCCCGGCTAGTCGTTAGTTTCTGAACACTACAGTCTCTGTCTAAAATATAAAAAGAGAGATAATCGACACACGTATCTGGGCTACGACAAGCGAAAACATGTCTTCGAGCATATGCGCCCATCGAAGACACAAATCAGCATGCGTACACAGATCAAAATACAGCTTTCCTGGTGTCAGTTGTTCAAAACATCGTTCGCTTAACGAGCTCGTTAGTGCTCATATTGTTAACTCTTCTAGCACGTTTAATACTTTAAATTTTGGTATATTAGCATATTTGTCACAATAAATGATCAAAGTTTTAACGATACGTTAACTAACGACGTCAGTATTGAACAACTGGCCCCTGGTCTCCGTGACGACTTTTTATGTCTCTGGGTATCAACATAGCCTCATTAGCGACCAGCGAAGATTCAGTTTGCGACCAGCGAAGCCTTAATATGCGAACAGAGAAGCCCCAATATAGGATATGCGGAGCCTAAATATGCGACAAGCGAAGTTTTAATATGCGACCAGCGAAGCCCCAATATGGGATCATCGAAGCTTTAAGCCTAGCGAAGCCTTAATATGCGACCAGCAACGCCTTAATATGCGACCAGCAAAGCCTCAATATGCGACCGGCGAAGCCCGCATCTGCGACCAGCGAAGCCTTAATGTGCGAACAGCGACGACTTAATATCCGACCAGCAAAGCCTCCATATTCCACCAGCGAAGCCTCAATATGGGATTAGCGAAGCCCTAATATGGGACCAATGAACCTTAATATGCGACGAGCGAAGCCTAAATATGCGACCAGCGAAGACTCAATAATCGACAAGCGAAGCCTTAATATGCGACCAGCGAAGCCCCAGTATACGACCAGCAAACCCCAATATGCGAGCAGCGAAGCCTTAATATTCGACAAGCGCAGCCTCAATATGCGACGAGCAAAGCCTTAATATGAGACCAGCGAAGCTCCAATATGCGAGCAGCGAAGACTAAATATGCAACCGGCGAAGCCTCAATATGCCACTAGTGAAGCCTCAATATATAACCAACGAAGCCCCAATATGCGATCAGCGAAGCCGCAATATGCAATCAGCGAAACCTCAATATGCGACCAGCGACGCCTTAATTTGCGATCAGCGAAACCTCAATATGCGACCAGCGAAGCCTTATTATGCGATCAGCGAAACCTCAATATGCGACCAGCGAAGCCTTAATATGCGATCAGCGAAACCTCAATATGCGACAAGCGAAGCTTCAATATGCGACCTGCGAAGCCCCAATATGCAACCAGCGAAGCCTTATATGCGACCAGCGAAGCCTTAATATGCGACCAGCGAAGCTATAATAAGCGACCAGCGAAACTCCAATATGCGACCAGCGAAGCCTTAATATGCGACCCGCGACGCCTCAGTTTGCGATCTGTGAAGCTTCAGTAAGAGTATAAAGTAAGATTTTCCCCTGTAAACACCAGTTTTACTAGATAAAAGTGGGGTTCAAGGGGGTCAAAGTTATATAGGCATGTACTTGTTCTTCAATCCTTACAAGGATTATTATAACATTGGACGTATTGCTTAGACAATAAACAAATAAACAAACTTACCTGTTGTACTTGTGACACAGGAAGTATCGCTTAAACAATAAACAATCTTACCCGCGGTACATGTTCTCCAACATTAAAGGCATTTATTTTTTATTAACGAAGACTATCATTCCATTACATAATGGTATGTCGCCATCAGTGCTGAATGAAGAGACGTCCTCTGTCTTCAACAGGTAAGGGGCCACCTTGGGGGGAAATCAATAGTTTACTAACTGTTGACTACAGTGTTCGTTATTGATTTTAATCTGCTATAGACAGTTTATCACAAGGAGCAATAAAACAATTATGAACACACGATGTGTCCTACTGTTGCAAGAATAGATGCCTTTAATATGAATTACCATAACAAAGGTAGTATTGCTTAGTCAATAGACAGGTTGTACTTGTCTTGTTCTCCATTCTTGCAAGAATTACTACAGCCAAGAAAGTATTGCTTAGTCAACAACTTAACCCTTATCCCGCTGCATAAATTAATTAAGCCACTCCCACTGCTGGCTATCAACCAATCAAATTACTTGATATAATATATTTGTTCAATTCACAAACTGCAAGGCAAACAGTGTAGATCCTGATCAGATGGCTTCTTCAGAAGCCATCTGATCTGGATCTACACTGTTTGCAAAGGTAGGGGTTGTTGTGAACAGCAGGATTAGGGTTAACTTACTTGTTCTTCAATCCTTAAATGACGGGCCTCCGTGGCCTAATGGATAAGAGCGCTGACTCTTAGTCATTAGGTCTCTCACCGCCGTGGGTTCGAGCCTCGCTCGGGTCACGTGTGAGACGCCAAGTTCTGCAACGGAAGGTCAGGTGGTTTTTCTCCGGGTACTCCGGTTTTCGCCCACCTATGATTAACGATCGGCTCGATATGAGTGAAATAATCTTGAAAGGGCCGTAAAACCCAAACCAAAAAAAAAAAAAAAATCCTTAAATGAAGTATTACTTATTCAATAAACACTCTTACTCAGACCGGTTGACTTCTTTTCCCTACAAGAATTATTATAACACATGCACTATGCCAAACTTACCCAACCCGGAAGTAATTGTGAATATTTCATCTGTTGCGTAGTTGTAGATGTGTTTCGTCCAGCTTTCATAGCTGTCTTTGTGTGCTAATGTAAGAGCTGCTCTGTTGCCGAGATAGTCATAATATAATTTAGCATCCACTGTGTACCCCTTATCAATGATGTTAGCTTCAACGTCTACTTGATAGTTATCAGATGCTTTTGGAAAAGACCTGGGAGTTGCCCCTGGTAATAATAAGAATGTTTGTCTATAACATAATACGAAAACACGCCTATACAAATACATCGTAATCTTTATCACCAACAAAAATGAAAAAATTAAGATGAAAAATTGTGATATTTTTCTTATTTCTGCTCAAAATATAGATTGTGGGTACTCGTTAGATCCGCCTCGTTAGAATCTTTCTTAAGAAAAATATCAGTTTTTTTTTTGTATCTGAAAATTTTCAATTGTTTGGTGGTAAAACTTTCAATATATTTGAACAGGCGTGTTTTCGTAATGGAGCGGGGACTTAGACTGTTTTCGTTTAACCCATAAAATTCCTTCGATTAAGCGAACAGTATAGACCCTGATCAGTCGCAAGAGAGCAATTGGATACGACGTCTGAATAAGAAAAAGGCGACGCAGATACAAAAATGATGCATTGATATTTCTAAAAACATTTTTTTCTAAAACTGCAGAGCCAATTTCAGTTAAATTTTATATGCAGCTTCCTGGCAATGGCAGAACAAAAATCGAATGGTTCAGTTCACATGACTACATGACTAAGATGGCCACCATGCCCAAATATGATAACTCTGGGCCAGTTGCCTTGAAACTTAGTATGTAGCTTAATATGACTGAGTACAGCCAAATTTGTCCCAATGATAATCCTAGGTTGACCATGACCTTTCTTTGGACAAGGTCAAATTTGGTCACTCAGGCTTTTGAATGAGAAAGATGTTAAATGGATTTTTTCTCAATATTACGAAAACACGCCTATAAAAATACATTGTAAACTTTACCACAAAAAAATAAATAGATAAAATAAAATAAAATGAAAAATTGTGATTTTTTTCTTATTACTGCTCCAAATATAGGTTGTGGATACTCGTTAGAACCGCCTCATCGAAACGGTTCTAACGAATACACAGAATCTATATTTTAGAGAAGAAATAAGAAAAATAAGGTTTACCCCTGTAAACCGAAAGTGGGGTTCAAATGGGTCAAAAGTATGTAGGCGTGTTTTCGTGATGAAACTGTTGTGATTATGAAATGACTGTATCACTGGTTGGGAGCGTACAGTACACTTAACCCGGATGTTCCGATCTGTATAGTGGACAGATCCTTGTTCCGATATGTCGGGTATGTTTCAGAATGTTTATTTTTGTATTTTGATATTATTAATCATGAGAATTTCAACTTCATAGCAGTAGTTCGGGAAGCATAACTAAAAGTCTTTTCGCCATGCTACCTTGATTTTCTGTTTATTGCTATGATTTCGTTTATTTTCACATTCGTTTTTAGAAAATCATTATCCTACTTTCGATTTTCAAACGCTGCAGCGGTACAATTTAATCAAACTTTGCCAACAACCTTACATGAAACGACTGTAATTGCATTTTTTAATATTTTATGGTGTATTTCGGGGCCGCTTTTATTAATATTTCTAAACATCTTGCCATGTAAAGGGAATTATTTTCAAAGAAAAGGATAGAGAGGTCAAAAACTGGTTTGTATCGCATGTCGCAAAACTGATTTCTCAGAACTGTACGTCGTGTTCCGATCATACTAGTATTGTGTGTCCTGATAATACTTTAGAGCGATTTCGATATTTTCGTAGGGTAACATTTAAATACGTTAACTATTTTGTTTCTGAAATGTGGAAACTTGGCATATACACACTTTCGTTATCGAGTTCTTCATACTGTCTCAGATGAAACACAAAACATGACAAAATGCGCCCAACGAAGATTCAGATCAGCTTGCGCATCCACCCAGTCTGATCAGATTCTTCGCTGTGCGCTTGATGGGTAGCTTACTACTCGAGTTTTTTAACACGGGCAATGAAGACACTGATCAGACTGGGCAGATGCTCAGACTGAGCTTAGTCTTTGCTGGGCGCATAGATCAGTTTTTGTTTCGTAAATAGTCCCATTTTGTTCCTTTCACTAATTTCAGACGTGATGAATTAGTCGTTCGTGGTGGACCCGATGGGTGGGTTCTTTGGCATGACATACTGTTTCAACCTTGTCAAAAACTGTGCCAAATACCATCAATATATCTCAGAGGGTATCCAAGTTATGGTCATCAAAAGATTATATTGTTTGGGGTAATAACTAAAAAAAAAAAAAAAACAGTGCAGCCAGACTCCCAGAGTCATGATTTTCACACATGACACACCTGCATAGCCTCACATATAACTGTAGCAAGTCCAATCATTATGTCTCAAAGACTATCGAAGATATGGCGATCACAGGTTCAGTCATACGATTTTATTAGAAGGGGATATAACTCAAATACCATCGCACCCAGAGTTGTGGTTCCTGCGCATGGCAACCATGTCTCACGCCCCCCCCCCCCCCCCCCGCCAATAGGGGCTTGAAGAAATATATGGGCTGCATGATGCTTCCACGCAGAGCTGAATCCGGCCCGCACACTAGTACTGGTAAACCGCTTAGAGGATCTAAGCCTGTCCAGGAACCGCGGTGCGAGGTTGACCGTCCATATTTTCTATTGGTTTCATTGGGCGACAGGGCTTGAGATGTCATTTCATCTCAAGGTCGGGTAAAAGTCCCACAAAATTGGAAGCAACGTCTCCAAAATGACCTTTACAGTGTTGACGGGGACGTTAAATCTCAAATCAAACAAACAAACAACCATGTCTCAACCTTGCCAAGTAATATCCGTATGGTCATATGTGAGAAGCCAAGTTCTGCTACGAAGGTCAGGTGTTTTTTTCTCTTGGTACTCCGGTTTTCGCTCACCTCAGATTAACGATCGGCTCGATATGAGTGAAATAATCTTTAAAGGGCCGTAAAACAAAAACCAAAAAAAAAAAAATAAATAAATAAATAAATAAAAAAATAAAAAATAAATATATAAATAAATAAAATAAAAAAATATCCGTATATCTCAAAGGGTTTCTGACCTATGGCCATCACAAGATTATTTTGTCAGAGGAGGTAACTCAAAAACCAATGCACCCAGAGTCGTGGTTCTTGCCCGTGACAGGCTTGCTTAACTTAAAAAATCAACATGTCTCGAAGACTGTTGAAGATATGGCGATCACAAGATAGTCATACAATTTTATTAGCAGGGTAGATAACTCAACTACAATAATATCCATGACATCCAGAGTTGTGGTTGTTATGAATGACATGCCGTCTCAACCTTGTGAACAATTATGCCAAGTATCATCAATATACCACAATGTTATTTTGTCAGGGACGGTAACTCAAAAACCAGCGGTTCTTGCAAATGGCACGTCTGCTTAACCTCATGTTCAACAGTATTAAGTACTATCAACATGTCTAGAAGAATATTGGAGATATGGCGCTCAAAAGATAGTCATCCTTTTTTTTATTGCAAAGGAGATAATTGAAATGCCACGGCACCAAGAGTTGTGGTTCTTGCACATGACATGCCTGCTTAACCTCATGTACAACTGTACCAAGTACTATCAAGAGGTCTCTAAGAGTATGGGAGATATAGCGATCACAAGATAGTCATTCTATTTTATTTGAAGGAGAGATAATTCAAACGCCATTGCACCAAGAGTTGTGGTTCTTGCGCATGACATGCTGCGTCAACCCTGTGAGCAATTGTGCCAAGTTTCATCAATATATCTCGAAGGGTATTTGAGTCATGGCGATCATAAGATAGCCATTCTAATTTATTGGAAGAGGAGATAATTCAAATGACATGGCACCAAGAGTTGTCGTTCTTGTGAATGACATGCTGCTTTAACCTTGTGAAAAATTGGGCCTAGTTTAATCAATATATCTCGAAGGGTATTGGAGTTATGGCGATCACAAGATAGTCATTCTATTTTTTTCGAAGGGGAAATAACTCAAAAACCATGGCACCAAGGGTTATTGTTATTGCCCATTACACGCCGTCTCAACCTTGTTTACAATTTTATCAAGTATCATCAATATATCTTGAAGGGTATTGGAGTTATAGAGATCACAAGATAGTCATTCTATTTTATTGGAAGGGGAGCTAACTCAAATAACATGGTACCCAGAGTTGTGGTTCTTGCGCAAAACACGCCTTCTCAAAATTGTTTGCCATTGTGCCAAGTATCATCAATATATCTCGAAGGGTATTGGAGTTATGGCCATCACAAGATTGCGTCTACGCCGGGACGGACGACCGGACGCCAAGCCGACCGCTATTACCCCCGAATCTATTCGGTCGAGGGATGAAAAGGAAAATATCTTTCACAGACTGGTCCACAGCTCTTCATTTCTTTGTATAAATGTATAAATATTGAACAAATAGCCCGTAAGTAATCATATCACTCAGGTCGTTTTGCATTTCTGTGCAGTCTGATCAGAGTATTTGCTATGCGTTCTGTGGATGAAGAGAGACGAGTGACGATGCGACTCATTTTGTTAAATATTTCGTACCTGAAGACAGTCCTCGAAGGCTGGCTCCTTTGGCCGAGTGGTAAAGACCTCTAGTCCGTAGTGCTCTAAAGGTTCAATGAATAAACACAGCACATGCAATTTCTCCAAGATTTCGGGAATTTAAAGGTAATTAATATTTTTTACGTAGCTTTGCTATTGTTGAAGCATTATCATCTTATTGCATAGACAAATACTGCAATGTACCTTTGAATAACTTACACACATTAATAGCGACATCCCATACAGTCAAAACAAAGTATCTTAAGACAAGCTATACAGTAAATATGAGACATAGCATACAGTCAGAAATTTTTTGGGATGGTCAGTCTTGCTCTTCGTGTGATTTCGTGTGGAATTCTAGAGGCACTTATTTTTAGTACAACTCATTATAGATTATTACTCTATCTTAAAACTGTCTTAAAAGATATTTTTCTTTCGACCAAAGCTCTCAATTGGTCGAATTTCGGGTCACAGGTGAGGTGTGATTCTTACAAACACTAGTGATTTGCAGCTGAAAAATAGATTTAGAGCATAGAAAACGACATCTTGCCGTGCCCAAAGATGGTCAGCATGGAAAACAAAATAAATGAAACACACTTACCAAGTTATTTATGTCCAAAAAAATAAATATACAAATATAGAAGACAGACCACGCACATACACCTTCAAGGTCATAACAAACGACAAGGATCTGTCCACTATACAGATCGGAACATCCGGGTTACGTGTACTGTACGCTCCCACCCAGTTATATGCACTTTATGGATGTCTGTGAATGCTATTAAATGTCATTCAGCGACCACGCCCCCGGGTGTCCATCAACGTTTCAAAGTACATGGTCTCTGAAACTGCTGGGTCAATTTCAATTTGGACATCTCCTTCCTGATGCCCGGGACTTCAGTGGAGCGCGGGCCATGTTTGCAGATGTTGGCTCGGTGGGGGGACGCCTATAAGTCCGCGGGTGGGCGTCTCTTACGTGATGCCTCCAGTAGACCTGTCTCACGAGCTACGTCGGTCGGTGTGTGCTCAGAGGGGGATGTGCTGTGTTTGCCGGGGCTTGTCCATCATCCGTTTCAGTTTCAGAACTTTGGGGTTGAGACACACTGATGACGATTAAATATCAGAAAGGCTTCTGTGTCATTAAATTAGGTATAGTTACGCCTTAATGAAAGGTATAGTTACGCTTGAATGAAAGATCGGTTAAATTGTTTCATCTTGTAAATTGTTTCACCTTGTAACATAGTGAAAGAAAACTTTTTTTCAGGTTATGGTCGCCAAAACACATCAGGACAACGCATTGATGCACTGTAATGTTATCTTAAATGAATGTAGAAAAAACATGAGGCGGTTCTAACGAGTACCAACGATCTGAGGGATATGGCTGTTTGTGTAGCTTTTTTGAATTGAATTTAGGTTTAACTTCCCCGTCAATACTATTTAGCTCATTTTGGAGATCTTGCTTCCAATTTTGTTGGACTTTCATCCGCCATTGAGATGCAATGGCATCTCAATCCGTGCCGCCCAATGAAACCATTAGGGTTATTATGCATGGGCGGTCCGACTCGCACCTGTTTGCCTGAGCAGGCTTAGACCTTCTTAGCGGTTTACCAGTAATCATGTACGATCGGTTTCAGCTCTACAAGCCCCGATAGGCGGAGGCTATGTTTGTGTAGCTAAAAACTGGAATCTATTGCTTTAAGCTAATATTTATGATGTTCTTAGTTCTGCTTCAACTATAGGTTGTCTGTTATCGCTAGAACCGCCTAAATGAGGCGGCTCAGACGCGTTCCAACAATATGTTTGTCTTGTGTGTTTGTTTTTTTTTTGTTTTTGTTTGGCAATATCATGGCTGTATACTTAAAAGACAAACTCATAGTTGATTTTCATTGGGGCACATAAACACAGCATAGGGACAAAGTACTCATGCTTTATTCTAAACATCTGAGATATTTTATTTAATATAGTCCAATGCTATCTTGTAAGAGACGCCCTGCTGAAGTGATTCTTAAATATATTCTCATTACACGCTTCTTCTCATATGAAATATCTGTTAAACTGTTTCACCTTGTAAATTGTTTCACCTTGTAACATAGCGAAAAAAAACATTTGTTTTTCAGGTTATGGTCGCCAAAACACGTTAGGACAACGCATTCATGCCCTGTAACGTTATCTTTAATGAATGTAGAAAGAACATGAGGCGATTCTAACGAGTACCAACGATCTGAGAGATATAGCTGTTTGTGAAGCTTTTTTGAATTGAATATAGGTTTAACGTCCCCGTCAATACTATTTAGCTCATTTTGGAGATCTTGCTACCAATTTTGTTGGACTTTTACCCGACATTGAGATGAAATGGCATCTCAATCCCTGTCGCCCAATGAAACCATTAAGGTTATTATACATGGACTCGCACAACTTTACCTGGGCAGGTTTAGACCTTCTAAGCTGTTTACCAGTAGTCATGTCCGATCGGTTTCAGCTCTACAAGCCCCGATAGGCGGAGGCTATGTTTGTGTAGCTAAAAACTGGAATTTATTGCTTTAAACTAATATTTATGATGTTCTTAGTTCTGCTTCAAATATAGGTTGTCGTTTATCGTTAGGACCGCCTATATGAGACGGCTCAAACGCGTTCCAACAATATGTTTTTCTTGTGTGTTTTTGTTTCTGTTTTGATATTCTTTGGGGTTTTATAGACAGAATCTCGTAAATATAGTTCACCCTTGTGAGGACCACCTTTCTCTGTATAAAGTGGATGGGCTTTACAATCGTTATCATCACACGGAATTTTAACGGGCTTGTTAACGGATTCGTGAATTTCTGGGAATGTTGTATCAGCATTTCTAGCCTTACCAACACTGTCTTCAGCAGGCATGTTTTCATCAGCGGCAGTATCATCGACATAGTACGGAACATCTTCGGGAGCATGGCCCTTCGTTGTGCTGCCTGTGAAACAAATGGATGGATATTAAGAAAATCCAACAGCCAGAAAACAAATGATATTACATGTTGGAGGAAAACAGAAATCTACGCTTCAGAACGTTTTCCGATTGCTTAATGGACTAGTGTCCTCTTCAAGAACACTTATCAGTCTCAAGCGTCCCGTAGTCACATTCACTATATAAGCCGAAAGGCCATAAGCATTCTCCAATTTGTTTTCCTTCAGCTCCACGTTTACAGGAAACTAGTATAGGTCTTGACGCATGCCTGCTACCACTACTACAAGGTCTGCCTGTTTATGCAACAACAACAAAAAAGAATCCTGAATTAGACTTCGTTTAATCTTTAAATTCCTGTACTGTAAGCAAACAGTGTAGATCCTGATCAAACACCACGGTCTGTGGTGTCTAATCTGGGACTATATTGAATGTCAAAGTCCCGTTTTGGGAAGCTATGCCTATATGGGCTATCTAAAAAAACTTTGGGTACTTGCGGGGTCATAATTTTAATTGACATCATTTGCATCATTTGTCATTGACAATAATGTAGACAACACCAATATTATTATTTTTGGGTCGTTTGATCAAGGTAACATTGACCCTCAGAATGCCAAGAAATATACGTGATTTTAATATTAATTAGCAGGACAAACATTGGCCTAGTGGGTGAGATCGCTGACTCTTAATCATTAGGTCTCTCACCGCTGTGGGTTTGAGCCCGGCTTGGGTGACATGTGAAATGCCAAATTCTGCAACAGAAGGTCATGTGTTTTTCTCTCCGGATACTCCGGTTTTCGCCCAATTCTGATTAACGATCGACTCGAAATAGATGAAATAATCCTGAACGGGCCGTAAAACCAAAATTTAAAAAGAAAAAAAGGACGGACATTTGCTTCTGATCTGAGTTTGACTGATTTATTAAATTCATGTGCAGTAAAAATGAGCAGAAAAATAAGTTTTGTCACATCGATTTCTAGTCTTTTGTTTGTTTGTATTATGAGCCCCGCCAAGCGAATTTGGGTCTTCGAGCATTCCGTCATGACAAATTTCAACTGCGCATGCCCAGTCATTCAGAGGGGCCAGGGGTATGGCTTTCTGTCTGAAGGTTCCTCTTGATTCACTGCTTGTATGAGCGAGCAGCGAAGGTTCTGGCGAGACTGCGCGGATGCGCAGGCTCGCCTGAACCTTCGCTGCTCGCATAGTCGATAAGTACCAAAATCGCTTGACGCGGCCCTTATAATGTTATTAATCAAGTAATTTCGTATTGTCCCAGTTACAGGTCCGAGGTCTGCTGTATTGGCACGAGGCCGAAGGCCGAGGCCAATACAGCTGACCGAGGACCTGTAACTGGGACAATACGAAATTACTTGATTAATGACAATTTTATTAATTGACACAATTAAAAACAGTATTTATGATTTTTGAATATTGGTTGACCTTGTGTAATATCGGATAATCAATTAATAATAGAGTTTAACGGCCAGTCAACACTATTTATGTCATTTTGAGCCGGTCAGTTTACCTAGCCACACTTTACCTGGGTAGGCTTATACGTAAGTGGTTGGCCAGTACAGTGCACATTCTTTCACCAGAAACTGACAACTACCCTTCTTGAATCAGCGGAAGGGAAAAAATGACCGTTGAAAAGATTTCATGATCAATCTCCACGAAAGAATGTTGGCGACCCCGGCAGTGTAATGCATATTTAACATCATTGATTACCGGCCAGTTCCGCTTCACAAAGAAAGTGGAAGCATCCGTCTTCTTCAGATTGGAGCTGCATATTAAAAATGTTATTAACTTTACGTCAGTTGTCTGAAAGTTTCGACCAATCAACTGAGAAGGACAAGCTACGCAATCGTTCGGCCCACGGTGTCAGTCATTTCTAAAAAAAAAAAAAAAAAACATTCAGAAGCACATCTCAGTACGACAAACAGCATTAAACGTGCGACGGTGAGACATTACGAAAACACGCCTTTATTACGAAAACACGCCTTTACAAATACATTGTAAATTTTAGCGCTGAAAACATAAAAATTTTAATATGAAAAATTGTCAAATTCTTCTTATTTCTGCTCAAAATATAAATGACGGGTACTCGTTAGAACCGCCTCATTGAGGCGGTTCTAAAGAGTACCCACAACTTATGTTTTAGAGCAGAAATAAGAAAAAAAAGGTTTACCCCTGTGAACCCCAGTTTCACTATATAAAAGTTGGGTTCAAGGGGGTCTAAATTATATAGGCGTGTTTTCGTGATGGACTCATAGTTAAACTGCTTGGACCAGTTGTTCAAAACTAACGACGTCGTTAGTTGACGAATTGTTAAAAGTTTTGATAATTTTATAGGGCAAATATACTATTAAATGCATATGCAAACGCTACTCACAATTTTTTTTTCAGCAAATATAATGTTTTTAGATATTGTACTTGTTAGAACAGTAAACAATTTGACCACTAACGAACTCGTTAAGCTAATGAGGTTTTGAACATTTGGACCCTGGTTGCGTGGTTGTAAACAGAAGATTCAATAAATGAAGGGGAGAAATATCAAAACAGAGATAAATCTACCTCTTTTGGATGGTGTGTGTCTAGTAGATGGCCTTGCCGTCCTTGTGATTGGTTTAGTATTAGTTGTAGGTTTGGGGGTCCGTTTAGTGGTTGGCGCATGTGTAGTTCTTCTAGTTGTTATTCTTTTTGTAGTGGGTTTAGCGGTAGGTCTAGATGTCCGTTTAATTGTAGTTTTTCTGGTTGTTGTTCTTTTTGTAGTAAGTTTAGTGGTAGGTTTAGGTGTCCGTTTAGTGGTTGGCACATGTGTAGTTCTACTGGCTGTTTTTCTCTTCGTAGTGGATTTAGTGGTAGGTTTAGGTGTCCGTTTTGTGGTTGGCGCATGTGTAGTTCTTCTGGTTGTTGTCTTTGTAGTGGGTTTAGTGGTAGGTTTAGTTGTCCGTTTTGTGGTTGGCGCATGTGTAGTTCTTCTGGTTGTTGTCTTTGTAGTGGGTTTAGTGGTAGGTTTAGTTGTCCGTTTTGTGGCTGGTGCATGTGTAGTTCTTCTGGTGGTTGTCTTTGTAGTTGGTTTAGTGGTAGGTTGAGTTGTCTGTTTCGTGGTTGGCGCATGTGTAGGTCTTCTGGTTGTTGTCTTTGTAGTGGGTTTAGTAGAAGGTTTAGTTGTCCGTTTAGTGGTTGGCGCATGTGTAGTTCTTCTGGTTGATGTCTTTGTAGTGGGTTTAGTGGAAGGTTTAGTTGTCCATTTAGTTGTTGGCGCATGTGTAGTTCTTCTGGTTGTCTTTGTAGTGGGTATAGTGGTAGGTTTAGTTGTCCGTTTTGTGGCTGGCGCATGTGTAGTTCTTCTGGTTGTTGTCTTTGTAGTGGGTTTAGTGGTAGGTTTTGGTGTCCGTTTTGTGGTTGGTGCATGTGTAGTTCTTCTGGTTGTTGTCTTTGTAGTTGGTTTAGTGGTAGGTTTAGTTGTCTGTTTCGTGGTTGGCGCATGTGTAGTTCTTCTGGTTGTTGTCTTTGTAGTGGGTTTAGTAGAAGGTTTAGTTGTCCGTTTAGTGGTTGGCGCATGTGTAGTTCTTCTGGTTGATGTCTTTGTAGTGGGTTTAGTGGAAGGTTTAGTTGTCCGTTTAGTTGTTGGCGCATGTGTAGTTCTTCTGGTTGTCTTTGTAGAGGGTATAGTGGTAGGTTTAGTTGTCCGTTTTGTGGTTGGCGCATGTGTAGTTCTTCTGGTTGTTGTCTTTGTAGTGGGTTTAGTGGTAGGTTTAGTTGTCCGTTTTGTGGTTGGTGCATGTGTAGTTCTTCTGGTTGTTGTCTTTGTAGTTGGTTTAGTGGTAGGTGTAGTTGTCTGTTTCGTGGTTGGCGCATGTGTAGTTCTTCTGGTTGTTGTCTTTGTAGTGGGTTTAGTAGAAGGTTTAGTTGTCCGTTTAGTGGTTGGCGCATGTGTAGTTCTTCTGGTTGATGTCTTTGTAGTGGGTTTAGTGGAAGGTTTAGTTGTCCGTTTAGTTGTTGGCGCATGTTTAGTTCTTCTGGTTGTCTTTGTAGTGGGTAAAGTGGTAGGTTTAGTTGTCCGTTTTGTGGTTGACGCATGTGTAGTTCTTCTGGTTGTTGTCTTTGTAGTGGGTTTAGTGGTAGGTTTTGTTGTCCGTTTAGTGGTTTGCGCATGTGTAGTTCTTCTGGTTGTTGTCTTTGTAGTGGGTTTAGTGGTAGGTTTTGGTGTCCGTTTAGTGGTTGGTGAATGTGTAGTTCTTCGGGTCTGTTTAGTAGGTTTAGTGATAGGTTTAATTAGCATTGTGGTTGCCTTTATTGAAGTTTGTTTTTTTCTTTGTGTAGATGGCGTTGATGATTGGTTCGAATGTACCAATGTCGTCACCTGTTTATTGGTGGATAAGACTGCATGTTGAGTTTTATTTATAGATGTTACTGGAAGTCTTGCTGTTGATCTAGTTGTTTGAGAGCTCGAGATTTTGGTCGTTTGAGCTGTCTGTTTCGTTGTTTTGTGGTTTGGACAAGTCAATCCCCGAGATTGTCTCCAAAGTAATGATGATGTCAGGAGAATAAAGGCAAGGAAACGTAACCTCTACAAAATAAATAAACACATAGATGTAGCGATTATGCTTTTCGTTGTGCAGATTATAGAAAACTCGCGTAAACAATAATATTTTCCATTAGTTAGTTAGATAGTTTTGTTTGTCGATTTAAGGTTTAACGTCTCCACCAACACTGCATAGGTCATTTTGGACACGCTGCTTCCAATTCTGTTGGACTTTTACCCGACATTGAGATGACATGACATCTCAAGCCCTGTGGCCCAATGAAACAAAACGTGTTTATAAGCATGGGCGGTCAGATTAGCTCCGCTTTGCCTGGGCAGGCTTAGATCCTCTAAGCGGTTTACCAGTACACGTTCGCGGTCGGATTCAGCGTGGAAGCATCATGCAGCCAATCAATTTCTTCAAGCCCCGATGGGCGGGGCCGTAGATAGATAGATAGATAGATAGATAGATAGATAGATAGATAGATAGATAGATAGATAGATAGATAGATAGATAGATAGATAGATAGATAGATAGATAGATAGATAGATAGATAGATAGTAAACATTCCCCTTCAAGTGGTCCAGTAAAATTCATCAGTCAAATATTTCCATGTTGTATATGAACTGCTGTTCTTTGTTTTTGATTGAGCCAGCAAGAACGCGGCCAACTTATAGGGTAAGACGCTTGCAAGTATCTCAAGGTCTACATTATATGTCTGCGAGCAGTAAAGGCTCTGGCGAGACTGCGCATGTGCGCAGGCTCGCCTGAGCCTTTGCTGTTCGCCCAAGCGATGAGTATCCTACTTCACGAGCTTGCCCAATTGCATTTCATCTTTTGTATTCTCTAGAGTCATGGAACACAGCCTGGAATTATCCACGGGTACCTGTCAGGATAGAGTTTATTGCCGACAAGCAGCTTGCTAACGGGTCACTGTACAGTCTGCATCATATATATGATTTCTTCAACTATCAACCGTTTCTAGAGAACGATCCAAGTATTTTTCAGGTTTAGCACAAATCCATTGCCTTTTTTGTGAATCATACACACGAGGGTCTAGTTGTTCAAAGGACGAGCTCGTTTCTGGTAGAAACGTCCAAGCAAGCACACGTCGCAAGGGCAACGTCAGATCAACGTCCGTGCAACGTCGTGGGCAACGTCACGACGTTGCACCGACGTATATGTGACGTTGCATAAAAGTCATGACGTTGCACCGACGTTAATGTGACGTCACAATTACGTCATGTGCCTGCTGGGGTTAAGTGTTCTACCAAGTGCGTTAGAAAATACGCCGGTATTTTTGCTGAAAAAATGTGAGTAGAGCTTCTCACATTTTAATAGAAAATAGATAGATAGCTAGCTAGCTAGCTAGATAGATAGATAGATAGATAGATAGATAGATAGATAGATAGATAGATAGATAGATAGATAGATAGATAGATAGATAGATAGATAGATAGATAGATAGAAAAATAGATAGATAGATAGATAGATAGATAGATAGATAGATAGATAGATAGATAGATAGATAGATAGATAGATAGATAGATAGATAGATAGATAGATAGATAGATAGATAGATAGATAGATAGATACGCGACTGAATGATTACAATGGTTTTCTGGAAGTGGCCATTCAGTCGCCGACCAGTCACCGAATGTTCGCCGATCGATTTCATCAACCCTTTGGCTCTGAAATCTGGAAACAATTTGGCGATTAGTCTCCAACCAACTATTCGGCAACGGATCGGCGGCTGTTCGACAACACGTTGCAAGGAGGTTTCAAGCGTGCACCAATTAAATAGATCGCCGAAAGTTTTCAGTGCCAACAATAACGAAAAGCTATCTTTTCGTCCTGGCATCATTTAAACACCAGCGTTCAAAGTGTTCGCATCATGGTGAACCAGAGAAAGACAGCGGCGCCAAAACAAACTGCAGAAATGACTCCCGAAGTTCTGACTAAGGCTGGCACGATTAATTGGATAATCGATTATACAATCGATAAATCCCACAAAAATGATTATCATTACTGATTTGCTTGCAATCGATTATTTGATAAGTACAATTTACTACCCAAAGGTGCGCATAAAATAGGTGTATGAGTGGCAAACAGTGCAGACCAAGATGAGACGCCGCATTCGCGGCGTCTCATCTGGGTCTACACTGTTTGCTCAGGCCTGTCTGTTCAAATGCATATGGCAAAGAACTGCATATGGTAGGAGTCATGCTGAGAAAGTAAGCCGGACAGGTAAAATTATGACAAAATCTTCAGTGATTACTAATCGATTATCGATCGCAATGACAGGAATGATAACCGATTATCTTTTCAGCTCCGATTAGCCAGCCCTAGTTCTGATGAGGAATCACAGCAGTCCAAGGAGGACAGTGAAAAAGGCAAACAACTACAGGTTTCTTGTTGTTTTGTTGCAAGCGAAGTAACTGTTTCTGTTGTTTTGTTAACATTTTGATAGTTTACACAGAAATGAGCCGGCCTAGGTAGCTCAGTCGGATGCGTAGACCCGTGTTTAACTATATAAATGTAGGGTTTAAGAGGGAAAAATCACATAGGAGGGTTTTCGTGATGATTCACAGTTTGTTGAATTTAATGTCACATGAATATTTTCCTATTATTCATTCATCGTGTATGCGCAGTATGTATCAGAATTCTGATACTAGGTCTGGCTTTCACTATAGAGAAGAATTTTTAGATCATTACGAAAACACGCCTATACACTTTAACGCTGAAAATACTGAAATTTACGGATGAAAACTAGTGATATTTGTCTTATTTCTGCTCAAAACGTAGATTGTGGGTGCTCGTTAGATCTGCCTCGGCGAGGCGGTTCTAACGAGTGCCCACAATCGATGTTTTTGAGTAGAAATGAGAAAAATAATGGCTACCCCTGTAACCCCAGTTTTACTGTATAAAAGTGGGGCATCCGCAACTATTATTGACATTTATGCCTTTGGCACAAAGGATTAAGCCTTTTACTGTGCGCTGACCTTCTCGGCTTACCTGTACAGAATCTCTTGTTGGAAATAGCAGGGGCTTTAATGGAAAACAATTTTTAAACAAATATAACTTTTTTATTTTTCAATTTGATAAAGATGTTCCGATTTAATTTTATTGTCCGTTTAAATTCCTTCAAAACGATATCAAATAAGTGGAACTTTTATTTAATTAGCTGCCGGCATTTTTATTTTCAAATTAATAGCCTATAATCCTTACTTGAAGCATACAAAGCTGTGGAAAAACAACGACAGTAACCGACTTTAACGGCTAAAATCTACACTTTCTGTTAATATTGCAAAAAAAACGCCCGTATCAGACGCAATGTGTATACAATATTGTGCATTTTGATAGCAATTACAATATTTCAAAATAATATCTAATAACGGCACTTTGCGATTATATTTGGTGCTTATTCAGAAAAAGCTTTATCGTCTACACACGCGTGTAATCCCAAAGCGGGTCAGTTTCAATCGAATGTAAAATCAACACAACTTCGCCTGGGCATCTCCTTGGAATGTAAATTAATCTAAGAATGCGGTGTCTGATCTGCATCTTATTTATTTATTTATTTATTTATTTATTTATTCACGTATTTTTTTTATTTTCATGACCTGATTAGATTTGAAAGAAAGGAAAGAAAGGAAAGAAAGAAAGAAAGAAAGAAAGAAAGAGCTGTTCGCACATAGTTTTGTTGGAATATCAGAGGAATGTTTATTTTATTTTTATTTATTTTTTATTTTTCTAACATGCGTTTGATTATTTAAATGCTATTGTAAATTCAGTCTGGTAAATAGAAAAAATGAAAAAAAATAACCGTAAAGATGCCATTTATGCCTATGTTAATTGTTTTGTATTCATTATTATCATCTTGGTTGTAATGAAACCTAATTAAAAACTGCTTTATATAGAGAAAACTGGGGTTTACTGTGGTATTCATTTTTTTCACTTCTTCTCCAAAACATAGGTTGTGGGTACTCGTTAGAGCCACCTCAATGAGGCGGTTATAACTATGTTTCAAGTATTGATGAGTTTACTTTGACCAATTAACTGTTTTTGAGATATCAAAAATGCACTATGCCGCACGGATGTATTATCGTTATGTGTATATTTTATTATTATTATTATTATTATTCTATTCATTTATGTATAATCAAATGATTATTAGAAATTTTTCTTTTTAATTTAAGTTAATTATTTATTTATTTCAACTGTTAAGTGATTTAAGATGATGTGTGTACCCTTTTTCTGGTGTTCTCTCCATGATGCTGCGAAAAAGAATAATTATGCATGTTAACCAAACTTTATATAAAACAGTCGGGTTATCAGGAATCAGTATGGTTTTACACAAAATATAGGTAGAAAGTACTTGTAAGAACCATATCAATTTGGCGGTTCTGTGCCCATATATTTTCAGCTCACTCAGTGTGTGTGTGTGTGGGGGGGGGGGGGGTGGGGGGGGGGGGTTGGGTATTTAAGCTGAAGACAATTATCGCTTTTTATGACACGTGATGTGTATTGTATACCGGCTACTGATCATCAGGAGCCTGAAGATTAATGGACACGCGCGCAAGGTATATTGTATTTCCTTTCCGGAGAGATTAACTTTATTCATATGCATTAAGTTCTAAGCAGAATTGGTATTATTTAGAAAATGAGAATCTATTATTATTATTATTATTATTATTATTATTATTATTATTATTATTATTATTATATCTTGGATCCAATATACATGTTTGATTTGTTTGTTTGATTTGAGGTTTAACGTCCATGTCAACGCAGTATAGGACTAAGGTCATTTTGAAGACGTTGCTTCCAATTTTGTGGGACATTTACCCGACAATGAGATGCAATGACATCTCAAACCCTGTCGCCCAATGAAACTAATAGGGTTTATAAGCATGGACTCCTACCGCTTTGCCTGGGCAGGCTTAGATCCTCTAAGCGGTCTACCAGTACTGGTGTGCGGTCGGTTTCAGCTCTGCGTGGAAGCATCATGCAGTCAATCTATTTCTTCAAGCCCCGATGGGCGGGGACCGTGAATTATACATGTATACTGGGTTCAAGTTACGAGAATACATCCGTTTGACACAGTACCTTCTTATAGGTTGTGGGTTATTGCTAGAACTGTTGTTTTAAAATTTATATTAATTGCTTCAACAGACAAATTCATATTATCCAAGATTTGCAAGAACCGGTCTATAGAGTACCCACAACCTATATCTTGTACAGAAGAAAAGGTTTGGGATGATTGCTGGGAACATTTCATTGATAACATACGTCTTTATTTATCCCCATCAACACTGTATAGGTCATTTTGGAGACGTTATAGATAGATAGATAGATAGATAGATAGATAGATAGATAGATAGATAGATAGATAGATAGATAGATAGATAGATAGATAGATAGATAGATAGATAGATAGATAGATAGATAGATAGATAGATAGATAGATTAAACTGGCATGAAACTCAGTAATTGCTCAGTAACATGTCTAGGAAAACCGTTGACTTTCTAAATCTTCAGAAACGCATTGTCTATATTCTGTAATTTTTGCGTACAACTCGATATGACAAAAATATCTATGGCTGCGGCGTAAAACAAAGTAAATAAAAAATATTGTAAATAAATATATTATCTAAATGCACGGTCAGTAGAGGCGATTGGTTCTAACTAGTACCCACAACCTATGTCTTGGTGCAGAAATAAAGAAAATAATGTATACCCACTTTTCTCTATATAAAGTGGGGGTTAGAGGGTTTTCATTAAAGGTCATTTTGGGGACGTTGCTTCCAATTTTGTGGGACTTTTACCCGACATTGAGATGAAATGACATCTCAAGCCCTGTCACCCAATGAAACCAATAGGGTTTATTTGCATGGACGGTCCGCCTCACACCGCGGTTCCTGGACAGGCTTAGATCCTCTAAGCGGTTTACCAGTACTAGTGTGCGGGCCGGATTCAGCTCTGCGTGGAAGCATCATGCAGCCCATATATTTCTCCAAGCCCCTATGGGCGGGGGCGTATTCCTTGGTATCATATACTGTTGAAAGTTTAAAGACCAACCACAGCGAGCACCACATGTTTGAGCGGCGTCGCCTCATCGTCGTTGCAACGACGTTGCATCTACGCCGACGCGATGCCGTGCACACGATGTGCGCACACTGAGAATGTACACTCCGCCCCGAACTTGTACAATGTCGCTATGAACACATGCACGTTTAATTACAGTCTGATGCTTGTTGCAGCCATGTTATTTTCTGTTGATATATTATGTCAATTTTTTTTCTCTTATGCCACCTGTGAGTGGCCTGAGATTGATTTACAAAATAAAGTTCTTGTTCTGTTCTGTTCTGTTCTGTTCATTACACGGACTTGCTATCGTGATGATAAAACGGTGATTCTTTTTAGCAAGAAGCGTAATCTCGGATGAGACCCGGAGTCTTAATTGTTCATTTTATCTGAATTATTTTTATTTACCGTCCCCAGGTTTATGATATTACTTTTTAAATACAACTACTGGTCTAGTGACTACTATTGGTGCAAAGATTAACGGCGCGCGTCACAATACTTGGTGATAATTCGATTATCGACAGGTAGTCGGAAGTGTGCTTACTCAATGTATTGATCGATTAACAATCCATCATGAACGATTATATTGACGTGCGTCGTTTACCTGAGCAGAAAGAAAGAGCGTATATGATGAAGCTATCGTCATTTAAAAAAGAAAGAAAGATTTACTCGTTTAGTACGAACAAAATAAGGAAGAGAAACATATAAACTAGCTAAGAGACATTGGCGGCACAGGCCGCCACAAATACTTCTTCTCGGGGGGAAAGGGAATAATATAGTATTCTGATTGCTTGTTTAAAACAGAGATTGTTGGACCTCATTAGAATCGCCTCGACGAGGCGGTCTTACGAGTGCTCAAACTCTGTGCTATCAGCATAAAGGAGAATATAACAATATTTCATGTGTATTTTCAAATAAATAAATAAATGAAGAAAAAAAGGAAGATGAATATTATTTGTGAACAACTGAAAACTTGAAGTTGTTTATCTTTACTCCTTTCACACAATGATGGCATGATAAATATACTATTTAAGGCTTAGTGAGTCACTAAGAAGCAACTGAGACTAGATAGATAGATAGATAGATAGATAGATAGATAGATAGATAGATAGATAGATAGATAGATATAGATAGATAGATAGATAGATAGATAGATAGATAGATAGATAGATAGAAAGAAGGAAGGAAGGAAGGAAGGAAGGAAGGAAGGAAGGAAGGAAGGAAGGAAGGAAGGAAGGAAGGAAGCAAGCAAGCAAGCAAGCAAGCAAGCAAGCAAGCAAGCAAGATAGATAGATAGATAGATAGATAGATAGATAGATAGATAGATAGATAGATAGATAGATAGATAGATAGATAGATAGATAGATAGATAGATAGATAGATAGATAGATAGATAGATAATCGGCAATTATTGTGACAGACTTATCCGCATTAAAATCAGTAAGAGTATCTCCTTTGCATTTCTATGCTTACAACTCAGACTCAAGGTTCTCGTCTCAACGGATACATTACGAAAACACGCCTATATAAATACATTGTAAATTTAAAAATCAAACAATGAACATTTTCAGATGAAAACTTGTGGTATTTTTCATATTTCTGCTCAAACATAGATTGTGGGTGTCGTTAGAACCGCCTCGCCTAGGCGGTTCTGTCGAGTGCCCAAAATCTATGTTTTTGAGCAGAAATAAGAAAAATATTACAAGTTTTCATCTTATTTTTTGTTTTTGTTTTTTTTTTTCGGTGGTAACGTTTTGAATGCATTTGTATAGGCGTGTTTTCGTAATGTATTTTGCAGATATGTAATTGATTGGTCCCTTTTGATAAATCGGCCAATTTCTTGTTTGTTATTGTCGGCATTTTGAACATATTCCTTTACATTAACAATCAATAAAGGCCCCGCCCTTCGGGGCTTGAAGAAATAGATGGGCTGCATGATGCAATTACAAGCAGAGCTGAAACCGACTGCCCACGAGTACTGGTAAATCGCTCAGAGGATCTAAGCCGGTGCGAGTCAGAACGTCCATGCTTATAAACCCTATTGGTTTCACTAGGCGACAGGGCTTGAGATGTCAGTTCATCTCAATGTCGGGTAAAAGTCACACAAAATGGGAAGCAACGTCTCCAAAATGACCTACACAGTGTTGACGGGGACGTTAAACTTCGAATCAAACAAACAAATTAACAATCAATGAACCTTTCTTTCCAGAATAAATATTTGATGTTTGAATTTGCAGTATGTTATTATAGATAATTAAAATGGTTACAGGTAAATAAAGAGTAATTAAAACCTAATTCTTCGTTTTATATTTTTGATTAGTCACAATTAATTTCAAATAGTGCAAGTAAGCATTACCTTACATGGATATGTTACAATATTGAATAATCATTGCGACCATTATGATAACACATTCATGTGAAATAATGCATTCTTTAGGTTGCAGAAAACGGGGTCGGTCTAAAACGCTGAATTTCTTGCTGAATTCAGCGTCCTGCTGATCAGCTTAAGGGGTCTAAAACGCTGAATTGCTGATATGCTGAATATTATTATTTACAGGTTTTTCACGGCGTATTTTGCTTGTTTTTTTTTTTTTGGGGGGGGGGGGGGGTGGGGGGGGGTGGGGATTTTTTATTGTGCAGTCCATAAATATAATAAGCAATGATTAAGAGGAATGACTATTTTTTTTTTACTTTGTTTTACGGAAGAGCGACTGAAAATAGCCATAAAACGCGCAATCAACTGCAAGTACCCCCAAAATTTTAAATGACAATTTGCAGTCATTCTATATTCCTGCAACTTACATGTGCGCCACCGAAGACTTGGATCAGGTTGCGCATCTAAGCAGTCTATTCATAATATGCATGGACGCTCATCATGAAAACATGCCTATATATTTTTGACCTCCTCGAACCCCATTTTTATACAGTAACATCGGGGGTTGGAGGGATAATCATTATTATTCTTATTTCTGATCTAAAACATAGATTGTGTGGACTCGTTAGAACCGCCTCCAATCTAAGTTTTGTGCAAGAAAAGTATTTTAATTTCTTATCTGGAATTGTTCATTCTGTAAGTATGTTTTAATATGCCAAAACAAAGTATATTCATGCATGTTTTATATTACATGCTTGGTTGTTTTGTTGGATTTGAGGTGAACAAGCTAAAACCGGAATTCATATAATAAACAATGGAGAGATTCTGCCCTTTTAAGCAGCCTGGTCAGTCTTTGCGGATGCACAGGCTTATCAGTGTCTTAGGCGATCGGTGTGCTTAAAGCAGTTTTCATTTATTTATTTATTTAAATATTTATTTAATTAAATATAAATAAATAAATAAATAAATAAATAAATAAATAAATAAATAAATAAATAAATAAATAAATAAATAAATAAATAAATAAATAAATCTTGGCTTATAATTAATTACAACCGGTCTGTGACTCAATAACCGGTAGCTTGTTAATCGATTAACGAAGCCGTTGAGTGGTTATTGAAATATAAATTGTTATCGATAAATACATTATAGGGTTTCAATAAACGGTAGCCCGATAATCGATTAACGAAGGCGTTGAGTGCTTATTGACATGCCATTTGTTATCGATAATTGCATTATAGCTCAACAATCACAATCACAAAAAGTCAAAGTCAAATATTAGATAAGTGGGATCTTAGATAAGAAAAATAGGAATTGCATCCCGAAAGCTTACCTTTATGCATTTAAATTCTTAAATCCCACTGTAATACAGTTAAACTGGGGTTTACAGGGTATACATTATTTTTCGTATTTTTGCTCACAAATGGATTGTGGGTACTGAGGCTGAGGCTGTTCTATCGAGTTCCCACAATCTTTGTTTTGAGCTGAAATGAATAAATTTCAATTGATGCACGGCTGCACGGCTGAACAGACTGATCTGTCCGGGTACACGCAAAGGCGTGACACAGAATTGCATAAGAAAACCCCCATTGCTTCCTTATGTGACTAAATAAGCTAGGAATTGAGGGTAGACCTCCTCGTCAACACTTTGTATAGATCATTTTGGAAACGTTGCTTCAAATTTTGTGGGCCTATTTTTACCCGACACTGAGATCAAATGAGATCCCAAGCCCTGCCGTCTAATGAAATGAACAGGGTTTATATGGATGGACTCGCACAACTTTGCGTTAAGGTCATTTGGAGACAGACAGACCATATATGGCTTGGCGGCCATTTTGGTCATGTGACCTGGACCCCATGAACAAATTTTGGTTTCCCCCTTCCCATAGAGGCTCCATATGAAATTTGACTTCAATCGGCCCAACGGCTTCCAAGGAGAAGCAGTTCGAAAATTTTCACATTTTTCGCCTCGGCGAGGCTATACTAAATGGAATGTAATATTTCGCAAGTACATTGGTTAGATCTCATTGATATCTATCAGTATGCCAAAAATTGTTTAAATATTCGAAGCGGTTAAGTCACTATGACAAATTTTCACAAACGGGTTAAGGACGGACAGAATGACCGAATGACAGAATGACACGGTGATTTTAGGGCACTCTAGAAAATCAACCGACTTCAGTCGGTCGCTTTTTCTGCGGGTCGTGCAATATAGATTGTGGGCGCTAGTAAGAACCACTTTGATGAGATGGGGTTAAGAGGATATTCATTGCTTAGGCTTGGTTTTTATAGGGGGAGTGGGGTGTTCTACACCTAGTGTCCCCCTTTAAGAGACCACCTATTTAACTGTTCAAATGTGGTCTTGAAGACCACTTTTGATCAGTCCCATAGGTGGTTTTCATAAAGGGATTTTACTAGTTCTGTATTTTGTCAGTGGATGAACATTTAACATGTACGCATCACCTTAACAAATGAGAATGGGGAGTCCTTTTAAATGCGTTACTTTGTTTCCTGTGATTTGTTTCCGCGCACCTTGAAAACTATGTAGTAGACCCGGATCAGACTGTTTGGTACAAGAGTATACGAATACACTGTTTTATACTTATCAAAACACACCTGACATCCCGCTTTAATTGGCAATGGAGCACTCTTAAATTTATTATTGGAAAGATAGTATTTTGTCCTTTATGTGTTAATACCATTAAGTATTTAAGTGTGCGGTGGTCTCACGGTAAATGAGGCGGCAATTCACACCTACAAGTATAACAACAGTAGTAAATCCAATCAAGATAAGTGTGTGTACTAACAGTTTTGTTATTTTAAAGAATATGACAAACTCGCGAATACAGTAGTTAATCGAATCGATTAGAATAGTTTATAATTTTTTATGTGTTTGTTTGATTTTAGGTTTAACCCCCCACCCCCCCCCCCCCCACCCCCCACCCCCACGACAACACACACACTCGCCTAGTCGCCAAGTTATATTTTCTAATGGAATCTTACACAGAACTTATTTTGTTTTTCGTTATTTTCCCTGTTTGGAACGCCCCCGCCCATAGGGGCTTGAAGAAATAGTTGGGCTGCATTATGCTTCCACGCACAGCTAAAACCGACTGCACACAAGTACTGGTAAACCGCTCAGAGGATCTAAGCCTGCACAGGCAAAGCGGTGCGAGTCGGATCGTCCATGCTTATATACCCTATTGGTTTCATTGGATGACAGGGCTTGAGATGTCATTTCATCTCAGTGTCGGGTAAAAGTCCCTCAAAATTGGAAGCAGCGTCTCCAAAATGACCTATCAGTATTATCGGGGATGTTAAACCTCAAATCAAACAAACAAAATTTCCCTGTTTGGCTAGTAGAGTTTAATGGCCCAGTCGAGATTATTTAATAAGCCGGAATTAATGTTACAGAGAAAACAAGTGGTCCAGCTTGCTATTCTGCATCAAGCAGTTTTGTACATCATTCTAAGTGACATTTAATTAAGCAAGTCTATGTAATGAGTTACCAATTGGGTAAAGTTGGTTTTACGTGCATATACATGATATTTGATGTCTGTTCAAGATTTGACCGGTTCTCTTCAGAATTGATTCATTGTGGCCCATTAGAAAAGTCTAGAAAAAGTGTTCTTGTGGTCAACATGAGCGGAAATAAGAAACAAATATGTACTATCTAAATTTTTCACCTAGATCCCATGTATAGAGGCACTACATAACCCCGTATATAGGCACATTGGCCTAACTGGTTATGCTCAGAGTTAAGCCTCAGACTTAACTGGTATCCACATGATGAAAACACGCCTATTCAAACACATTGAAAATTTTATTGCCTAAAAATGAACAATTCCAGATAAAAAAAAAATAAAATATTTTTCTTGTTTCTGCACAAAACATAGATTGGAGGCGGTTCTAACCAGTACACACAACCTATGTTTTAAATCACCCGTTTACTATATAAAATTGGGGTTCGAGGGGGTCTAAAATATATAGGCATGTTTTCATGATGAGCGTCCATGCATATTATTAATAGACTGTTTGGATGCGCAGCCTGATCCGAGTCTTCGGTGGCGCACATGTAAGTTGCAGGAATATAGAATGACTGCAAATAGTCATTTAAACGTTTTGGGGGTACTTGCAGTCGACAGCGCGTTTTTTGGCTATTTTCAGTCGCTCTTCCGTAAAACAAAGTAAAAAAAAAAATATATATATAGTATTATATAATCATTTCTCTTAAGCATTGCTTACTATATTTATGGATTGCACAATAACAAATCCCCCCAAAACAAGCAAAATACGCCTTGCAATCATGAAAATAATAAAATTCAGCATATCAGCAATTCAGCGTTTTAGACCCCTTAAGCTGATCAGCAGGTCGCTGAATTCAGCAAGAAATTCAGCGTTTTAGACCGGCCCCAGAAAACGGTTATTAAAAAAATGTGTCATAGTTTATTACTTCTTTAAATATAGGTTGTGGATCTTGTTAGAACTGCCTCGCTTCTGACGAATACCCACAACATATGTTTGGAACGAACGTAATAGAAAAATATACATGTATGTTCCAGCAAACCACAGTTTTCTCTATATAAAGTTGGATTTAGAAGGGGTGTTCATCAGTGACATGGACTTGTTAACATTATAATGATAGTCAAGCAGATTTAAGTACATTTTGGACGGGAAAGCCCAAACATGGACACTTAGGCTGGAAACAATGCATGCTCAGTTCATACGTCGAGCTTAGATCATGGCCTTTTCTGTCAACCCATTACGGCCTCCGCCCAACGGGGCTTGAAGAAATAGATTGGGCTGCATGATGCTTCCAAGCAGAGCTGAAACTGACTGCACAGCACATAAGTACTAGTAAACTGCATGGGGGCTCTAAGCCTGCCCATGAAAAGTGGTGCGTGTTGGACCGTCCATGCAGATAAACCCTACTGGTTTCATTGGGTGGCAGGGCTTGAGAAGTCATCTCAGTGCCGGGTAAAAGTCCCTCAAAATTGGAAGCAACGTCCGCAAAATGACCTATACAGTGTTGACGGGGACGTTAAACCTCTAATCAAACAAAACTGTCAACCCATTAAGAAAACATATCCTTGTGACAATGATTTCTTTCTTATCTTCGAAAAGTTAATTTATATCTAAAAAAGCACATTATTTTTATGATGAAAAATACAATGTCTTGGTGCGGATAATACACATTGTAACCCCTCTAAACCTCTCTCTTCTGTAATGTAAAGTGGGGTTTACAGGGGGTTTTATTACATGGACTTATGAACATGTTGCTTTACTAAACAATGTAATTTTAAATAATGCAATCTGACGTCCATTAACTATAAATGTTTTTTTTTTTTTTTTTTTTAAATAATGTGGAATATCACATTCCAGAAAAAAAATGGATTTATGAGAACCGATAATATTTTAAGTACAAAAAGGCTCAATTTTAACCGTTTGACAAAACGAGAATTTTTCTCGCTTAAAGTACCAAAACACGCAGATCAAAATTAAGTAGACGTATCTATCGTTCAATATCCCCCGGGGTCATTTTCACACACGGCCGGATTAAAACACAATATTGATTACACGACAGGTACACGAATAGGTATCTATCGTATGCCTCAGTCAAAGGGAGACAACCCAATATTGACTTTCTGTGCGACTGTCACGGTTGAAATTCATCGGGCTAATGTCAGATATAGTTGGCCATGTTTAAGGGAGTCAAAATTATATAGGCGTGATTCCGTGATGTAGTCTTCAAGATGTCGTTTCTGACGTTCTTTTAAAATAAGTTGACGTTATAACGACGTTATAGATTTTAGGGTACTATACTTCAATGGGACGTAACTTCAACAATTTTTGGAATATTTCACCATGGCTTGTCTTATATGAAATGTAAATCCCTGCAGATTTTCATAGATAAGAAACCTTATTTTAGCCAAAAATTCCCGGATGGGCCCTTTTGGCGTGACGGGTCACATATATGAAAAATCATCACGAAAACACGCCTATATAATTTTGACCCCCTTGAACCCCACTTTTATATAGTAAAACTGGGGTTTCCGGGGGTATACCTTATTTTTCTTATTACAGCTCTAAAATATAGATTGTGGGTACTCGCTAGAACCGCCTCGATGAGGCGGTTCTAACGAGTGCCCACAATCTATATTTTGAGCCTCCTAACCCATCAGTCCAAGATCTGCGTGTACACATAAATCAAACAACCACAGAGAATAAACAAGGGGGAGGGGGGGGGGGGGTGGGGGTCGACAGCAAGAAACCACTGAAATGCTGGAACAATAGAAAACCAACAGTTAGACTCCAATGGGCCCGACCAGAGACAGAGCATTAGGCACCAACCAACATTACATAAAATTAGATTCTCTCTAATTCTCAGTAAGCCTTTACGCTTGAACCGTCATAGAATCTAAGACTTGACCCACCGGCGTGCAATTAAAGGGGAACCGTGAATGGATTGACTACCATGAATGCTGTCTTTCGTATAACATTTATGTTGTACCCAATCTTTTTATATCGAAGACTGATTTTACGAAATTAGGTGCTGAAGTCGATGCAATTATATATTTTTCTGAATTTATATGCTAAGTCACCATAAAATTCGAGTTTCGACAGACCTTGTTGCTGAAGAGATTTAAGTCCAACACTGAATTTTGAAATTAAATCGGAATGACGTCTATGACATTTTGAAAAGACTTTGCGTAGTTTATGGTACCGATAACCCTGATTTAGAAGTAAAGCAGTTAATAATTTATTATGAGTGTTGAAGTCAGTTACTTGACTAGATACTCTGGCAAATCGAATTAATTGCGAAATATAAACGCCATAGGATGCCGCACGAGGAACACTACCATCCAAGAAAGAAAATTAACAAACTCAAAAGCAAAATTATCGCATTTATCATAAATTTTGCAAGAAACAAATCCATCTACAATAGGTAGATGTAAATAAAAAACGGGGCCTCGTATCAGAAGAATTTGCCAAACCTTATTTTTCTTATTTCTGCTCTAAATTGTGGATTTCGTGTACCAACAATCTATATTCCGAGCAGCCCCCGCCCATCGGGGCTTGAAACAATAGATTGGCTGCATGATGCTTCCACGCAGAGCTGAAACCGACCCGCACACGATTACTGGTAAGCCGCTTAGAGGATCTAAGCCTGCCCAGGCAAAGCGGTGCGAATCGGTCCGTCCATGCTTATAAACCCTATTGGTTTCATTGGGCGGCAGGGCTTGAGATGTCATTTCATCTCAATATCGGGTAGAAGTCCCACAAAATTGGAAGCAACGTCTCCAAAATGACCTTTACAGCGTTGACGGGGACGTTAAACCTCAAATCAAACAAACAAACACAATTTTTCATTTTAATGTTATCTTTTTGCGGTAAATGTATAAGCGTGGATGCTCTACATATTCACCTTATTTGCATTATCTGCTGGTTCCTAGTCTGAAGGTGATCAGTGTTGGAAAAACAGGTAACCAGACCCCCCTGACCTTGAAAGGTCAGGGGGTCTGTTACCTTTTTTTCCAATAATTGACAATGTGCAAGATGATAGCAAGCAATTAATGCAAATATGGTAAATAAGAGTGGTGTGTAATCCCGGTGACAATCCATCTAGAACGTTTGTTCCTCAGTCGTTTCAGACCGTGTTGTACGAATTTCAGGTGCTCACACCGGGAAGTAGCATAGTCAATACCACATTTACCTTATGCTTTCGGACAGACAGGACTGAGCAAACAGTGTAGACCCAGATGAGACGACACGTTGTCACACTCAGGGTCTTCGCTGTTTGCCACTTACCATCTGCATATTGTTCTTGTTCGATTTTCAGCACAAAATGGTAAGTACTAAAGATTACCTTGTTTCATTTGAACACTAATGTTTCATTGGGCGGCAGGGCTTGAAATGTCATTTCATCTCAATGTCGGGTAAAAGTCCCACAAAATTGGAAGCAACGTCTCCAAAATGACCTTTACAGTGTTGACGGGGACATTTAACCTCGAATCAAACAAACAAAACAAATTTGAATAATAATAATAATAATAATAATAATAATAATAATAATAATAATGTGGGTGCTCACTAGAACCGTCATAATTTGTGTCTCAGGCAAAAATAGGGGCAGAATGTATTATATCCTTATAAACCTGATATTTTCTGAATGAGGTGGAATGTGAAATGGTGTTCATAACCGGAATGTTAAAATAAAATATATATATATATATATGTATACATTATTAAAATTATGGTACGAGCGTATTAATAGCCTCTGCATTTTGTCGTCTAGTTTGTCATTCACATAGAGACCTCTAATGCAGTCAGTACTTATATTACTTATATACGTTAGATAATAACACAAGGGAAAATAAACGTAATTGAAGGAATGGAATTTATTTATTTATTTATTTATTTATTTATTCATCTAACACGTGGTCCTCTATAAAAACGCACTTTTTACAAACAAAATACTTACAACTACATATACGAGTTCACGCCAATAAATATTCGTTTATATATATATATATATATATATATATATATATATATATATATATATATATATATATATATATATATATATATATATATATATATATATATATATATATATATATATATATATATATATATATATATGTCAGAATGGATTAATTAAGATTTCTATTAAATATTTAAGGTCGTTAATCATGGTGTTTCGTACCTTCATTTTATTCCGGCTTGCTGTTACCAGCCTTTGACTAACTGAAAATAAACTTCATTTGGGAAGTTTGATAGGTTATCATAAATGAGCCCCGCCAAGCGAATTTGTGTCTTCAAGCATTCCGTCATGACAAATTTTAACTGCGTATGCCCAGCCATTCAGAGGGGCCATGGATATGGCTTTCTGTCTGAAGGTTCCTCTTGATTCACTGCTTGAATGAGCGAGCAGCGAAGGTTCTGGCGAGACTGCGCGGATGCACAGGCTTGCCTGAACCTTCGCTGCTCGCTTAGGCGATAAGTACCAAAATCGCTTGACGGGGCCCAAATAGTGTTCTATATCATATGCTTCATGGGCCATCATTGTTCCTACCCTCTATTGTCTTTTATGTGTTTTCACATGTACAGGTAGCGCTGAAATATGGGGTCTTTTATACATCACCAAAATTAAATATATTAGACCCGTTATGCACCTATCAGTGTGTTTCCCCAAGAGATGGAGTGGCATACCCCGGGAGATTAGAAAGCAAAATTACATCGACCACAGGAATTTGACAAAACTCTTCGATTCTCAGTCGGGGACTTAGATAAAGAAGTACAGCCTTCTTAAAAGAAGATATAGGAAGATACGGAAAAAAAAACGGGTACACTAGAAAACGTTGAAGATCCAGATCAGACGCCACTGTTCAGCCATACATTACGAGAACACGCCTATACAATTATATTATAAAATCTACAGCCGAAAAAAATGAAAAATTTCAGATGAAAAAAAAAAAAAACTGTGATATTTTTCTTATTCATCACGCTAACAAGTCCGTGAAATGAACACCCCACTTTATATAGAGAAAACAGGGGTTTACGGGGATCTACATTATTTTCCTTATTTCTGCTCCTAGACATAGGTTGTGGGTACTCGTTAGAACCGCCTGAATGAGGCGGTTCTAACGAGCACCCACAACCTATGTTTGCTTTATAAATAAGGAAAATATCATCGATTTTCGTCAGAAAAGTAGCCATTTTGGAGATGTGAAAAATTGCACTGTGTCGCACGGGTATGTTATCGTAATGTCTGGTCAAAATATAGATTGCTGGTACACGTTAGAACCGCCTCATTGAGGCAGTTCTGACATGTACCCACAATCTATATTTTAGAGCAGAAATAAGAAAAAATAAGGTTTACCCCTATAAACCCCAGTTTACTATATAAAAGTGGGATTCAAAGGGGATGAAAACTATATAGGCGTGTTTTCGTGATGTTTCTAAATATCTATAGAACCATCACGAAAACATGCCTATATAATTTTGACCCCCTCCAACCCCACTTTTATATAGTAAAACTGGGGTTAAGAGGGGTAAACCTTATTTTTCTTATTTCTTCTCTAAAATATAGATTGTGGGTACTCGTTAGAACCGCCTCAATGAGGCGGTTCTAACGAGTACCCAAAATCTAATTTTATATTTGGAGCAGAAATAAGAAAAATATCACAATTTTTTATCTTAAATTTTTCATTTTTTCGGCGATAAAGGTGGCAATGTATTTGTATAGGCGTGTTTGCGTAATGTAACTCAACCTGGCAACCCTATATTTTTAAGGGCGGAATATTCTGTTCAGGACCAAATGGGTAAAATGCCAATCCAGGGGATTTTCAACCAAAAAAATGTCTCAAGGGAATGGTAGCAGATCCCAAAATTTGAATTCTATCTACTTCTCCAGTCCCAAACCTATAGGGGATAACAATTAGAGATGCATAACATCACGAAAATCTGACCCCCTTGAACTCCATTTCTATATAGTAAACCTGGGATTTACGGGGGTATACATTATTTTTCTTATTTCTGCTCAAAAATAAAGATTGTCGGTACTCGTTAGAACCGCTTCACCGAGGCGGTTCTTACGTGTACCCACAATCTATATTTTGAGCAGGATTAGATAAAACTATCGCGATTTTTCATCAGAAAATTTTCATTTTTTGGTGGTAAAAGTTTCATTATATTTAAACAGGCGTTTTTTCGTAACGATATAGAATGAAAAATTAAATTCGATTTCAGCTAACAAAAAAAAACTTTTGTCATTAACCGTAGATGAAGAGACTGTATGTTCACGAGTGTGTCTTTTTATCTTATCTGGACAATTAACCATGACATAAGTGGCCATTTTAACCAGAGAAACATTGAATGTGAGTACTTGTATTTTGAGTGCCTTATGTGGGGTCAGTGAAATTAATCACAAATACACAAGGAACAGGGTTGCTTAAAGGATAGGCTACTAACTCGTACGGGCCTCGTTATTAGCACTGACTCTTAATCGTTGGGTCTCTCACCGCTGTGGGTCATGTGAGACGCTAAGCTCTGCAATGGAAGGTCAAGTAGTTTTGTCTCCGGGTACTCCGGTTTTGATTCACATCTGATAAACGATCGGCTCGAAATAAGTGCAATAATGAAAAAGGGGTCGTAAAACCAAAGCCAAAGAAAAAAGAAACCGCTCGCTGTTGTAGATTCATGTTTAAGTCTATTTTGTTTGCTTGATTTGAGGTTTAACGTCCCCGTCAACACTGTAAAGGTCATTTTGGAGATGTTGCTTCCAATTTTGTGGGACTCTTACCCGACATTGAGATCAGATGACATCTCAAGCCATGCCGCCCAATGAAAACAAGAGGGTTTATAAGCATGGACTGTCCGACTCGCACCACTTGACCTAGGCAGGCTTAGATCCTCTAAGCGGTTTACCAGTACTCGTGTGCGGGTCGGTTTCAGCTCTGCGTGGAATCATCATGCAGCCCACCTATTTCTTCAAGCCCCGGTGGACTGGGGCTAGTTTAAGTCAATACAACAGCAGAAAACCCTTAAAAAGAGCAAATTAAACCAAGTGAAGATGGCATTGTAAGAATGCCATACTGGAATTTGAGTTCTTTCCCTGTTTTCCCACTTCTATAAAATGACCTAAATGGTGTTGAATCTAAACTGAACTTCATAACACCCCAGAGAGCACACGTCGCTAGGGCAACGTCAGATCAACGTCGGTGCAACGCCATGACATTGCACCGACGTAGATTTGACGTTGCATAAACGTCATGACATTGAACAGACTTTGATGTGACGTCACAATTACGTCTTGTGCCTACTTTCTAAGTCCGCAGGTCTCACATCCATTATCTAACTATCTCTGACTCCAACCTTAACGCACAGACTACGAGTAGAATATTCTACCTGCAGTCGAACTTCAATAAGTCGAACACCTGTGTTTCGAGTCACTCATGGTTACTCATAGCGCCAGATCAGGGGGCATTATGTGGATGACTTTAAGGGAATGGGAACACCTCCAGGAGAGGCACCTCCTGCAAAAGTAGTTCTGTCTCCCATGACAATAGGGTCAACTCTTAAAGGAAAAAATTGCTCCCGAGGAGCAAATTCTTTCCTTAAAGAGTAGACCTTTTTTCAGCCAGACTGAGCCTATGGAAAAGCGAACAAGAAGTCCCGAAAGTTGTCTCCCATTGAAAAATGGCGGAAAATCTGCAGGTGATCCCATTCCGCTTAAGACTTATAATAATAATTCGTCTGACATGACTGACAATGACCAATCTTAAACATATTTGAGAAATGTTCTAAGAGATTATAACTGAATCTCCATGTCACCCAATGCCTTCCATCAGGTTTCTGCTCAATTCAACTTGATGTGGTTTGAAGATTTTCAAGCTGACCGACATGAAAGCCACCTTAAATAACAGAACAAGATAATTTCAGCAATTCTGAATATTCATGTTGCAACAAGGCCTCAAATCAGGAGTTTTATGTAGTTTGAAGAATTTCAAGATGGCCGCCCTATCTGTCGCAGAATAGATCAACAGAGGCTAGAGGATGACAGCTCTGTTGATGTCTTAGCTCTGGCTTTGCGCTGTGTGCGTTTCTACACAGCTTCAATGATTCCTTTTGCCTCGTATTCACTGGCACACTTTCTGATGAGACCACGCCACTTTGCTCTGTCATGTGCAATTTGTTCCCACTACTCTATTGGAATGTTGAAGTCCCTGAGGGAGGCTTTGAGGGTGTCCTTGTAGCGCTTCTTTTGACAGCCTTGGGAGCGTTTTCCCATTTCTAGTTTTCCATATATAGAGAATTTTCTTTGGCAAACGTTACTCAGGCATTCTGGTAACATGACATGTCTTTAAGACTGCTACACACACAACAAACATTTTCAAGACAACCTATATTGATACCTGGAGCTATCAGGGATTCAAGGAAGAGTTCGAAAACAGTTGTACAGAGAAATTCCGCTATTAAGACCACCTAAAATTAAGACAAACTTTGCCTTTAAAAGCACACTTTGAAGGTTCGAGGTACATTTTTCTATGTGTTTTCTACGTCCAGTGTGCTGTTGTTGGACACCACCTTTGGGACTGTTCCCAGAGTTGGTCTTAATATATGATTTTACTGGACTTGGTAAACGAGCCATCGGTGATCGAGTTTTGAAGTTTCGCCGTATATGCATGAAACTGGTCAATCTAAAGATTCAATTATTCATCTGTTTTGTTTGTTTGTATTGAGGTTTTACGCCCCCGTCATCAATACCATTTAGGTCATTTTGCCTCCGATTTTATGGGACTTTTACCCGCCATTGAGATAAAATCTCAAGCCCTAACGGCCAAACGAAACCGTTAGATTTTAAGGGACCTTCCGGCTCGCACAACCATGCCTAAGACCTCAAATGCTTGGTCAGTTTCACCTTTGCGAGGAAGCACCATGAAGCCCGGTCTATTTCTCAAAGCCCCCTGTGGGCGGGGCCTAAAAGCATTCCTGTACTTCAAGAAAACAGTGAAGCTGACTCAGACCATTGGGTTTGTGATGTGCACAAGGCATAATGGGAGTATTTTTGTTTCATTTACCATGGCATTTACAATCTATGCAATACAGCACTTTCTTGCATCTAGAAGATAAGAATAACCGATGTTTGCAGGGCGGGAGTAGGGTGCGGAGGGGGTGGGGGCACAGATTTTTTATTATAGCCTTGTTAGCTCACCCTCTTGAATTCTCAATCTCCTTATTCTTCCCTGCTGCGAACTATTTGCAACGCGAGCTGGTAGTGAATATTCTCAAAAGTAATGCGACTAAGAGTACTCTCCCTTTATCGGCGTGGCTAAGAACATGTGAAGTGGTGGAAACTATTGATATTTGGTAGACCGTTAACCTTGAAACTTTAAGCACATCTCCATATCATAGTCTTACTGTCTACAAAGTTTGAGCTTGATCGGATGAAAACTGTAGGAGAATTTATCTGGAAGCGAAAATGTTTACCGAATTTTTTAAAGGGGCATGGCTCTGTTGATATTTGGTGGACGGTCAACCTCGAAATTTTGAGCACATCTTCACATCATAGCCTTACTATCTAGCTAGTTTCAGCTTGATCGGATGGAAAGTGTAGTGTTAAGAAATATTTTACATGCCTCAGGTAAACAAGAGGACCATGTTGGTCCTATATCGCTCACCTGACTAAGAGATTAACATGTAGGTCCCAGAGCGGTGCGATTTTTTTACCCAGGTCTATAATTTGAACAATCTAAGCAGAGGTCCACTGAATGAAGCTTAATATCGAATATCAAAGACATGGGCCTTCTGATTTCAGAAAAGAAGATTTTTAAAAGTTTTCTCAATATAAATCTATGTAAAACCAGTGGGCCCAAGGGCATGGCCATTTTGGCCCCCATGCTATGATTTGAACAATCATGGTAGAGGTCCATTAGTGAAGCTTCATACCAAATACCAAAGACCTGGGCCTTCTGGTTTCAGACAAGAAGATTTTTATATGTTTTCCCTATATCAGTCTATATAAAACACTGTTTTGGCCCCAGGGCTATAATTTGAACACCCTTGGTAGAGGTCGACTAGATGAAGCTTCAAACCAAATACCAAAGACCTGGGCCTTCTGGTTTCAGACAAGAATACTTTTTAAAGGTTTTTCCTCTATAAGCCCATGTAAAACCAGTAGGTCCCTGCGCAGGAGCATTTTTGGATCCAAAGCTATAATTTGAACAATCTTGGTAGAGGTTTACTAAATGAAGCTTCATACCAAATATCAAAGACCTGAGCTGTCTGGTCTCAGACAAGAAGATTTTTAAAGGTTTTCCCTATATAAGCCTATGTAAAACCAGTTGGCCAAGGCGCGGGGGTGTTTTTGGTCCAAGGGCTATAATTTGAACAATCTTGGCAGAGGTCCAATAGATGAAGACAAGAAGACTTTTTATATGTTTTCCCTATATAAGCCTATATAAAACCAGTGGGCCCCGGGGCAAGGCCATTTTTGGGCCCAGGGCTGAAATTTGAACAATCTTGGTAGAGGTCCACTAGTTGAAGCTTCATACCAAATATCAAAGACCTGGGCCTCCTGGTTTCAGACAAGAAGATTTTTAAAGGTTTTCCCTATATAAGACTATGTAAAACCAGTGGGCCCTGGCACAGGGCCATTTTTGGCCCCATGACTATAATTTGAACACCCTTGGTAGAGGTCCACTAGATGAAGCTTCAAACCAAATATCAAAGACCTGGGCCTTATGGTTTCCGACAAGAAGATTTTTAAAGGTTTTCCCTATATAAGGCTATGTAAAACCAGTGGGCCCTGAATCGGTGGCGTTTTATGTCCCAGGGCTATAATTTGAACAATCTATAAGCCTTTATAAAACCAGTAGGTCCCGGAGCGAGGCAATTTTTGGCCCGAGGTTGTAATTTGAACAATCTTGGTAGAGGTCCACTAGGTGAAGCTTCATACCAAATATCAAAGATCTAGGCCTCCTGGTTTCAGACAAGAAGATTTTTAAAGGTTTTCCCTATATAAGCCTATGTAAAACCAGTGGGCCCTGGCACGGGGCCATTTTTGGCCCCAGGGCTATAATTTGAACAATCTTGGTAGAGGTCCACTAGGTGAAGCATGCTTCATACCAAATATCAAAGACCTGGTCCTGGTCCTTTGAACAATCTATAAGCCTTTATAAAACCAGTAGGTCCCGGAGCGATTTCCAGACACTTCGGCCCCACTACCACCTCGGCCCCTAGACAGGTCGGCCCTAGACACCTCGGCCCTAGTCACCTCGGCCCTAGACACCTCGGCCCCACTGTCACCTCGGCCCCTAGACATCTCGGCCCCAAAGACACCTCGGCCCAACTTTTGATATCTGTTAGGGTATGGGCATTTATATCATGTTAAAATCGGCCCCGCCCATCGGACTTCAAGAAACCGACAGCCTGTGACATGAGTACTGGTAAACCGCTTAGAGGTTCTAAGCCTGGCCAGGAAAAGCGGGGCGAGTAGGACCGTTCATACTTATAAACCCTATTGGTTTCATTGGGCTGCAGTGCTTGACTGGATGTCATTTCATCTCAATGTCGGGTAAAATTCCCACAAAATTGGAAACAACGTCTCCAAAATGACCAATGCAGTGTTGATTGGGGCGTTAAACGTCAAATCTAACAAACAAAACATCATGTTAACAAGCCCGTGTAATGAGGACGCTGCTAAACCCCAGTTTATATGGGGAAAACTGAGGTTCAAAGGGGCATACATTATTTACATCACGAAGACACGCCTTTATAATTTGACCTCCTTGAACCCCACTTTTATATAGTGAAATGGGGGTTTACAGGGGTAATCCATCTTTTTCTTATACGAGCAGAAATAATAAAAATGTCACAATTTTTCCTCTTATAATGTTCGTATTTTTTTCGGCGGTAAAGTTTACAAGTCATTTGTATAGGCGTGTTTTCGTAATTCTTATTTCTGCTCCAAGATACAGATTGTTTGTACTGGTTAGAAGCGTCTCAAAGAGCAGGACTGATCATAATGCCTCAGTGACAACCTTTAATCACACCTAGTTTAATATTAATGTGTTTATGCAAACTATAGTCATTTCTTAGATCCCCTTCATATAAGTTAACAGGTCTATGCAATAAACGATCTCCTTGAGAACGATTGAACTGGTATCAAAGATCTATGTTTTCGAGCAGAAGTAAGAAATATAATTTTTATCAACTTTTCGCTATATAATTTTGGTTTTAGGGAATCTTCTATTAAGTTGTTAGAAAAAAAGATCAAATTATTTTATTGCTATTTTTATTTCATATAAAAAAATAACAAATAACCAATGAGACGTTTATAATAAATATGACAGCGCGTAGACGACATTTTCAGCTTAACTTGGACTACACTCTTGAGATGTCATTTCATCTCAATGTCGGGTAAAAGTCCCACAAAATTGGAAGCAACGTCTCCAAAATGACCTTTACAGTGTTGACGGGGACGTTAAACCTCAAATCAAACAAACAAAACTGTCCGTCTTTAAATATGAGCTGAAATAACAATCAAACAGGAATTTCTAAATGTGTGAAAATTGATAACAATGGAAACATGCTGAGCAAGTCCTACAAAAATACGAGCAGTGAAGACTTTGCACACAGTGCACATCCAGATCAACACTGTTTGCCGCTAATATATACATAAAGTACACATGTATCAAGTAATTTGAGTGGCTGATAGTCAGAAATGTGACTAATAAATAAATAAATAAATCAATCAATAAATAAATAAATAAAGAATACAATATACTCGTTACTGTCCGGTGTAGCGTGAGATCTTTAAACCCATGAGAAAGTTAATACCAAGGTATATATGCGCATGCGCAAGAAGGCCGTGAGAAATGTCATCCATTTCCTGTTAGCCTCTGCCCCGTTCATCTTGAGCCTATGTTAAAAATGCTACCATTACGAACTTTAAATAGAACACTATTTATAACAAGCTTTATTTATTTATTAATTTATCTATTTACTTTCGAAAGATACCCGTATTAAATATGCTATAAATTGGTATCATGTGTTCAACAAGAACAAAATATATGCGGGTACATGTATTTTCTTTAAATTATTACGAAAAAACGCCTTTAATTTAAACCCCATTTTTATACAGTAAAACTTGGGTTTACAGAGATGTATATTATTTTCATATTTCCGCTGGAAAACATAAATTGTAGGTACTCGTTAGAACCGTCTCGGCGAGGCGATTCTAACGAGTACCTACAATCTATGTTTTTCAGCGGAATACGAAAACTATCAGAATATTTTATCTAAAAATTTGATGGTAATGTTTCAATATATTTTTATGGGCGTGTTTATGCAATTAATACTTTTAAAAGCAAGTTCTTTGGCAATTTTAAAAGAACCATCTGCCTAAATAAGCCTGCCATATACCAAGGTCATTAACATGTGTGATTTATGGTTTCCCATTTCCTGTTGTCCCCATGCTTATCAAAACACAGTGACTAATTTTTACACCTTTCTGCCTATGTGGGGCAATAATGCCTAATGTCAACTAAACAGGTTTTCTCTTAACACACACACACACATAAAATACAAACTTTACAATACAATACTTAAACTTAAAAAAAAAAACAGTAGCAATAACAGAACCCAGTGCTTAATATCAATCCGACCCACTGGGGCTCGAAGAAACAGATGGGATGCATGGTAGGCAGGTAGGAAGGTATATAGGTAGGGTGAATGGTCTGGTGGGTGCGTGGCTCTGGATGTGTAGGTAGTTAGGTAGGCTTACTTAACTTCTTCCTTCGACCCTGTAGGTTTCGTTTGTTTGATTTAAGGTTTAACGTCCCATTCAACACTGTAAAGGTCATTTTGGAGACGTTGCTTACCATTGTATGGGACTTTTACCGAAATGTCATCTCAAACCCTGTCGCCCAATGCAACCAATACGGTTTATAAGCATGGACGTTCCGACTCGCACCGCCTACCTGGGCAGGCTTAGATCCACTAAGCGGTTTACCAGTACTCGTGCGCGGTCGGATTCAGCTCTGCGTGGAAGCATTATGCAGCCCGTCTATTTCTGCAAGCCCCGATAGGCGGAGGCTAACGACGCTGTAGGTAGGTAGGAAGTTAGATAGACAGATCGGTTTTGTTTGTTTGTTTGGTTTGAGGTTTAACGTCCCCGTCATCACGGTACAGGTCATTTTGGAGACGTTGCTTTCATTATTGTGTAACTTTGGCCCGACATTGACCCTGTCGCCCAATGAAACCAATAGGGTTTATAAGCATGAACGGTCCGACTCCGACCGCTTTCCCTGGGTAGGCTTAGAGCCTCTACGCGCTTTACCAGCACTCGAGTGCGGTCGGTTTCAGCTCTGCGTGGAAGCATCATGCAGCCCATATATTTCTTCAAGCCCCGATGGGCGGGGGCGACAGGTAGGTAGAGTGGAGATATGCATGTAGGCAGGTATATTCAAATATATTGACAAATTACTACCACCAAAAACGAATTTTTTCAGATAAAAATCCTGATATTTTTCATATATCTGCACAAAACATACATTGTGGGTACTCGTTAGGACTGCCTCGGCGAGTCGGTTCTAACGAGTACCCACAATCTATGTTTTTGAGCAGAAATAAGACAAATAATAGATATCAATGTAAACCCCAGTTATAATATCTAAACGCCAGTTTTAATATCTAAAAGTGGGCTTTAAGGGGATCAAAATTATATAGGCGTGTTTGCGTGATGAGGTAGGAATGGTAGGTTTGGGCTGGTAGCGATGGTTATGTAGGTAGATCTATAGGAAGGTCGTAGGTAGGAGCGTATATTTTTGCTTTGGTTGGTTGGTTGGTAGGTAGGTAGGCAGGCAGGCAGCATGTAGGTAAGTAGGTATTATGTCCGTATATCGATAGTATAGGTAGGTATATAGGAATGTCACTAAGTAGGTATGTTTTTGTTTGAATTGGGATTTATGACCCGGTCAACACTATTTAAGTCATTTTGGAGACATTGCTTCCAATTTTGGTGGACTTTTACCCGACATTGAGATGAAATGACAGCTTCAGCCCTGCCGCCCAATTAAACCAAAAGGCTTTGGACGGATTGACTCATACCACATTGCCTTGGCAGGCTTAGTCCTTCTAAGCGGTTTACCAGTACTCATGTGTGGTCAGTTTCAGCCCTGCGTGGAAGCACCATGCAGCCCATCTATTTATCTAAACCCCGATGGGCGGGGCGACTAAGTCGGTATGTACGTAGGTAGGTAGATATGCAGTCCGCCCCCGCCCACCGGCGCTTGAAGAAATAGATGGATTGCGTGGTAGTTAGGCAGGCATGTAGGTATGTAGGTAGGGTAAATGCAGGTAGTTGGGAAGGTGTAGGTAGGAATGTGACAGAAGAACCGCCTTGGAACGGTAAGTGAAACGAATTCAAATGGGGGGTGTGTGTGTGTGTGTGGGGGGGGGGGGGGGGGGTGCGTGAATCGATTTTACGTGGTCACAATCCTCGCCCTTACTTCCGTCGCGATTCAGACAAATAATTTGTTCAGTCTGCACGAAGGCCTTCTAACTCATCAGTGCAACATCTCGTGAACACAAGACTCAAACAACCACAGCGATGAAACAACGGCGAGACCTCGACAGCAAGAGTTTGTCATTCAGTTTTACGACCCACCTACGGCGACGGGACCTCGGTTAAAAGACTCATCCAAAAGTCTGTTAAAACCCGGGATCGAATATGTGACCCAAGGTCTATGAGGCCAGTAACATAAAAACTACACCAAGGAGACTTCCTTCGTATGCATGGGAACGGACGGTCAGACATTCATTTACTTATTTCTACCAACGTACGTACGTACCTACCACACCTAAGTACCCTATTGGTTTCATAAGGCGGTATAACTTGAGAAGTCATTTCATCTCAATGTCGGGTAAAAATCCAACTAATTGGTCGCAGTTGGTCGCATTGTCTCCAAACTAACTTTCACAGTGTTAGGGGAACTTTAAACCTCAAGTCAAACAAATAAGCAAACAAAACATCTACCTACCTTCCCTTAGGCCCCCACCCATCGGGGCTTGAAGAAATATATGGACTACACGATGCTTCCACGCAGAGCTGAAACCGACCCGCGCATGAGTACTGGTAAACCGCTTAGAGGATCTAAGCCTGACCAAGCAAAGCGGTGCGAGTCGGCTCGTCCATGCTTACCAGCTCTATCGGTCTCATTTGGCGGCAGGGCTTGAGATGTCATTTCATCTCAAGGTCGGGTAAAAGTCACACAAAATTGGAAGCAACGTCTCCAAAATGACCTTTACAGGGTTGACGGGGGCGTTAAACCTCAAATCAAACAAAACCTACCTTCCCACCATCACCTTCCCCCACCTTACCTGTCTGCCTAAATCTACCCCGCCCATCTGGACTTAAAGAACTAGATGGGCTGCATGATTCCTTACAACCTGAGTACTAGTAAACCGCATAAGCCTGCCCTTAGCCCCCGCCCATAGGGGCTTGAAGAAATATATTGGCTGCATGATACTTCCACGCAGAGCTGAATCCGGTCCGCACACTGGTACTGGTAAACCGCTTAGAGGATCTAAGCCTGTCCAGGAACCGCGGTGCGAGGCGGACCGTCCATGCTAATAAACCCTATTGGTTTCATTAGGCGACAGAGCTTGAGATGTCATTTCATCTCAATGTCGGGTAAAAATCCAAATTGGTCGCAATTGGTCGCAATGTCTCCAAACTAACTTTCAAAGTGTTTAAATCTCAAGCAAAACAAACAAGCAAACAAACATTTACCTACCTTCCCTAATGCCCCCGCCCATCGGGGCTTGAATAAATATATGGGCTGCATGATGCTTCCACGCAGCACTGAAACCGACCCGCGCATGAGTACTGGTAAACAACTTAGAGCATCTATAAGCCTGACCAAGCAAAGCGGTGCGAGTCGGCTCGTCCATGCTTATAAACTCTATCGGTCTCATTAGGCGGCAGGGCTTGAGATGTCATTTCATCCTATAATGTCGGGTAAAAGCCACACAAAATTGGAAGCACCGTCTCAAAAATGACCTTTACAGTGTTGACGGGGACGTTAAACCTCAAATCAAGCAAAACCTGCCAACCCCCCCCCCCCCCCCTTTACTTGCCTACCTAAATCTACCCCGCCCATCCGGACTTGAAGAACTAGATGGGCTTTCATGATTCCATACCACCTAAGTACTGGTAAACCGCATAAGCCTGCCCATAGCCCCCGCCCCAAATGGGCTTGAAGAAGTATATGGGCTGCGTGATGCAACCATGCAGAGCTGAATCCGGCCCACACTAGTACTGGTAAACCGCATAAGCCTGCCCATAGCCCCCGCCCAAATGGGCTTGAAGAAATATATGGGCTGCACGATGCTTCCACACAGAGCTGAATCCGGCCCGCACACTAGTACTGGTAAACCGCTTAGAGGATCTAAGCCTGTCCAGGAACCGCGGTGCGAGGCGGACCGTCCATGCTATATAAACCAATAAACCCTATCGGTTTCATTGGGCGACAGGGCTTGAGATGTCATTTCATCTAAATGTTGGGTAAAAGTCCCACAAAATTTGAAGCAACGTCTCCAAAATGACCTTTACAGTGTTGACAGGGATGTTAAACCTCAAATCAAACACACAAACAAAGCATAAGACTGCCCAGGCAAAGTGATGTGAGTAGGACCGTCCATGCATAAAAACCCTACTGGTTTCATTGGGCGGCAGGTCTTGAGATGTCTTTACATCTCAAAGTCGGGTCCCACGAAATTTGAAGTATCGTCTCCAAATGCCCTATATAGTAATGACGGGGACGTTAAACCTCAAATCAAAACCTACCTACCCACCCACCAAGACACATCTCCTTACCTACCTACTTAAATCTACTCCTCCCATCGGGACTTGAAGAAATGATGGGCTGCATGATGCCCCACCGCACATGAGTACTGGCAAACCGCTTAAGCCCTCGCCCAAAGTTATGCGTGTCGGACCGTCAATGCATATAAACCCTATTAGTTTCTTTCCTTCTTTCTTTCTACTGATACTGCGTCGGTCATATTTGGGCATTACCGCAGGTGTACATTACATACACTCCAGGTTGGCAGGATGAAAGCCTACACAGTAATCATGTTATTACGGTAGGGATCTTTAACCTACACAGGGGATGGTTCTCCCTGCACAGGGGGGGGGGGGGGGGGGGGGTGTTTGGGCTCCAGTTAACGTCCCGATCCGAAGGACGGTGCACTTTATGACATTCAACCCCGCAAATGATGCCAATGGAGCGTGTTCGGACACCGAAATTTTATCGCCGCTGCCGGGGATCGAACCCGGGACCTCTAGCATCAGAGACAAGTGCACTAACCACTGGACTATCTCAAAGTCGGGTCCCACGAAATTTGTACATCGTCTCCAAATGACCTATATAGTATTGACGGGGACGTTAAACCTCAACTCAAACTTACCTACCTACCCAGCCACCCATCTACCTACCTGTCTAGCCACAAACCACCTACCTACTTACTCCCCTACCTAAACAACGTTGAAGCAGAAGTTATAAGTAAGAAGTCAGCTTGCCCCCGCCCATCGGGGCTTAAAGAAATAGATGGGCTGCACGATGCTTCAACGCAGAGCTGAAACCGACCGCACACGAGTACTGGTAAACGGCTTACAGGATCTAAGCCTGACAAGGAAAATCGGTGCGAGTCGTCTATAAATAAATAAATAAATAAATAAACAAATAAATATTATAATATTATAAAATCACTAGTAACACAGCTTCTAATTTCCTTAGATAGACTTCTCCAGCATAAAATTATAGTTTAATTAATGTAGCAGCATAATTTATCATTTAATATACTAAGAGAGTTTCGATACCCCAGTCTTTTATAGAGTTATCGTATTACACTTCTCACGGCTGAATTATCTCACACCCCTCCGTGAGGGATTTCAGCCGCTTCCGGTGCGACTGAAGAATCTCACGGGATCAATAATCTCACGCTACACCGCCTTTAATTTGAACAAGAATGACAATCAAATGTGTGAAAATTGATAACAATGATCTGTTTATCATCAAGGATCTCTTTATTGGGGGAAAAGGGATTAGTAACGCCTGGTTGTTTATTGAGCTTCACACTTTACTTATTTAAGCCAATTTTTAATTGTTCTTGTATAACTTTTTGCTAAATAGTGTCCTAACCTGAAATTCATTAATCCTTACCCCGCTGAATTCGATAATCATTATCTTTGCAAAGATCCTGATCAGATTGCTTCTGCCCTCCAAATCGGATCTGCACCATTTTTCATGCAGTTTTTGAATTGCAAGCATGCATTAAATTAATTGGTTTACTTACGAGGATAGTTCAGCGAACCTGAACACTGATAATTACCTAATAAATAAATAAATAAATAAATAAATAAATAAATAAATAAATAATAAATTGTTTGTTTATATTTGAGTTTAACGGCCCAGTCAACATTATTTTATTCCATTTTCGAGCCGGGCAGTTAACCTATCCACACTTATCCTGGTCAGGCTTATACGTAAGTGGTTAACCAATACAGTGCACATTGTTTTCGCCAGAAAGTGACAACTGCCCTTCTTGAATCAGCAGAAGGGAGAGAATGACCGTAGAAAAGATTTCATAATCAATGTCCACGAAAGAAAGTTGCCGACCCCGGTAGGTATCGAACCCGCGTCCTCCTGATCACCAGTCAGACGCGCATCCGACTTACATGTAGCTACCGAGGCCAAAAAATAAAACATATATAAATATGTTAACAAATATAAGATTATCCCCCATCATCACCATGATTGACGAAACCGAGGAATGTTTTTTTTTTTTACGGCCCCATCCACCGATCCATCCAGATTTCCATCCAATTAGTAAGGCTAATTAGGTATCATGTTCTTACTGAAATAAGTTTAAAAAGTATTGTAGCGGTGTGGAATTATTTCGGATAATAAAAAAGCCTATAGATGATCAAAAGAGCAGAAATGTAGAAAAAAAGAGCCTGTCATTATATTAAGCTCTAAAGCATGCCGCAATGCAATTAGAATTATACATTGAAATAAAAGATGGGAATTTTCAAATGTATCTTCCATTCTTCTTAAATGGACATATAGATTTTCTATGTAGTAACGGTTCAAATATTCGTGGCTCCCTACCAAAATAATCAAATCAGCAAATAAAAATATAAAAAAACCTCATCGGGCATCCAACCCGATCTCCAGTTTAAGGAGAAGCCCCGTGAAAAGCAAAGTGGGGCCGAAGTGTCTAGGTATATGGGGCCGACGTGTCTAGGGGCCGAGGTGTCCAGGGGCCGACCTGTCTAGGGTTTCAATTTTATGTTGGGCCGAGGTGGTTTTGGGGCCGAGGTGTCTAGGGGCCGAAGTGTCTAGGGGCCGAGGTGGTTTTGGGGCCGAAGTGTCCTGTTACCCCCGGAGCGAGGCAATTTTTGGCCCGAGGTTGTAATTTGAACAATCTTGGTAGAGGTCCACTAGGTGAAGCTTCATACCAAATATCAAAGACCTGGGCCTCCTGGTTTCAGACAAGAAGATTTTTAAAGGTTTTCCCTATATAAGCTTATGTAAAACCAGTGGGCCCTGGCACGGGGCCATTTTTGGCCCCAGGGCTATAATTTGAACAATCTTGGTAGAGGTCCACTAGGTGAAGCACGCTTCATACCAAATATCAAAGACCTGGTCCTTCTGGTTTCAGAGATGAAGATTTTTAAAGGTTTTTCTTCTATTAGCCTACGTAAAACCAGTGGGCCCTGGCGCATGGCGTTTTTGGCCCAAGGCTATAATTTGAACAATCTTGGTAGAGGTCCACTAGGTGAAGCTTCATACCAAAAAAAAAAAAACAAAGACCTGGGCCTCCTGGTTTCAGACAAGAAGATTTTAAAAAGTTTTTTTTAATATAAGCCTATGTAAAACCAGTCGGCCCCAGCTCGGGGGCATTATTGGCCCCAGGGCTATAACTTGAACAATATTGATAAAGGTCCATTAGATGAAGCTTCATACCAAATATCAAAGACCTGGGCCTTCTGGTTTCAGACAAAAAGATTTTTATATTTTTCCCTATATAAGCCTATATAGAACCGTTTTTGGCCCCAGGGCTATAATTTGAACAACCTTGGTAGAGGTCCACTAGATAAAGCTTCAAACCAAATATCAAATACCTGGGCCTTCTGGTTTCAGACAAGAATATTTTTAAAGGTTTTCCCTCTATAAGCCTATGTAAAACCAGTAGGCCCCTGCGCAGGAGCAATTTTGGATCCAAAGCTATAATTTGAACAATCTTGGTAGAGGTCCACTAAATGAAGCTTCATATCAAATATCAAAGACATGAGCAGTCTGGTTTCAGACAAGAAGATTTTTAAAGGTTTTCCCAATATAAGCCTATGTAAAACCAGTTGGCCAAGGCGCGGGGGTGTTTTTGGTCCCAGGGCTATAATTTGAACACTCTTGGCAGAGGTCCAATAGATAAAGACAAGAAGATTTTGTATATGTTTTCCCTATATATGCCTTTATAAAACCAGTGGGCCCCGGGGCGAGGCCATTTTTGGGCCCAGGGCTGTAATTTGAACAATTTTGGTAGAGTTCCACTAGGTGAAGCTTCATGTCAAATATCAAAGACCTGGGCCTTCTGGTTTCCGACAAGAAGATTTTGAAAGGTTTTCCCTATATAAACATATGTAAAACCAGTGGGCCCTGACGCGGTGGCATTTTATGCCCCATGGCTATAATTTGAACAATTTATAAGCCTATTTAAAACCAGTGGGCCCCGGAGCGAGGCCATTTTTTTGGCCAAAGGCTGTAATTTGAACAATCTTGGTAGAGGTCCACTAAATGGGCCTCCGTGGCCTAGTGGTTAAGAGCGCTGACTCTTGATCATTAGGTCTCTCACCGCTGTGGTTCGAGCCTCGCTCGGGTCACATGTGAGACGCCCAGTTCTGCAACGGAAGGTCAGGTGGTTTTTCTCCGGGTACTCCGGTTTTCGCCCGCCTCTGATTAACGATCGGCTCGATATGAGTAAAATAATCTTGAAAGGGCCGTAAAACCAAAAACCGAGAAAGAGGTCCACTAGGTGAAGCTTCATACCAAATATCAAAGACCTGGACCTTCTGGTTTAAGACAAGATGATTTTTAAAGGGTTTCCTTCTATAAACCTATGTAAAACCAGTGGGCCCTGGCTCGGGGCCATTTTTGGCCCCAGGGCTATAATTTGAACAATCTTGGTAGAGGTCCACTAGGTGAAGCTTCATACCAAATATCAAAGACCTGGGCCTTCTCGCTTCAGAGAAGAAGATTTTTAAATGTTTTTCTTCTATTAGCCTATGTAAAACCAGTGGGCCCTGGCGCACGGCGTTTTTGGCCCCAGGCCTATAATTTGAACAATTTTGGTAGAGGTCCACTAGGTAAAGCTTCATTCCAAATAACAAAGACCTGGGCCTCCTGGTTTCAGACAAGAAGATTTTTAAAGGTTTTCTCAGTATAAGCCTATGTAAAACCAGTGGGCCCCACTTTTGGGGCATTATTGGCCCCAGGGCTATAATTTGAACAATCTTGGTAAAGGTCCATTAGAAGAAGCTTCAAACCAAATATCAAAGACCTGGGCCTCCTGGTTTCAAAGAAGAAGATTTTTTTAAGGTTTTCCCAATATAAACCTATGTAAAACCAGTGGGCCCCGGAGCAGGGTCGTTTTTGGCCTCGTGGCTATAATTTGAACAATCTAGGTAGAAGTCAATTTGATGAAGTTTCATAATAAATATCAAAGACCTCGGCCTTCTGGTTTCAGAGAAGAAGATTTTTAAATGTTTTCCCTATATAAGCCTATATAAAACCAGTGGGCCCCGTGGCGAGGCCATTTTTGGGCCCAGGGCTGTAATTTGAGCAATCTAGGTAGAGGTCCACTAGGTGAAGCTTCATACCAAATATCAAAGACCTGGGCCTTCTGGTTTCCGACAATAAGATGTTTAAAGGTTTTCCCTGTATAAGCCTATGTAAAACCAGTGGGCCCTGGCACGGGGCCATTTTTGGCCCAAGGGCTATAATTTGAACAATCTTGGCAGAGGTCCACTAGGTGAAGCTTCATACCAAATATCAAAGACCTGGGCCTTCTGGTTTCAGACAAGAAGATTTTCAAAGGTTTTTTTCCCATTTTCCCCTTTTTGTTGCCATGGCAACCAGATTTCTGCATGGAATGGAATTCTTTGAACAACGTTGAGACAGTACCACCCAAAGATCATTTCTGCCAAGTTTGGTTCGAATCCATCCAGTGGTTTAGGAGGCGATGTTGTTTAAAGGAAAATGTGAACGGACATACAGACGACGACGACGACGACGGACGGTGAGTGATCACAATAGCTATCCCGGAGCCTTCGGCTCAAGTGAGCTAAAAAGTCTGTAAAATGAAGACCCCTCTAAACCCTATTTGATAAAGAGAAAAATGGTGTTTACGGGGGTGTTCAATATTTTCGTTATTTTTACTGAAAAAAAAAAAATAACATAGATTGTGGTTAACTTACTCGGCGAGGCGGTTCTATCGAGTACCCACAATCTATGTTTTACTATAAAAAGTGGGGTTAAAGGGGGTCAAATTATATGGGCCCCGTCAAGCGATTTTGGTACTTATCGCCTATGCGATCAGCGAAGGTTCAGGCGAGCCTGCGCATCCGCGCAGTCTCGCCAGAACCTTCGCTGCTCGCTCATAGAAGCAGTGAATCAAGAGGAACCTTCAGACAAAAAGCCATATCTCTGTCCCTTCTGAATGGCTGAGCATGCGCAGTTAAAACTTGTCATGACGGAATGCTCGAAGACCCAAATTCGCTTGGCGGGGCTCATATAGTCGTGTTTTCATGATGTCTGTACCAATCAAGGTCAGTTACCAAGCTTGAAGAAGCTGTTTGTCGATGGGTAGGTTAAGGGACATAGACCCACTAAGCATTCTACATAAATCTACAGCGGGCCGTTAGTGACCCGTCAGGGTAGCTGACGGGCCGCTAACGGCCCGCTGTAGATTTATGTAGAATGCTAGCAGGGGAATATGTTTGCTTCTCATGAAAGTATCTCCCTTCCCCTTAACTTTCTTTCAATACCAATGGACCCCAAATGTTGGAAACAAACAAACAGGTGAAATTAAACACTTAAACTGCATCGACCATAGCTTTGTTTTGAACTAGATTTTTAACTCTCTCTCTCTTGCTTAAAAACAGGACTTGACATTTTATGCCAGAAGTCGTCGGTCTAGACCCCTGAATTGCAGCGCATGGGCATTCGAAGAACATGAAGTTGGGAATGTAAAACTTTTTTTATGTGTCAGTTCCTTTGCATTTATTACGAGGACTGATCAAATATGAATGCAACTAAGCACATAAAAATGATTCCGTGATAGATTTCGATGAAAAATTTATTTTGTCCCCTCAAAGTATTCCCCTTTAACAGATATACAAACTTTCAGTCCAATCATTGAATGCATTTTGGTAGTATTTTCGAGGTATACTATGAAGGCACAGGAATATTGCAGAACCGAGGTGTTTGCGCTGTACAAATTTTCGACCAGAAAGGTATTTTTTCAGCCGCGGGAACAAAACAAAAGGCACACGGGGCAAGGTCAGGGGAATACGGGGGTGAGGGAGTTCAACAACCTTTTCCTGCTTCAGATAGTCTTGGACAATGAACGCCTTGTGCGATGACGCATTGTCATGTAGCAATCTGACATTGGCCAAACCAATTGCGGGTCTTCGTTCTTTGAAATATTTCTTCAATTTTCGAAGAATTTTATTCTTGTAAAACTTCGCATTTTCAGATTTGCCTTTAGGGACAGCAACCTGAATAGCAGGGCCCTGATTTGAAAAGAATATGGCATACATTACCTTCTTGACGCTCATGGTCCGCTTTACAATGCATGGTCTTTTGCAATACTTTGTTGCCCATATTTTGTTCTGAATCTTTCGTTTTGGCTCAAAAAGTGAACCCATGTCTCGTCACCTGTGACGACATTAGCGAAAGACCGTGCATTGTAATTTGGAAACTTTTTAAGCAACTTCTTGGCGCACTGAACGCGTGTCTTTTTCTGCTCATCTGTCAACAGATGGGGAATCCATCTAGTACAGATCTTTCTCATTTTCAAATCCCGTTTCAGAATTGTATGAGCTGCTCCTAATGAGATGCCAACCATACTAGCTATTTGCCTAGTGGTGTATCGTGCATCGGTAGCAACTATTTCTTTCACTCTACCAACCATCTTGGCAGATGTTGCTCTTTTCGGCCGACGATCATGTGGTGCATCTTCTGTTGAGCCTAGCCCACAGCTGAATTTCTTACACCAACGAAAAACTGTCGGAAAAGACATTTCATCATGCCCATAAGTCGAACATATTTCATCAAAAATGTCTTTGCACCGTATAACAAGAATACAACGATTCTTAATATAGGACAGTATTTCAACGGCGTACTCTGACCTTCTTCCAACCATGTTTTGTATTAGTATACAAGAGTAGACAGCGTTTATCGAACGATGTACATGGCTAAAGTGTACGGATTTTAACAGGTTTGGTTAAAATTAAAATTCTGATTTAATTTCAAAATTCAATATTGGACTTAAATCTCTTCTGCAACAAGGTCTATCGGAACCCGAATTTTATGGTGACTTAGTATATAAATTCAGAAAAATATATAACCGCAATGACTTCAGCACCCAATTTCGTAAAATCATTCTTCGATATAAAAAGATTGGATACAACATGGATATTATACGACAGACTGCATGCATGATAGTTAACCCAATCACGGTTGGCAACTTTGCTTCCCTCTTTAATTGCACGCCGGTGGGTCAGGCCTCAGATTCTATGACGGCTCCAACGTAAATGCTTATTGAAAATTAAAGAGATAATGTTGGTTGGTGCCTGATGCTTTGTCTCTGGTCGGGCTCATCGGAGTCTAACTGTTGGTTTTCTTTTGCTCCAGCATTTCAGTGGTTTCTTGCTGTCGAGTCCTCACCGTTGTCTCACCTCTGTGGTTCTTTGATTTCTGTGTTCACGGAGATGTTGCACTGATGAGTTAGGAGGCCTTCATGCGGACTGAACAAATTATTTGTCTAAATCGCTACGGAAGTAAGGGCGAGGATTGTGGCCACGTAAAATCGATTTAAGCCCCCCAGTGGAAATCTTCCACTGACCGTTCCAAGGCGGCTCTTCTGTGGCGATTTGTTTATGTTGTTGTTTGTTGCTTGCTGTGTGTATCGCTTGTGTCTTTTAATTTTGGATGGCCATATGGCCATTTTGTGGGAAAGTAACTGTCCATATGGCCTTCCTTTGTTTGGGTTTCCATTATGGTCTGGTCGCTTAATGTTTGTATTTCTTTCCCTTTGGTGTCTTTTATGGATGGAGTAAGTTAATTGTATCAATTCCTGATCTTTGTTTTACTTCTACTTTGGTATCAATGTATAGGTAAACTGCTTTCTACGCTGTGATATTTATTTCCAGGTGATTTTCGCATTAGTGCATGAGAAAACGTTCTATTTGCATTCATATTTGAACAGTCCTCGTAAATTTCTGTTCCAAAACAATTTTGGTTGTTTATTGGAATATCCACAGTCTGTTAATGATAACAGAAATGATTTTGAGCCACAGTTGGCTGGTCGGTACGAGCGCTGTCTCCTCTCATCTCATAGATATGAGCGCGTCGCTTGGAACTTATGCGAGACGCCGAATTCCACAACGGAAGTCTAGAGGTGTTTCCAGATCGGTAAGAAAAAAGTGAATTAATCTTTAAAATGTACGTACGGAAACCGGGAAGGGACATTCAATTTTATTTTTAATATGTTGTCCGAACAAGATATTAAGTTGTGCGCTCAAGATATTATCTTGTGCAGACAACATAATTTATCTTGTGCGGACGAAATATTATCTTGTGCGCACAAGACAATATCTTGTTCGCACAGCTTAATATCTTGTGCACACATTATATTATCTTGTTCGCACAACATATTATCTTGTTGGGAATATAGATCTTGGGAAGTTGTGCGATAATATCTTGTGCGCACAAGATATTATGTTGTCCGCACAAGATATTAAGTTGTGCGAACAAGATAATATCTTGTGCGCACAAGACATTAAGTTGTGTGAACAAGATTATATCTTGTGCACACACGATAATATCGATGGTCGGGGGACGTATTGGTCAGTGGTAGTCATTTGGACATCAGCAGAATTAGGGCTTTTGTAAGTAGATTGCTTTGCAATTGACCCCCCCAAAAAAACAAAACAATCTTTGGTTTATTTACGAACATTTTTGCGCATGGTGTACGTACCTATGGAACCAGGGAAGGGACATGAATTTTTTTATTTATAATTTGTCCACACAAGATATCTTGTCCACGCAACATATATCTTGTGTGCGCAAAACAATATCTTGTGCGCACAAGATATTATCTTGTGCGCACAAGATATTCTTGTGCGCCCAAGATATTGTCCATTTTGTCCCGAACAAAATTTTCCGCCATACGATCGACTTTCGATGGCTTGAACCCCTTTTGGACCTAGACTATTTGTTCGAGACAGCGTCATGGGGGTTGTTCGAGCCACGTAGGGTTACTATTAGTGCCATACCATGAGGCATAATGGAGATAATCGTGAGATATCTTTTTCGGTTTTCTGTATTATAAATGTATGCTGTGTGTACTGGTTAGAATCCCCTCATCAATTACACACAGCATACATTTGCAGCATACATTTGCAAGATAGAAGACGAAAATCTCCATATATTATCCATATATGGTATTTGGAGAAATTCCTTGCGGAATCAAGAACGTGTTCGACTCATCCATGGTAAACGAGCCATCGGGATTCGGGCCATGTCAATTCTACTGTTAATATATCACGAGTCTCTCGAAATTTAGGTATGTTAGGTTGAGTTATTGTTAGAAAAGCATTTAGGAAATTGCTACCACGTATTAAAAGTGGTGACTCTGATAAGACGCCACCGAAAGACGAGAGCGTTTTATGCAATTTTCCCTTTTTGGGGACTCCATTCACCAATAAAAATTAACTTGGCGTCAGATCCGAAACTGTAATTGTTGCCAAAGTCCCTTCTTGGGAGACACGAAAATGAACTCAGCGTTCATATTGAAAAGCATGGTAAAGAATGAAGAGACATATCTGCAATGCTTAAACGGATTTTATTATCAAATAGTTTTGGGTTTTGGACAGCAAAATGGCCATTTTGGGGGAAAGTACCTGCCCTTTTGGCTGTCCGCTATTGATGTTTCAAATTAGGGTCTAGTTATTTCATGTTTGTGTTTCTTTCCTTTGGTATCTCTGGTGGGAGCTGTGGGTTATTGCTTATATTTTTTGTTTTCGATACCCAATTGGCCATTTTGTGGGAAAGTAACTGTTCTTTTGGCTTTGCACTTAACTGTCCTTTTGGCTTTGTGCTATTGATGTTTCCATTAGGGTCTAGTTATTCATATTTGTGTTTCTGTCCCTTTGGTGTCTCTGGTGGGAGCTGTGGGTTAATTGTATCGATTCCTGATCATTGCCTTCATTACTTTTTCTTTTCAAAATGAAAAGAAATCGGCGTCCAAGAGAAGCTACAATCTAATAATTACATGTATGTCTCCCCCGAATTTTTTTTTTGGAGACACATATTGTTTTACCCCCAGGCGCCTGTCTGTCCGTCTGTCTGTCTGTCCGTCTGTCCATCTGTCCGTCTGTCACACATTCGTGTCCGCTCTATAACTTGAAAACCATTAGAGCTATCTTCACGAAACTGTGTATAAATATTAATCAGCATTAGACGACGTGCAGTGCGCAAGAACTATAACTCTCGCATTTATACTTTTTGAATTATCTCCCTTGGGAGTTTGTCGGTATGTGTATATGTACGGGCAAATCGTGTCCGGTCAATAACTTTCTTATTTTTTGATGGATTTTAAAATTACGTAGCAGCAATATTAACAACCATGAGACGGTGTGTGGTGCGCATGTACCTCAAAGGTCTAGGTCATACTTAGAGGTCAAAGTTCAAAAAAGGGGCGTTTTTCCGTATTTGGTCAATAACGTTCTTATTTTGAGATGGATATTAAAATTACTTGGCATAATTATTAACCACCATGAGATGATGTGTGGTGCGCATGAGGCAGGTCGGTACCTCAAAGGTCAAGGTCATACTTAGAGGTCAAAGGTCAAAAAAGGGGCTTTTTTTCGTATTTGGTCAATAACTTTCTTATTTTGAGATGGATTTTAAAATAACATGGCATAATTATTAACAACCATGAGACGATGTATGGTGCGCATGAGGTAGGTCGGTACCACAAAGGTCAAGGTCATACTTAGAGGTCAAAGGTCAAAAAGGGGGACTTTTTTCGTATTTGGTCAATAACTTTCTTATTTTGAGATGGATTTTAAAATTACTAGGCATAATTATTAACAACCATGAGACGATGTGTGGTGCGCATGAGGCAGGTCGGTACCTCAAAGGTCAAGGTCACACTTAGAGGTCAAAGGTCAAAAAAGGGACCTTTTTTCGTATTTGGTCAATAACTTTCTTATTTTGAGATGGATTTTGAAATCACTTGGCAGAAATGTTAACCAATATAAGACGATGTGTTGTGTGCATGACCCAGGTTGGTACCTCAAAGGTCAAGGTCATACTTAGAGGTCAAAGGTAAAAAAGGGGCCTTTTTCGGGTTTTGTCAATAACTGGCTTATTTTTAGATAGAATTTGAAGTTACTTGGCAAACATGTTAACTATCATGAGACTATGTGTTGCATGAATGATTCAGTTTGGTACCTAAAATGTCAAGGTCATACATAGAGGTAAAAGGTAAAAAAGGGGCCTTTTTTAGTGTTTGGTCAATTACTTTCTTATTTTTTGATGGATTTTGAAATTGCTAGGCAGAAATGTTAACCACTATGAGATGATGTGTTGCATGCATGGCACAATTTGGTACCTAAAAGGTCAAGGTCATACATAGAAGTTAAAGGTAAAAAAGGGGCCTTTTTGTGTTCTGTCAATAACGATCTTATTTTTAGATGGATTTTGAAATTACTTGGCAGTAATGTTAACCACCATGAGACGATGTGTTGTGTGCATGACCCAAGTTGGTACCTCAAATGTCAAGGACAAAAGGTCAAAGGACAAAACGGGGCCTTTTTAGTGATGGTGTTGTTTGTTTCTTACTGTCTGTATCACTTGTGTCTTTTTATTTTGGATGGCCATATGGCCATTTTGTGGGAAAGTAACTGTCCTTATGGCCTTCCTTTGTTTAGGTTTCCATTATGGTCTGGTCGCTTAATGTTTGTGTTTCTTTGCCTTTGGTGTCTTTGGTGGGTGGAGTAAGTTAATTGTATCGATTCCTGATCTTTGTTTTACTTCTACTTTTTATTGAGTCTCTTCATAAACGGTAATGTAGTTTGCAAGCTGCATACGCCCCTAGCGCCGGCTTGAGCGGTATTCGATTTTCATTGTAACCGGTATGGGCTCAATGATCCCGAAGGGAAATAAAATATAATCTTTCTCTTTCTCCTTTTACTGCTTCTCGCTCATAACGAGTTTTCGTGACGCGTCTGCGATGAATCAGGACCTTTATTGAATCCTAGACCGCCATTGGTCGGGTGAGGCATCTTGAATTAGCTTATACTAATTTATTTTAGTTTGATTGCGATGGAAGCTTGAAGCTTATCTAATCGCTCTCGAACACTCATTCCGGATGTTTTCACGCGCGCGAGAGAGAGGCAGTGACTATTACATCACTGCTACCCATTTACACCTGGGTGGAGCGAGGAAATGTCATTACGTGTCTTGCCCAAGGACACACCTCGATACCGGGTGCATCTTGAATTACTAGGGCATCCATCTGATATTGGCTTACAGTTGGACAAGGCCTGCTGTCCTCGCAGTAGGTAAGAGTATGGGGGAGGTTGTTTTTCTTCTTTTTCTACACTTCCATTAATTTTCCTCCTTCTCCTTTGTCCCTCGCTTTCGCCTCCTCTACTATCTCTTTTCACTTTTCTCCCTTTCTCTCGGAGACGACACAAATAACCCACAAGGGTTGACGTGTCGTTAAACAAAAAAAATAATCAATCAATCAAACAAACTGCCCTTATTACAGGCAGAAAGGGGCGCAGAACATTCAGTAGACATGTTGACTGAGGCAGCATGATGCAATTATAACTCGACAAACGACAGTTACAGTAATGCATCATCAACGTATTTAGGAATGTGATGTTGTTACATGTATTTCATTTAAGAGTGACAAGGCGGAGCTTTCGTCTGCACCTGCGTTTGGAACACTCTATTAACAAAATGGTCGATTAAAGTGAATTCAGTTGTAACACAAACGAATGTATGGTGCATATGGCAATATAGGCTGCTTGCATTAAACATGCGAAAACCTCTTTACCGAGTCTCCTTTTGGACCTGGCAAGTCTGATGTATGTTGGCAACACATGTATTGCCCAGCCTGGTAATTGTACATGTGACTTCCATATCTTTTGACCGCCCAGCAGTGTTATAACATGATTTATTAAGGAATGCATAAACTGTTAAGAAAGACAGAACTAATTGATAATAACCTTCGATATAATATTCAAAACACAAGATAACGCAATGGTCAGGAATCGATACAATTAACCCACAGCTCCCACCAGAGACACCAAAGGGAAACAAGGACAAACATGGAACAACTAGACCCTAGTCGAAACTTCAATAGCGGAAAGCCAAAAGGACAGTTACTTTCCCACAAAATGGCCAATTGGCTATGCAAAACAAAATAATATAAGCGATACACACACTCACAAAAGTAAACCGCAACAGAAGAACCGCCTTGGAACGGTCAGTTGAACGAATTCAACTTGGGGGGGGGGGGTTAAATCGATTTTACGTGGCCACAAACCTCGCCCTTACGTCCGTCGCGATTTAGACAAATAATTCGTTCAGTCCGCGTGAAGGCCTTATAACTCATCAGTGCAACATCTCCGTGACCACAAAAATCAAACAACCACAGAGATTAAACAACGATGAGGATTCGACAGCAAGAAACCACTGAAATGCTGGAGCAACAGAAGACCAACAGTTACACTCAAGCCGACAAAGGTGCATTGTAGAAGTTGTTCCACATTTCTTTATATTATGCAAATCTAACACTCAGCGCCATATCTCTATAATCATGGCAAAAGTTTAGTTCTTGGTTTCGATAGATATACTAAGAGGTAGTTCGATACTCAACCATACTATGGTAGTGGAAGTCACACTGCGCATGTTCTTTTACCGGTGTGATCGAACGACCTCTGGTAGACCTTTGGTAAACAAACATGGCAGCCCCCATGTCACGATTGGAATTTTAGGACGACGAGGAAGATCAGTATTTTGAACACTGCAGAAATAGCAGTGCCGAGTCTATCCTTCATATCGTGCATATTTGACATCTTTTTTACAAATAAACATGCTTTAACAACACTCATCACAAAAACAGGCCTATATAATTTTGACCCCATTGAACCCCATTTTTATATTGTGAAACTTGGGTTTACAGGGATAAACCTTATTTTTCTTATTTCTGCTCTAAAATATAGATTGAGGGTACACGTTAGAACCGCCTCATCGCGGCGCTTCTAACGTGTACCCTCAATCTATGTTTCGTGCAGAAATGTGAAAATTATCCGGATTTATCTGAAAAATTTCATTTTTTGTTGGTAAAATTTTACCAATATATTTGCAAAGGCGTGTTTTCGTAATGTAAAATGTGTATTTCCTTGGGCCAACATATTTCTTACTTTTCGCCGCCATCTTGTACACTGTTTACCAGAGAACCCAACACTTTAAACTGGTTGGACCAGAGTGACGGTCACGACTTTCCCGCCATGCTACCAGACTGAGTTCGATCACACTTTGTTTAACCAATGGTTAACCATGGTTAACCACGGTTCGTGATCGAACAACTTCTAATAAAGCCATTGTCGATAACTGATTTTCGTTATCGGTCGGTGGTCTACTTCGGTACTTCCTATAAAGGGTAAGGAGAAATTTATTCAATTCTATCAATTTCTTGATGTGTATGTATTAAGTATTTAAGGCATTATTTTGTGCCGTATCATTAGAAAACATGTATTTGCCATTTGCAAAAGGAGCAGAACAGCCTATACATCCAGTAATCCACACAGCCTGATCAGTACCTTTACATCTACCGCTTACATATTACAATACCTCTAGTTTTACTACATTACGAAAACAAGTCTATATAATTTTGACCCCCTCGAACCCCACTTTTATATAGTAAAACAGGGGGTTTCAGGGGAAACTTTATTTTTCTTATTTCTGCTTTAAAACATACATTTGGTGTACTCGTTAGAATGGTAACAGGACACTTCGGCCCCAAAACCACCTCGGTCACTAGACACTTCGGCCCCTAGACACCTCGGCCCCCAAACCACCTCAGCCCCACATAAAATTGAAACCCTAGACGGGTCGGCCCATGGACACCTCGGCCCCTAGACATGTCGGCCCCATATACCTAGACACTTCGGCCCCACTTTGCTTTTCACGGGGCTTCCACTTAAATAGGAGATCGGGTTGGATGCCCGATGACATTTTTTTATTTTTATTTGCTGATTTGATTATTTTAATAGGGAGGCGCGAATATTTGAACCGTTACTAAACAGAAAATCTATATGTCAATTTAAGAAAAATGGCAGATACATTTGAAAATTCCCCTCTTTTATTTCAATGTATAATTCTAATTGCATTGCGACATGCTTTAGAGCAGGCTCTTTGCTTTTTTGATCATCTATTGAACTATCTTCGTAATTAAACCAATTAATGTAATGTATGCATGCAATTAAAAAACTGCATGAAAAACGGTGCGGATCCGGTTCAGAGGGCAGAAGCAATCTGATCAGGACCTACCCTCTTTGCAAAGATAAGGATTGTGTGTTCAGCGAGATAAGGGTTCATGAATTTCAGGTCAGTACACAATTTAGCTGGCATGAACAAACGAACAATTATTGACTTAAATTAGTAAAGTGTGAAGCTCAATAAATAACCATGCGTTACTAATCCCTTTTCCCCCAGTAGATCCTTGATGATAAACAGATCATTGTTATCAATTTTCACACATTTGATTACCATTTTAGCTCATGTTTAAAGACCGTCAGTAACCAGTATATTGTATACTTTTCTGACTATCAGCCACTTAAATTACGTGATTCGTGTATACTATATGCAAACAGTGTCGATATGAATGTGCACTGTGTGCAAAGTCTTCACTGCTCGTATTTTTGTAGGAATTGCTCAGTATGTTTCCATTGTTATCAATTTTCACACATTTAGAAATTCCTGTTTGATAGTCATTTCAGCTCATATTTAAAGACGGACAGTAACAAGTATACTGTATACTTTATTTATTTATTTATTACTTTATTTATTACTCACATTTCTGACTATCAGCCCCTCAAATTACTTGATACATGTATATTGTATTCATTTAAAATTCGTAAACTGAATGACAGTGTAGATCCAGAACAGATGGATCTGGATGTTCATTGTGTGCAAAGTCTTCATGGCCCGACTTTTTTTTAGAAAAGGCTCATTGACTATCAGCGTCAAATATTCACAATTAGAACAAACCGCTAAACCCCACTTTTCGTGTCAACGTCACGGTTGAAGGCGGCGGGGGATTAGCTGTCCTTCTTGTAATAGTCCAACTTGGCCTGAAAATGTCCGGTATGCGTTGTTATATTTATTATAAACGTCTCATTGGTTATTTGTTTTTATATGAAATAAAAATAACAATCTTATTTCCTAACAACTTAATAGACTAAAATTATAGAACAAAAAGTTGATAAAAATTATATTTCTTACTTCTGCTCGAAAACATAGATCTTTGTTCAATCGTTCTCAATGAGATGATTTATCGCATAGACCTGTTAACTTATATGAAAGGGATTTATGAAATGACTAGTGTGCACAAACACAGATTAATATTAAACTAGTTGTGATTAAAGGTTGTCACTCAGTCCTGCTCATTGAGACGGTTCTTATCAGTACACACAACATGTATCTTGGAGCAGAAGTCAGAATTACGAAAACACTCCCATACAAATGCATTTTAAACTTTACCGCCGAAAAAAAAAGAACATTAAAGGAGGAAACATTGTGATATTTTTATTATTTCTGCTCAAAATATGGATTGTGGGTACTCGTTAGAAACGCCTCGATGAGGCCATAATCTATATTTTAGAGCAGAAATAAGAAAAATAAGGTTTACCCCTGTAAACCTCAGTTTTACTATATAAAAGTAGGGTTCAAGGGGATCAAAAATATAAAGGCATGCCTTCGTGATGTAAATAATGTATGCCCTATGAGCCCCAGTTTTACCCATATAAACTGGGGTTTAGCGGGGTGTTCATTACACGGGCTTGTTGACATGATGTTTTGTTTGTTACATTTGACGTTTAACACTCCAATCAACACTGTATCGGTCATTTTGGAGACGTTGCTTCCAATTTTGTGGGAATTTTAACCGACATTGCGATGAAATGACATCTCAAGCCCTGCAGCCCATTGAAACCAATAGGCTTTATAAGTATGAACGGTCCGACTCCCACCACTTTTCATGACCAGGCTTAGAATCTCTAAGCGGTTTACCAGGCTGTCGGTTTCTTGAAGTCCCGATGGGCGGGGCCGATTTTAACATGATATAAATGCCCATACCCTAACAGATATCAAAAGTGGGGCCGAGGTGTCTTTGGGACCGAGATGTCTAGGGGCCGAGGTGACATTTGGGCCGAGGTGTCTAGGGCCGAGGTGGACGAGGTGACTAGGGCCGAGGTGTCTACGGCCGACATGGTTTTGGGCCGACCTGTCTTGGGACCGAGGTGTTAGTGGGGCCGAAGTGTCTGGAAATTGTTAGAATCGCCTAGATGAAGACGGTTCTAACCAGTATCTACAATCTATATTTTGAGCAGAAATAAGAAAAATATCACAATTTTTCATCTTAAAATTTTCATTATTACGGCGATAAAGCTTTCAATCTATTTGTACAGGCGTATTCACGCGATGATCTAAAATTTCAAAACTCTTGCTAGTCTATGCAGGTGAACAGGTTGGACTGACTTTTACCTAGTCGCAAATTCCAAATACACATAAAACACGCCTATTCAAATATATTGAATTTTTACCGCCTAAAGAATGAAAAGTTTCAGATCAACTCTCGCTATTTCTTATTTCTGCTCAAAACATAGATTACGGGTAATCGTTAAGGCGAGGCATTTCTAACGAGTACCCATAATCTATGTTTTTGAGCAGAAATAAGAAAAATAATGTATATCCCTGTAAACCCCATTTTACTATATAAAAGTGGGCTTTAAGGGGGTCAAAATTATATAGATGTGTTTCCTTAATGAGGTTTTCTCTTGATAGGGCTCGCTTAATGTCAAAGAAAACACGCCTATTTAAAACTATTGATAAAATCTTTTACATTTTTGTTCAAAATATAGATTGGGATACTCGTTACAACCGCCTCAGCGAGGCAGTTCTAACGAGTACCCACAGTATATGTTTCTAACCGGAAATGAGAGACATTATGTATACCCATGTAAACACTATTTTTGCTGTATAAAAGTGGGCTTTAAGGGGGTCAAATTATTTAGGCGTGTTTGTGTTATGAGAAGACATTTATTTCATGAGTGTTCATGTTTTGTAATGTGCATTTCGATCTCCTCGTGTGATTTTGAACGCATTCTTTTGATAACAAAGAGGGCTGCGACACCAATAACAAGTCCCAAAATAAAAGATCCAAACGCCACTCCCACGACTGCACCTGTAAATGAAAAAAATAGAGAGATTCACACCCAAGAAATCAACGGGTCCTAGCGCTGTTTAATTAGTGATTATTAAATCAAATATGGTCATTTCTAGGCGGATAGAACACTGTACAAATACGGAACCTTCACTTTCCGCAAATTTCGTTGCAGTACCATTTTAGATAGGCTGAGTTAAATACAGAGACAAATATAAAACGATAGGGATAATGGGAGCCTGGTAAAGCTTTTACAAACAACACGAATGCAGACAAGTATCATTGTGTAAAGCCTGCAAAATAATGAGTCTTAACGAATCTCAAACGTATGGCGATTCGACACTTGTTTTACTTGAGCATCATATTTAAGTGTAAATATAGTTGTGTTGAAATATTTTTCTTTATCTTTGTTGTTTCGATATGTAAATTGCAACAATTTCAACTGTTTCATTACTTGCTGAAAACTAGTGCACATATCCCTATTTTCTAACCCTCTGACGAAACAACTGACATGGTTCGTCCTATAATATGTGTACTTTTCAATGCTAAACAGAAGTACATACCTGACTTTACTTTGTTGCTATCACTTGTTTGACGTTGAGGGGGTGCACCGATACATGAGGTTGATTTTGCATCATGTGCAGTAGTAGAACTTAAACTGGAAATGGTATCAGGTTTTGAAATAGCTGTTGTACTGATTGTATAAGATCTTGACCTGTCCCCTGTGCTAGGCATAGTAGCAGTTTTACTGAATGTATTAGAACTTGACCTGTCTGTACTAGATATAGTAGCAGTCACGCTCGCACTTGATTTCGATGTTATTTTCGATATTGTGGACGTTGTCGTTGTTTGTGTTGATAATGGAGATGTCTCATTATCGCCTATCCCTAAAAAAACAAATACAGACGCGAAACGTAGTATGTCAGTTGGAACCACGAGATTAACATATGGGAAAAATTGACAGTGTGCACTTTTATAGCATACAGTGTGTAATTTCCTGACGTGTTAAAAGGATATAAGGCAAATAGTCTGCAAGTGTAAAGCACACAGAAATACCAGTTATACTCATATTCTGTGATTAAATGGAATGTGTTACATCCCTAGTACGACGCTTTAAACGAAACTTCGTCTATGCCTCATTAGCTTGTTTGAAATGACGATATGCTCTCGAGACACCATGAATATTTAATTTAGATAGCTTTTTGCGTTGCCTCGATTCTCGATCAAAACTTGCCATCAATGAAAGGCCCTAACCAAAATGCAGATTTTTCAGATATTTTTCACAAATGAAATTGAATTTAGTGATGCAAACTTATACGGGCCTCTCAAAATGAGGACCGAATTCTGGGCTCGGAGTGCAGATCAGTTATAAAATAAATCATTTATCGGGAAAATAAACAAGAAGTCGTGTGCCTTATAAAACGGCTGAAAACCTTTAATATGTGTTAATTCGTGTTAAAAATGCACCAGGAGTTACGCAGAAGTACAGATGATACCTATTTTAATAGATCGTAGGAAATATGTTCAGAATATGGTCAAGGTGACCGCCGTTTTCGTTATGCACCCCCACCCCCATTATGAAGAAGTTGAGGGGGATTATTGGTTTGGTCCTGTCTGTTCGTACGCCCGTCTGCAAGTCCAAAAATACTTGCATGTGTCAAGAATGATTAGAGCTACAATTCTGAAATTATTATATATAGCATCAGCATGAAAAATAAGCGGACCCGTATTATTTCGTTTTCCCGCCGGGGTTCTCCTTGCGGAGGTATTCACCTTTTTCCCCCGTTTTGACTTTGAAGCCAGACGGTGGGTACATTTTCTGCGCAACTTCCCATAAAATTTTGTACCGATCGTTTTGAAACTTGGCAGGCTTTTTGATCATGATCTGCAGGTGTGCATGTGCTTTTGGCATTATCATCAATAAAGTTTTGCCGGTTTTGCGACTTTTGAAGTCAGCCATTTTTGATGATTAAGTACTCGTATTATTGTCAATGCAAAGTAGAAGTAAAACAAAGATCAGGAATCGATACAATTAACTTACTCCATCCATCAAAGACACCAAAGGGAGAGAAACACAAACATGAAGCGACCAGACCATAATGGAAACCTAAACAAAGGAAGGCCATAAGGACAGTTACTTTCCCACAAAATGGCCAAATGGCCATCCAAAATAAAAAGACACAAGTGATACACACAGTAAGTAACAAACAACAACAAAAATAAACCACCACAGAAGAACCGCCTTGGAACGGTCAGTGGAAAGAATTCCACTGGGGGGAGGGGGGGGGCTTAAATCGATTTTACATGGCCATAATCCTCGCCCTTACCTCTGTCGCGCATGAAGGCTTCCTAACTCATCAGTGTAACATCTCCGAGAACATACAAATAAAAAACTACAGAGATGTCACAAGGTTGAGGACTCGACAGCATACAACAACAGAATTGCTGGAGAAAAAGAAAACCAACAGTTAGACTCCGAGGGGCCCGACCAAAGACGGAGCATCAGGCGCCAACCATCATAAAGAATACTAAAATAAAATAAAATTCAATTTATGTTTTTACGCTGGAACCATCATAAAATCTTAAGCCCGATCCACCGGTTGCAATCAAAGAGGGAAGCAAAGTTGACAACCTTGATTGGGCTAACCACCATGCATGCAGTCTGTTTTATAACATTTATGTTGTACCCAATCTTTATATATCGACGAACGATTTTACAAAATTGAGTACTAAAGTCATTACAGGCATGTATTTTTTTTCTAAATTTATATACTAAGTCACCATAGAATTCGGGTTCCGATAGGTCTTGTTGCAGAAGTGTTTTAAGTCCGACGAGTTTAACAGAAAGCGTATAGTTGGTGGCATAGTTTTTTACAAACACATTTAAAATATATTTGAAGAAATCGATGGCATATGATATCGCCGCTGAATACGACACAATAACGATGTAATAAAATTCTAGTTTCATGGCCCAAGGAAGGTCGGTTTTTGATGTTTTTCTTAGTATGTTCCGATTGTAGGTTTTTCCCTTACTAACATACATTTTGCACTACGATACCACATGCTTGTGCTACAATGACGTTTTTCATATCTATAGACCATAGAATTCTTTAATGTTTTTCCGCTGTGTCTGCACCAAATATACAGGTTGTGAGCGATCGTTAAAACTGCCTCGTCGAAGTGGTCCCAACGTTCTTATGAGTAAATAAATCTTTAGATTTAGCATAAATATGAAAATAATTTATAAACATGTAATCCCCATATTTGTCTATATAAAGATTTTAAAAAGATATACATTCACATATTAAGACCACCTTTGGGACTGTTCAAAAGTGGTCTTAATGACCACTTTTGAACAGCCCTAAAGGTGGTCTCTGATCAGAGGACCCTATATGCAGAAAATACAAAGAAAGAATAACTGCAGCTTTTGAAGCAGAATTAGCCTTAATTAAGGGGATCTTAATAACAGAATTTCACTGTACATTTCACGGATATGAACATGTGATGGAAACATGTTAGACTAGGTTGTGATTGCTTGTTAGAACTGCATCACTGAGGCGGTTCTAAGGAGTACCTTCAATATATGTTTTTAAGTAAAACCAAAAATTATTTATACATCTGTATGCTCCACTTTTTCCTTTATAAAGTGGGTTTTATAAGGTGTTCATTTTGCTGAGTTGTTAATGTGACAAGCACTCGTTAGACTTGTACCATTTGGGTAATCAGGCAGATTAATACTGTAGACTTACTGGTATAAAATGTACAGACGATGGCTTGGCCACTATGATCCTCCACAACCTGTGGGTGGCCAGGCTGTACCGACGTCAGATGACAAGTGGAGACCTTCTGACAGAAGTAGAAACCACGACAGCTGGCTCCCTGCTGTTCTATACATATTTTAGCGCACTGGCTCACAGGTACACCCAAGAACTGAACAACAGATTTAAAGACGTATTTTCTACCACTTAAGGACTGAAAATCTACCAGATAGTTTCCTTAAAAAAGAACGAAAACACACCTATTTAAATATACTAAAACTTTTACTATCAAAAAATGAAAATTTTCAGAAACATAAAATTCTGAAATTTTTCATTCATTTGCTCAAAACAAAGATTGTTGGTACTTGTTAGAACCGCCTCAATGAGAGTACCCACAGTCTTTGTAAATTTTCATGACCACAAATATATTCGTGCTATTTAAGTTCAACTGTGTAACGTTCAGTGATCTTAAGTTAATGTGAATTTGTAGTAAACAAAAATTAAATTTCTATTTCTTCAAGTGGGCGACCACTGTCTTCAACATATCTTGAAGGTTAAACATCGAGGTTCTGGAATATAACTTTCTTCGTAATATCTTGAAGGCTGAAAAAAGAAATTAAAATTCTCATCGAGTGAATCATCTCTTTAAATGAACACCCTTGTAACCCTTCGATTTGTATGGTAAACATTAGGAAAGCACACCTATTTAAACATAATGAGAATATTACCCCCTCCTTCCAAAACAATGAATGTTTTCAGATAAAAAAAAAATCGATTATTTATATTTCTGTTCAAAACATAGATTGTGGGTCCTTGTTATTACCGCCTCGCTGTGGCGGTTCTAACGGGTAGCACAATATATGGCTTGGACATATCTTATTTTCCTTATTCTTGCTTAAAACAAAGGTTTGGGTTACTTATCAAAACAACTTCATTGCGGTTGTTTTAACGAGAGACCACATCCTATGTTTCTAGCTGAAAAAAGACACAATAGCATACATTTCCCTAGCAAGCCCATTTTAGAGGCACGAAAGAAAGTATCGTCTCCCATTGGTCCGTTATTCTAATGCTAAAATACACATCACGAAACCGCGCCTATATAATTATGAATGTATGACCTCCTTGAACCCCACGTTTATAAAGTAAAACTGAGGTTTACAGAGGTATACAATATTTTTCGTATTTCTGCTCTAAAATATAGATTGTGGTGGTTCCAACGTGTACCCACAATCTATATTTTAAGCAGAAATAAGAAAAAATATCACAATTTTTCATACGAAAACTTTCGTGTTTTTTTTTGTGGTAAAAGCTTAAATGTATTTGTATAGGCGTGTTTTCGTAATGAACATTATTCAGATATTTAGTGTTGTTCACAGTTCCAACAGTAAAATTGTGTTATGCAGTTTAAAAAGGCTTTTATATTACAGTTCTGTCTTGTATGTCTCGTCCGACGGCCATAAAAAGGAAACTATCAGTTTAGTTTTAAGAAAAGAATATAACTTACTTCTATCAAGTTTAACTGAGCATTTAGTAAAACCGTCCATGCATATAAAACCTTTTGGTTCCATTGGGTGGCAGTGCTTGCGATGTCATTTCATCGCAATGACGCGTAAAATAGAAGTAAAACAAAGATCAGGAATCGATACCATTAACTTACTCCACCCATCAAAGACACCAAAGAGAAAGAAACACAAACATTAAGCGACCAGACCATAATGGAAACCTAAACAAAGGAAGGCCATAAGAACAGTTACTTTCCCACAAAATGGCCATATGGCCATCCAAAATAAAAAAGACACAAGTGATACACCCAATAAGTAACAAACAACAACATAAAATACCGCCACAGAAGAACCGCCTTGTAACGGTCAGTGGAAATCTGGGGGGCTTTGCAAAGTCACACAAAAGTGGAAGCAACGTCTCCAAAATGACCTAAATAGTATTGACGGGGACGTTAAACCTCGATTCAAATAAATAAACAAACCATCCAGTATATACAAACTTGACAAAGTACAGAATATTCCTCTATACAGCCCAGCTTAAATGAAAACTTAATTTATTTTTACATATTAAAACACTTTTCGATTTTCAATGTTTTCCGCGCTCCATATTAACTGGCAAAACAGCCGCTTTGGGACTGTTTAAAAATGGCTTTATTGACCACTTTTGAACAGTTCAGAAGTTTGGTCTTGATATATGAATTTTACTGTATAGCTTACCATTCAGCATATACGATTTGGATCAAAGATATCTCCTAATTATATAAACTAAGTAGAAGTAAAACAAAGATCAGGAATCGATACAATTAACTTACTCCACCCATCAAAGACACCAAAGGGAAAGAAACACAAACATTAAGCGACCAGACCATAATGGAAACCTAAACAATGGAAGGCCATAAGGACAGTTACATTCCCACAAAATGGCCATATGGCCATCCAAAATAAAAAGACACAAGTGATACACACAGTAACAAACAACACCATAAATAAACCGCCACAGAAGAACCGCCTTGGAACGGTCAGTGGAATGATTTCCACTGGGGGGCTTAAATCGATTTTACGTGGCCACAATCCTCGCCCTTACTTCCGTCGCGATTTAGACAAATAATTTGTTCAGTCCGCATGATGGCCTCCTAACTCATCAGTGCAACATCTCCGTGAACACAAAAATCAAAGAACCACAGAGGTGAGACAACGGTGAGGACTCGACAGCAAGAAACCACTGAAATGCTGGAGCAAAAGAAAACCAACAGTTAGACTCCGATGGGCCCGACCAGAGACAGAGCATCAGGCACCAACCAACATTACCTTGAATTAGATCTCTCTAATTCTCAATAAGCCTTTACGTTGGAGCCATCATAGAATCTGAGGCCTGACCCACCGGCGTGCAATTAAAGAGTGAAGCAAAGTTGCCAACCGTGATTGGGTTAACTACCATGCATGCAGTCTGTCTTATAACATCCATGTTGTACCCAATTTTTTTATATCGAAGAATGATTTTACGAAATTGGGTGCTGAAGTCATTGCGGTTATATATTTTTCTGAATTTATATACTAAGTCACCATAAAATTCGGGTTCCGATAGACCTTGTTGCAGAAGAGATTTAAGTCCAATATTGAATTTTGAAATTAAATCAGAATGGCGTCTATAAAATTTTGAAAAGACTTTGCGTAGTTTATGGTACCGATAACCCTGATTAAGGAGCTTAGCTGTTAATAATTTATTACGAGTGTTGAATTCGGTTACGTGACTACACCTTCTAGCAAATCGAATTAATTGCGAAATATAAACGCCATAGGATGGCGCACGAGGAACATCATCATCCAAAAAAGGAAAATTTACAATCTCAAAATCAAAGTCATCGCGTTTATCATAAATTTTGCACGAAACAAATCCATCTACAATAGATGGATGTAAATACAAAAACGGGGCCTCGGTATCAGAAGAATTTGTTTTTTTTTAACTGAAGTTCTGGGGGTAAATCTGACTGATCAAACCATCAAAATAGGTATTATCAATATTTTATAAATCATCTTAATATCTAAGAGTGGAGCTAAAAGCTTCAATAATTTCAGATTGGTTATCAATGGAAAGCGACAAAATGAAGTCTCTTTCTTAACAATACAAGAACAGATCAGCCACAAGAGGTGCGCAATTAGTACCCATCGGAATACCCACAATTTGTCTAAATAACTTAGTACCGAATCTAATATAAATATTGTCAAGTAGAAAGGTGAGGGCATCACACACTTTCTGACATGACCAAAGTGTATAATTCTTATGCTCTTTAGAAGTGAAAAATGCATTTCTGACATTACATGCAAGATAGAGAGAATCTTCTCTGTGAAAAGCCCATTCAATTAAATCGTTAAGCTTTTCTTTTATAAGATTATGAGGAAGTGTAGTGTAACCCGGCTCGCTCGGACCGAAAATGAACCGAAACATATTACTAAAACTTTCACAACACTTAATAAAAAAGACGCATAATTGGCCGCAAATACGCAGCTAGTCTAGGACACTTCACCATTTCTGGTTCTGGATTGCTGGTGTAATCCTTGCTTCCAACGATAACTTTTTAAAGAACAAATTTTAAGATGAAACTGTTCATAAAATTAAGTCAAAGTTTTCGTTTTCTTGAACAATTAGGGACTTCCAAAGAACTACTAAATCAAAGATCAGATTCAAAGGTTATTCAGTATACAAGTTATAAAGCTGTTCTGACAAGTTTTTTTTCTGCTGTCCATTATGATGCTGTATATAGCTAAAGCAAAACCAAAACAAAACAATTTACATATATGCCAATTCCTTACTTATATATTGATGACAGGTCGTAGATACTTCTGACGTCGCATTGCCGGCACTCCGACCACTAAACAACAAACATTGTTTGGTGTTTAAACAGAACTCGAAGGACTTGCAAAGGAACGTTTTCTCTTGTGTACATGTTTTTGCACAGTCGGGGGTTGATACAGATGAGACGGCAGATATGGCGGCAGTCATAGCAACCATCCCAGGGCTGGAAAGGTAGTCGTCAAGATATGTCCCTGGAAATACAATAGGACCTAAGTCGCGAGAATACCAGTCATCGGTGGTCACAATACATTAAGAGACCTGCGTAATCATACACCTAATAACATTATCTTTCTTTTACCCATTTTATTTTGGAAATCCCAAAACTGGACCTAGCAAACAGTGAAGGTTCAGATCAGATGCCGCAGAGCGTCGTGTCAATCGCGGTCTAAAATGTTTTTTAAAATATTCGTCCGTTATACTCAATAACTTTTTGAACATAAATCAAACTGACGTACCTGAATTTCTTATATGTCTCCTGCTATATATAAGAAGGATGTGACGTTCGATTTAGGAAAAATGGAAAAACTCTTTTCATCACACGACGTCGAGTCTGAGAATATAATAACGCCAAGTAATAAATTCGATAAGCCACTAGTAGATTAAATATGCAAATTAGTTAGATATGCTCCGTAATGTTACACGTACGACGTCTAGTTTACTAATGGCGAAATAATGACATTTTTGTAAAACTGTCGTGAATAAAATGCGTTTTAAATGTCATATGATAAATAGAATCTTGCATTCGTGCTCAAGTATTATCAAATATATTAAACTCGTTGGGAAAAAGGGATAAAATGCGAGGCTCATTTTATCCGTTCTCTGCAACGAATAAATTCAATAATACATCACCACTCATGAAAGATCCTCTATGTGTACTCACTCTGATAAATAAAGCAGGAACTTGCTTGATTAATTCCACTGGAAAACAAATGATCTGGTCGTGTCTTTAGAATTCCACATGTGATTATGTCATCACAGTACACAAATCCAAGACACTGAAATTCTAATTCTGAGGTGCAGGCCAGAGCGCAATCATCAACAGACAGGTTGTTCAAGAGAGTATCCACAGCTGTTGTCTTGGAATTATTTTTAGCAACTGTGAAGTGCTGCATCGCTATATCTGGAATTATTGATAAAACGATAGTTAAAGTGGATGAAATTAGAAAGAACTGCACGTTCACCACCATGCGTAAGGTCATACTGAGTCAATGCATGAGTAACCACATTAACTAATACTACTTCACCTTAGTGCCAGAAACTTCACCACTGAAACAATGATATTTCAATGTTATGACTGGTATATTGTTACAAACAACAGACAGCTGTTGAGAAATATCCATCCAAAATTCAGCTGACTGTATTAATCTTAGGCTTCTCATTGGCCAACAGTATTGTCTTATCATTACAATAACACATCTGGAGACATCATGGTGCATTGTAAGTCTGTAGAGCAAGAATTCTGGCAGGTAAAATGTAACTTTTTCTAATTGTTACTTCAAACATAAATTGTGGGTGCTCGGTAGAATCTCCTTAGGCAGAATACAGATGTCCCACATCATATTATATATGTGTTTTAGCAGAAAAGGGTATATCATTGTAACTGTCCTTTTGACTTTCCGCTTGTGACGTTTTCATTATAGTAAACATGTTCTAGAAAGGTTTATCCTTTTGAAGCAAGGAATACACCACAGAACTGGAAAATATAGAGTGTAAATAATTTCTGGGCCAGACTTGCTAGTTTCGGCCATTTAGGCCTCATCACCACAATGGAATCAAAGATCCCAAAGGACAAGAAAATACAAACTACACTATAATGTAGGGCAGGGGGACATTTGACGGCCGCCACACATTCCCAGACACCAGCTGTAGTGCGTTAAATATGTTCTAGAAAGGGTTATCCTTTGGAAGCAAGTAATACACTACAGAACTGGAAAATATGGAGTGTACATGATTTCCTGGTCAGACTAGCTATTTTCGGCCATTTACTTATTTAATGATCGCGTTTCTTTCCCCGTGGTGTATTTAATAGGAGGTGTTGGGTAATTGTATCGATTTCTGATTATTGCCTTCACTTCTGTTTTATATCAATTTTCTCTTTGTAAGATGGGGTTTATAAGGATGCTGACCGTTGTTTCATCTCTGTGGTTGTTTGATTTTTGTGTTCACGGAGATGTTGCACTGATGATTTAGGAGGCCTTCATGCGGACTGAACAAATTATTTGTCTAAATCGCGACGGAATATAGGGCGAGGATTGCAATGCGTAAAATTGATTTACGCCCCAAGTGGAGTTCGTTTCACTGACCGTTCCAAGGCGGTTCTTCTGTCGCGGTTTATTTTTGTTATGGTTTGTCTTTGAGTGTTTGTATCGCTTATATTATTTTGTTTTGGATAGCCAGTTGGCCATTTTGTGGGAAATAACTGTCATTTTGGCTTTCCGCTGTTGACGTTTCCATTAGGGTCTGTTGTTTCATGCTTGTGTTTCTTTCCCTTTGGTGTCTCTTGTGGAGCTGTGGGTTAATTGTGGTAATTGTGTCGATCCCTGACCATTGCCTTCACTTCTATTTCAAATACAGACTTTCTAAATTATCGTAATGTATCGTGCTTCAATGAGTTTACACACCTGGACAAATACTTTATTATTTCTATTGAAACTTGGCACTTGCTTCTGCCATGCTCGTTTTGGCCTCAAGTCCGACTATGCTGACCAGCTATGACATGGCGCTAACTTGGCTTTGCCGAAAAGGGTGAATTGTGGGATATAATAATGGAGGAACAAGTAATGATTAACGGGCCTCCGTGGCCTAGTGGTTAAGGGCGCTGACTCTTGATCATTAGGCCTCTCACCGCTGTGATTCGAGCCTCGCTCGGGTCACATGTGAGACGCCAAGTTCTGCAACGGAAGGTCATGTGGTTTCTCCGGGTACTCCGGTTTTCGCCCACCTCTGATTCTATGATCGATATCGATATGAGTGAAATAATCTTGAAAGGGCCGTAAAACCCAAACAAAAAGTAATGAATTAGTTAAGTGCTAAATTGCTTAAAACCATTTAAGCAAAACCACAGACTTACTTTGGCTCGTTTGTGGTCCTTGTAATATGTCTGTTGTAATCATCGATGCCGAATAGGTATATGGCTAAAGTCAAGAGAGAAAACACATCAAGCATTTTATTGTACAAACGGCGCACACATTCAGACAAATGCGTCTGATTGAGATTAACTGAAATAGGTAATTTTGAGTTACTTGATACGAAGTCATCTACATCATTAACATTCAGCATTATAGGGACTGTTACATAGTCAGCGACATTACAGGTAAACCTTGCTATTGTAGACTTTAGTTGACATGTACATTTAAACAAATTAAGCCCAACAACACTGTCTATATTAGTTTACTCCAAAAGGAGCTTTGACTTTAATATTGCATTTAAAATTGATTTCATAAATTTCTGAGGATTCATTTTTATGATTGAATCTAGAATGCAGTGATCAAGTATGAGTAATGTGTATTAGTGATTTTTTTCGCGTGGACAGTCTCAGTAAATCCAAGTTTGCTCTTGAAAGGTAGTTCTTCCCGAATAAATCCCTTTCAGATTGTTTTAAAGTTTTCAAGTAATCACGTGTAAAAGAACAAAACATGCATTGCCATGTATTCCAAAGTTTTTCCAATGCCATGCTGGAAAGCAAGGCATATAAATATTCAGTGAGGTGACTTTCCCGAAAGGTAAGCATGCTCGAGTTCGTTCCTATAAGCCAAAGGCTCGTGTCTCGATCGGAGCTGGACTGTTGAAAGGCATTGAAAGGGTGACTGTTAAAGAAAGCGAAAGTGGGGGAATCGGTTGAACCTCTATACAGGCTGTGCCAAACAAAATGTGCTAAAGGTATGTACGCCCAATGGAGACTCCAATCAACCTACGCATCCGCGCAATCTGATCTGTCTTCGTTCTGCGCTATATAGATGTTCTTTGACTGATTTTATGTTTATACAGAATGTTGTTTAATAACCAAGTGTGTATGTAAAACAGAAGTGAAGGCAATGCAGCCTGTTTTGAGTCATCGGTGAGTGCACTGGCTTGAAGACCACTTTTCGCTTGGCACAGTCTATATACCGTGCTCAAGGCAGGATGATCTCAAATACCTTGTTTCTCTTACTCATTTTTATCTACAGTTAATTCTTTAATATGGCTCAAGAACAGGGGCTTGAAGTTCAAATCCGTAAGTCCCCGCCCATCGGGGCTTAAAGAAATAGTTGGGCTGCATGATGCTTCCACGCATAGCTGAAACCGACCTGCACACGATTACTGGTAAACCGCTTAGAGTATCTAAGCCTGCCCAGGCAATGCGGTTTGAGACGGCCCGTCCATACTTATAAACCTATTGGTTTCATTGGGCGGCAGGGCTTGAGATGTCATTGCATCTCATAGTCGGGTAAAAGTCCCACAAAATTGGAAGCAACGTCTCCAAAATGACCTTTACAGTGTTAACGGGGGCGTTAAACTTCAAATCAAAGAAACAAAAGTTCAAATCCGATAATGTCGTTAGCTAACATATTGTTAAAATTTTGAAGTTTAATATGGCAGACATACTAACAATTTAGTAGCTTTTAGCCAAAGAAGTAACTCTTAGTGTTACTGCAAACATACCACTGCATTAGATATGGCTTTCATTTTGACACAAGTTAGTTAAGCTAACGGCGTTTTACAGAACTGGGCCCAGATTGGTGTTATTTGTAAATTCTAACTAACATCAACAATCTTAAAACAATTGACAGCAATATGAACAAGTCGGGCACGTCCATTCTGCTAAATTGGTGTCTAGATAAATGGCAAGCGATTTATATAGAAAACACTGGTTGCATGGCTCCACTGACCAGGGTTGAAAGGGATGACCTTTCCGCAAGAAGATGTGTGATCGAGACATGACCTTGAAGTTAAAAAAAGCCTTTCATTCTCTTTTTTTTCTAGCCGTAGGTCCTACAGCAGTCTGGTTAAATTGACAGTACTTTACTTAAACACCAGCACTATCATAATCAAACAATGACAGCTGAGCAGACAACGCTTTCCGATCTGGGTATTCAGTGTATGATAAACCTGTCCAGATTCTATAGATAGTCATCTTGCGCAATACTCTGACCTACAATTGTCACTTCGATAAAAATAGAATGGCTATTTTCTATTAATAAATATAACAGTGGGTTTTCCAAATCAGTGATGGTCACGTGGACAATTGCAGGAATGGAAATTGTGTGGTATGTAACTTAAGATCGATTGTCGATAACAATCGATCTAAAAAGACGCACATCGTATAAAAACGAGTAAGGTATTTTATGCGATATTAAACGAATGAAGAGGTAAAAGTTCAATTATCTATAGGCAGTAGTTCTTCAAACTGCCGCTTTAATACACGTGAAAGAGTGTGAAAGACAAATTATTCTTAGGGAAATCAACCAGTTTCTTTTTCATTAACAGTTTTTTTTTTAAATTTAGACTCATTCTCTGTGAACTTTTTATTCTCACTGCTTACAGTTTAGCTTCATTTCGTACACAACAGTACGTTGACTATGAACACAACTATTAAATAGGTGTGCGTCAACTGACATGGAAAACACGAAATATTTTTCAAACCGCCCATTAATTCATATTTTCAAGATATCTTTCAGTAGCAGCTACAGGTGCATGCTGATTTGGGTAAAAAGTAAATAAATATCACAAAACCAAATCTTATAACATCAATTTCATATGCTTTGATTTGGAACAATGTATGTTTTGTAAAATTATTGAAATCTTCACATATCTGTTTTAAAGAGGTGAAAATGAAAATAAGACAAAGCTGAGCTATATATACCCAGCACAGTCTATGAAAAAAAAAAAGAACAGAGAACTATGGTCCTGAACCGGTCACCTAAGTGCTGAGTGTATATGGAACCATTTCGGCCTCGGTAGCTCAGTCGGATGCACGTCTACCTGCCAGGGTCAGCAACAGTCTTACACGGAGATTGATCATGACATCTTTTCTATAGTCATTCTCTCCCTTCCGCTGATTCAAGAAAGGCAGTTGTAAGGTTCTGGCGAAAGAATGTGCATTGTATTGGTTAACCACTTACGTATAAGCCTGCCCAGGTAAAGTGTGTACAGGTTAACTGACAGACTCACAAATGACCTTAATAGTGTTGTTTGGGCCGTTAAACTGCAATACAAAACAAATATGGAATCATTTGGTCTCTGAGAAGATTTTTGAAGGGCTATCACCATAACAACCATCTTGGCCATGTGACCTAAACCATTTGAACAGTACTTCGTTCCTCCATCCCATAAAGCCTTCATACGAAATTAGGCTAAAATCTTACTAGCTGAATATTTTTTATATCTGAGTGACCATGGGCCCATGTAATGAGTGACCTTAGCCTTTGGTGCCTTTGCAGCTTCATTTACTTGTTTAGTTGATGAAATTCAACTTAAATTTGCCTAGCGATTTATTTAAAACAATACTAAATTTTAATTTTGAAATCTGTTTTACATTTGGATAAGGTCAAGAAGTGACCTTGACCTTTGAAACATATATAACTTCAGTCATTCATTTATTTGAGTGCATACACAATATTAAAGTTCACAGCCAATTATAGTTTAAAAAAATAAATAAAATAGTCCCAATTTTCTAATACAAACGCATGTGCGAACAAATTGGACCTTAGTGTAAATTGTGTCATGGTCAAGCCAGAAACAGCATTTGAACAAATTATGACTGACCCAAGTTCCAAGTGCTACGTACATATCATATTTCAAGGAAATCGGCCTGTTGGTTCCGGAAAAGTTTTTAAAAGTGTTTTACAACATATGGCTCAGTGGTTTTAAAGGAGGAGAAGTTTGAAAATGTTGACAAACGACAGATTACAGACCACAGATAGGCAGGCAACGGAGTCTCACCATACTATAAGCTCATCGGTCAGCCTTCTACTCAGGTGCGCTAAAATGGTTTAAAATACTTCGTGTTTACTGCGTGGTTGCGCTTTCATTGAATTTCGAGCATCGATACTCGGACGTGATTTATTACAGTTTACAAGTAAGTACCCAGAACACCAGTTACTGCATGAGAATAGGGCTGCCACCTTCAAATTAATAGTGACTGAGGTTTGATTTTGCGCTAGAATAAAAAAAAATCAATTTTTCTTTACCCTCGGAACAGTCCTCGTACATACCTCTAACATTCCTGGTCCAGGTATAACAATAGTCAGTTTGCCTCGGTAGACAGTGTTCTTCAACATTGTCAATGCCGCTAGGGCCGAAAGAGGTGCGCTGTCTCTAGAGGTTACTGTTCCTAGTATTATAAAATTCGGGATATAGTAAAACCTACAAATAGACCTGTGTGACCAGTTCAAAATGAAATCAGTCCCTGCTGAGCTTTACTCATATAATAGTGATGGAGGCAAAATATATTTTAACCAAAAGCATGCGGGAAACCCCATAAAGGGGTACCTTGACAAAAAGTGAAGGCCCTGAGCAGACGTCGCGCTCTGTACTATTTGCTTACCAAAATTTCCGTCTAAAATAGAATAAAAATGAAACAACAGGCCTGACACCCTTAAATGACAAATGGACTTGTCCAACATATAGCAATGGAAGAGTCCACTAGTACACAATGCGTTAAAGAACAAACTAAATATCTTTGACCGATAATGCTGAGTTAACATCGTGGCTTGTCCTGAGAAACCTTTATTTTGCAAAATTACATCACTGCGTAGTATTGTGGTGATCATTGCTTTCACTTATATTTTGTGACTAAAATACGGACCTATGTAGCCTATTGGGTAAGAGCGCTGTCTCTTAATTATTAGGTGTCTCACCACTGTGCGCTTGAGCAGCGCTTGGTTCAAATGTGAGACGCCAAGTTCTGCACCGGAAGGGCGGGAGGTTAATATCCGGGTACCCCTGTTTTCGCCACATGTGATTATCGGTCTGCTCGAAACATGTAAAGTAATCGTAAAAGGATCGTTATACCAAACCAAAAAGAAATGTGACTGCAACAGTTTAAGAAAGAATTGCACTAGAAACTTCAGCTATAAACTCATTTAAAGTAGAAGTAAAACAAAGATCAGGAATTGATACAATTAACTTACTCCATCCATAAAAGACACCAAAGGGAAAGAAATACAAACATTAAGCGACCAGACCATAATGGAAACCTAAACAAAGGAAGGCCATATGGACAGTTACTTTCCCACAAAATGGCCATATGGCCATCCAAAATTAAAAGACACAAGTGATACACACAGTAAGTAACAAACAACAACATAAATAAATCGCCACAGAAGAGCCGCCTTGGAACGGTCAGTGGAAGATTTCCACTGGGGGGCTTAAATCGATTTTACGTGGCCACAATCCTCGCCCTTACTTCCGTCGCGATTTAGACAAATAATTTGTTCAGTCCGCATGAAGGCCTCCTAACTCATCAGTGCAACATCTCCGTGAACACAGAAATCAAAGAACCACAGAGGTGAGACAACGGTGAGGACTCGACAGCAAGAAACCACTGAAATGCTGGAGCAAAAGAAAACCAACAGTTAGACTCCGATGAGCCCGACCAGAGACAGAGCATCAGGCACCAACCAACATTATCTCTTTAATTTTCAATAAGCCTTTACGTTGGAGCCGTCATAGAATCTGAGGCCTGACCCACCGGCGTGCAATTAAAGAGGGAAGCAAAGTTGCCAACCGTGATTGGGTTAACTACCATGCATGCAGTCTGTCGTATAATATCCATGTTGTACCCAATCTTTTTATATCGAAGAATGATTTTACGAAATTGGGTGCTGAAGTCATTGCGGTTATATATTTTTCTGAATTTATATACTAAGTCACCATAAAATTCGGGTTCCGATAGACCTTGTTGCAGAAGAGATTTAAGTCCAATATTGAATTTTGAAATTAAATCAGAATGGCGTCTATAAAATTTTGAAAAGGCTTTGCGTAGTTTATGGTACCGATAACCCTGATTAAGAAGTTTAGCCGTTAATAATTTATTACGAGTGTTGAAGTCAGTTACATGACTACACACTCTAGCAAATCGAATTAATTGCGAAATATAAACGCCATAGGATGGCGCACGAGGAACATTGCGCACAGTGGTGAGACACCTAATAATTAAGAGACAGCGCTCTTACCCAATAGGCTACATAGGTCCGTATTTTAGTCACAAAATATAAGTGAAAGCAATGATCACCACAATACTACGCAGTGATGTAATTTTGCAAAATAAAGGTTTCTCAGGACAAGCCACGATGTTAACTCAGCATTATCGGTCAAAGATATTTAGTTTGTTCTTTAACGCATTGTGTACTAGTGGACTCTTCCATTGCTATATGTTGGACAAGTCCATTTGTCATTTAAGGGTGTCAGGCCTGTTGTTTCATTTTTATTCTATTTTAGACGGAAATTTTGGTAAGCAAATAGTACTCCCACTATTTTGGATGGTTTGAAGGAATAAAGCAATCGGTTCTGGTAAAGTGTAATAAAAATGCAAAAGTAAGTGCCCTTGACTTACGAAATAGAAACTGGACGATATGAAAAGAAGAAGAGCCCAATGGTGTATTGGTTTGAGCTAAATGTGGTTTAAAAAAGTAGTGGGTGATTTTTTCTTACTAAATACGAAATTACTTGATGAAAAGGGAAGGATTCTTTGCGGCCACTTACAGGTATTTTCTTTTATATTTTTCACCTGCATCATATAACATTAACACAAAAAGATTGAACGTGTTTTTATACAAGAAAGTGTCAGTAGGATAACGCACGTATATGCATTGACATTAGGCACTTTTCATACTTCAAACTCATTTTTTCAGATGAAGTATTTTTTGTAAAATAGAACTGAATGCAATGATCCAAAATCGATACAATTAACCCACAGCTACCATTAGAGACACCAAAGGGAAAGAAACATGAACATGAAACAATTAAATCCTAAAGGAAACATCAATAGCGGAAAGCCAAAAGGACAGTTACTTTCCCACAAAATGGCCAATTGTAAGTCGAGATGCAGAAACAGACAATAGGTGCTAGTAGCAATCGCTTTATTGAGACAATTTTAATTAGTATCAATAATCTATATTTTACCCCCTGTATACCCGACCCTTTCCCTTACAAAGTGCATTTCACCAGGGTGTTCATCACACGGACATATTACAGGGTTCGCAGGTGGTTATGCATTCAAAATCTTTACACGGACTTCCGGCCATGGCTTCCGATGCAACCAATATATCAACAAACGGGTATCTTGATATTGATTTTGGTCAATTTCATAGAAACATTTTGAACCTTTCCAAACAACTTTCATTTCTGCGTCGGAAAATGTAGGTGTCGCGTTGAAAACCAAGCGGATGATTTTTTATTCAATATCACCGTCCGATATGCGTGTTCTGACTTTTTTCCGGTGCAGAATGAAGGTATTTTCAGCTATCTGGACTATGAAATACTTAGTTTACATATCAAATAAGACTTACTGCAACACTTCTACGCAATCATTTGTTCCAGGAACTGAAATATTTGTTCCGAATACGATTTACGAGACCGATTAACCTTTTTGGGGACTTTAACCCTTAAACGGAGAAGAAAAATGGACTGTTTTTATCATGTTTTGTCTAAAAACGGCATGTTTCAATTTGGGGCATTCCGGTAATGGTTTACGTTCCCATAAGCGATATAATCAAGCATTGCAATCAGACACCTGACTCCACGAAAGATTAAATAGCCCCGTAAGGGCTAATCGGTCTTTTTCTCTATACAAATGTCTAATTGACCAAAATTGATCTTGCTTTAAATAGATCATGGTCTGCCAAGAGTTATCACTTGAACAAACTTGGAAGGGGCACAAGACGCTAAAATTGCACACCAAGTTTCAAAGTCATTGGTCATTCAGAGATGAACATTTTCAAAGGGTTTTTAACGGCGAGGATTGTGGCTACATAAAATCGATTTAAAACCCCGGTAAAATTACTGATATTTTCAATGCGGTTATCCTGTTGTAATTTATTAATGTTATAGGTCGTCTTTGCATGTATGTATTGCTAATATCCTTTTATTTTGGATAGCCGTTTGGCCATTTTGTTGGAAAATAATGCCGCTTTGGCTTTCCTCTTGTGACTTTTTCTTAAGTTGTTTTATGTTGGTGTTTATTTCCCTTTGCTATCTTGGATGGGTAGTGTGAGGTAATTGTATCGATTCTTGATCATTCACAATATACAGGCATGGCGGTCTTGGTCATGTGACTCAATTACAACAAATAAAATTTTGTTCCACATCTCATGGAGACTATACATGTAATTTGGTTTTAATCAGGCCTGTAGTTTTAGATGAGAAGATAAAAGTTACTGAATCTGGGGCATCTCGGACAAAGGTTAGTAGTAAATGACATTAACTTTTGGAATTCAAAATCATTCAGCTACTTGCAAATGCCAATTTTGATGTCATACGCTAGAATAGAAAAAATCACCGCTTTGCCTTTTACAATACAAATGCCTAAGTGACTAAATTTGACCTTGACGTAAAAAGTTCAAGGTAAACCGACGGTCATCATTGAACAAACTTCCTAGAGCCCGAGTCCCCAATGTTGTATACCTAGTTTCAAGGTCATCGACCTAACGTTTTCAGAGAAAAAGATTTTCAAAGATTTTCTACCATATATGAGCATGGCTGTCATCTTTGTCATGTGACCCAGACATCATGATCATACTTTTGTTCCCCTACCCAACGGATGGTGCATATGTAATTTGGTTACAATCAGCGCACCAGTTTTAGATGAGAAGAAGATAAAAAGACTGAGTCTGAGGCATCCAGGACAAAGGTCAATAACTGACCTTAACCGTTGGTATTGATAACCTTTCATTCAACGGGTTACAAATCTTTATTTTGATACAAAAGGCTACAATAGAATCAGAATAATTCACTGTTTGCCTTTTACCAATACAAACGCCTAAGTGACCAAATTTAATTTTGACGTAAAGATATGTCAATGTCAACCAAAGGTCATCATTTGAACTCGAGCCCCAATGCCGTATACCATGGTTCAGGGTCATCGGCTATAAGGTTTCTGGGTAGAGTTTTGAAGGTTTTTACTGTATATAGGCATGGTGGCCATGTTGATCATGTGACACAGACATCATGACTAAAATTATGTTCCCTTTCCCAATGGAGGCGCAACATGCCATTTGGTTGCAATTGGTATTGTAGTTTCAGAGGAGTTGTCGTTTGAAAATGTTGACGCAGAATCATTCTTATCACTGGATAAGAACAAAATAAGCTTGTAAAGTAGAAGTAAAACAAAGATCAGGAATTGATACAATTAACTTACTCCATCCATAAAAGACACCAAAGGGAAAGAAATACAAACATTAAGCGACCAGACCATAATGGAAACCCAAACAAAGGAAGGCCATATGGACAGTTACTTTCCCACAAAATGGCCATATGGCCATCCAAAATTCAAAGACACAAGCGACACACACAGTAAGTAACAAACAACAACATAAATAAATCGCCACAGAAGAGCCGCCTTGGAACGGTCAGTGGAAGATTTCCACTGGGGGGCTTAAATCGATTTTACGTGGCCACAATCCTCGCCCTTACTTCCGTCGCGATTTAGACAAATAATTTGTTCAGTCCGCATGAAGGCCTCCTAACTCATCAGTGCAACATCTCCGTGAACACAGAAATCAAAGAACCACAGAGGTGAGACAACGGTGAGGACTCGACAACCTCCTTTCTAATCCTAATGGTCCTGTGCCATTGTGCAGTTTCTACATGCATCAATATGTTAATATGTTTAAACAAAAATAATTCTTCGATATAAAAAGATTGGGTATAAAATAAATGTTATCCGAAAGACTGCATGCATGATAGATAACCAAATCACGGTTGATGACTTTTACGTCTTTTCCTCAAAAAATCTTCACGATTAAAATAGCATAGTTTCCTGTCATTCAGTAATCTTAACTATTTCAGTTCTGTAGATCATAATTTGCACTTGCCAACATAATATAACCTGTCGAGCTATCTTACTAGACCTTCGTAAATCTTTCTTCGATACAAAATGATTGGGTACAACATAAATGTTTTGGGACAGACATGAGCATGTATGGTAGCTAACCCAATCAGGGTTGATAATTTTGTTTGCCTCAGACTCTATGACGGCTCAAGCTTTAAGACTTACGAGGGCTGATGGCCATGTTGTGAGCCTTTGGCTTTCCGCTATTGATGTTTCCATTAGGGTCTAGTTGTTTCAGGTTTATGTTTCGTTCCCTTTGGCGTCTCTGATGGGAGCTGTGGGTTAATTGTATTGATTCCTGATCATTGCCTTCACTCCTATTTTTATCTACTTCCAAAACTGAAAACGGCTATTTCAGGCAGTGCATGACTTTCTGAACAGCCAAGAAAAGCAGTTCTATAAAACTGGCATTGAGGCCCTTAAACACCGCCGACAAAAGTGCAAAGATACTGATGGGGATTATGCTGAAAACTTCTCCAATATGTCCGACAAAAGTCAAATCCTTCAATATGAGGCTCACAACATATTAATCAACCCTCGTACTTTCACTTTTTGATGTTTATGTTCTCGGAGATGTTGCACTGATGAGTTAAAATCCTCCATGCGGACTGAAATATTTGTCTAAACCACGACAGAACCAAGGCCTAGGATTATGGCCACGTAAAATCCATTCAAGCCCCCCCCCCCCCCACCCCGCAATCCCAGTGAAAATATTTTACCGTCCGTTCCAATGCGGTTCTTATGTTGTGGTTTATTGTTGTTATACTTCGTCTTTGCATGTATGAATTATTAATTTATCTTAATTTGGATAGCCTTTTCGCCATTATGTGGGAGGGTAACTATCCTTTTGACTTTCAGCTTGTTAAGTTTTCACAATAGTTAAGTTATTGTATGTTTGTGTTTTTTCTCTTAAGTGTTATGATGGGGAGGTGTGAGGTAATTGAATTGATTCCTCATCACTCCCTTAAAATATGTTTTTGCTTCATTCCACACACCTGTTTACACGATGGATAGTAGTGCTACTACCGTATAAACTTGCTTGAATACGACTGTTGGTGTTTGATGCTCTGCCTTTTGTGGGGCCCACCGTAATCCAACTATTGGTCTTCTTGTGCTCCAGCATTTCAGTTCTTTTATGCTGTTGAGTCTCCATCGTTGTTTCATCTCTGAATTCGATTGATCTTTTTAGCTCTCGCCAATCGGGGCTTGGAGAAAAATATCGGGCTGCATGATGCTTCCATGTACAGCTTAAAATTAGAAGGTCTAAGCTTGCCTAGGCAAAGTGGTGCTAGTCGGCGCGTCCATGCATATAAAAAATGTAAGTGGAGGAAATGATCAGGAATCGATACAATCAACCCACAGCTCCCATCAGAGACACCAAAGGGAAAGACGCACAAACATGAAACAACAGACCCTAATGTAAACACCTAAAGCGGAAAGCCAAAAGGACAGTTACTTTCCCACAAAATGGCCAATAGGCTATCCAAAATGAAATAACATAAGCGACACAACACCCAAAGACAGGCCATAACAAAAATAAACCGCGACAGAAGAACCGCCTTGGAAAGGTCAGCAGAAACGAAACCCAGTTGAGGGGGGGGGGCTTAAATCGATTTTACGTGGCCACAATCCTCGCCCTTACTTCGCGATTTAGACAAATAATTTGTTCAGTCCGCATGAAGGCCTCCTAACTCGTCAGTGCAACATCTCCGTGAACACAAATAATCAAACAACTACAGATATGAAACAACGGTAAGGACTCGACAGCAAGAAACCACTGAAAATGCTGGAGCAAAAGAAAACCAACAGTTAGACCTGTTAGTTTCATTGGACGGCAGGAATTACGATTTAATTTCATCTCACTGTCGGGTAAAAGTCCCACGAAAGTGGTACCAACGTCTCCAAAAGACCTAAATAGTTTTGATGGGGACGTTAAACCTCAAATTAATCAATAAATCGTGTTATTTTTATGTTCTCGGAGATGTTGCTCTGATGAGTGTGAAATCCTCCATGCGGACAGAAATATTTATTTGTCCATACACCGACAGAACAAAGGGCGCGGAAGCCACGTAAAATCGGTTAAAGCCTCTCCTCCAGTAAAATGTTTTCCTGACCGTTCCAGGGTAGTTCTTATGTTGTAGTTTATTATTGTTTTAGTTCGTCTTTGCATCCATGTATTGCTAATATATTTTTATTTTGAATAGCACTTTGGCCATTTAGTGGAGAAAATAATGTTAGTTTGGCTTTCCGTTTGTTAAGCTTTCATTATAGTGAAGTTATTTTATGTTTATGCGTTTTCCTTTGGTGTCTATGGTGGGAGGTAATTGTATCGATTCCTTATCACCATTATATTGGTTTCTTTCACAGACTTGTTGACGTGGTTGCTAGTAGCAGAATGAACTTACTTGAATACGAATCACATCCCGGTACTTTATTTGGTTTAGATACACTGGAAGATGGGACGTTCTTTCTGCTGAATAAACACTGATTTTGACCGGCACATACGTAGAAACTGTTACATGTGAAATTCAAACCCTCGTAACATATCTGAGCGCAATGCTCCGCGGCATCTTTTCCCTGAATGTTGATCACACTGTCTGTATGCTGAGCAACACTGCCATTAATGATATGGGTAAAATAGTCTGAAAAATTACAAAGGTACATCATAACAACGATTCCGCTACCATTACGCAAACATGCCTATACAAATACATTGCAAACTTTATCGCCGAAAAAATGAAAATTTTAGGATGAAAAATTGTGATATTTTTCTTATTTTTGCTCAAAATATAGATTGTGGGTACTCGCTAGAACCGCCTCATCGAGGCGGTTCTAACGAGTACCCACAATCTATGTTTTAGAGCAGAAATAAGAAAAATAAGGTATACCCCCGTAAACTCCAGTTTTACTATATACAAGTGGGGTTCAAGGGGTTAAAATTATATAGGCGTGTTTTCGTGATGACATCTTCATACCGATAATTATATATTTCATTATCCTTATCGCATCTAGTAAATGACACATTTAAATTGTCAAGCATGATTATAAAGCAGACGTCATTTTTGTTTTCTTTTTCATTTTGGTCAGAGAAAAAATAACAAGGTTGGCGTTCATGAACATTTGTCTTCAAGATACCCTAAAGATTAATAAGATTCTATTCAAGAGTTGTATTCACAGTCAATACCTGTTTTTTCTTTCTTAAATCTGTCCGAAATTGGTTAAATAACGGGTAAATAAAAAATTATAGATTATTAATTAATTAACATATCGTTTTCAAAGTGGCGAGCGAACTAGCATTTTATGCTCTCAAATCACTGTCAATGTCAAAACACACTATCTCATATATGCCTGAAGAAGATAAACTAACATAGCATATAAATATACGCACATCTGACATTTTTTACCCTTTAAAAAAAAACTCAATAATTTCTTAATGTTTTTATTCATATACTTTGAAACAAGAGGTTAGGCATTATCATTTTTACTCATTTATATATATAGTAACGTGCAGGCTGTAAATTTTAATGAATCAAACACTTATGACCCATTTACAATGACTGTTTCGAATTCGTTCCGTAGGCCCTAATGTATATTTCCAATTGCTCCCAATATTTATTTAAGGATAACTTTGGTCGTTTATCTATCCTTATCTGTTTCTTGTATCATCAGTGCACTCATTAGAATCGCCTGATCGAGACAACTCTCATGCGTACACAGAATACGCCTTTATTTGATAAACCATCGGTTCCTATATTATCGCCATTTATCATATGACGTCGCGTCTGAGAGTGTAATAACGTCATGTTATATTTTCGATAATCCACTAGTGGATAAAATATGCAAATTAGCTAGATACGTCCCGTAACGTTACATGTGCGACGTCCTTAACGACGTCGCGTTTACTAATGGCGGAATATTGACATTTTTGTAAACAATCGTGAATAAAATACGTTTTAAATGTCATATGATAAATAGAATCTTGCATTCGTGCTCATGTATTATTGAAATTATTAAACTCGTTTAATAAATTCAATAATACATGAACACTCATGTAAGATCCTCTATTAAGCAAATTTTCCTTCCACTTTTATTCACCCTCAGTGACTATAATTCCACTGTTTACAAAAAAAAACATTACGCAAACACGCCTATACAAAAACATTGCCAACTTTATCGCCGAAAAAATATAAAAATTTATAATGAAAAATTGTGATATTTTTCTTATTTCTGCTCAAAATATAGCTTGTGGGCACTCTTTAGAACCGCCTCATCGAGGCGGTTCTAACGAGTACCCACAACCTATATTTAAGACCAGAAATAAGAAAAATAAGGTATACCCCCGGAAACCCCAGTTTTACTATATAAAAGTGGGGTTCAAGGGGGTCAAAATTATATAGGCGTGTTTTCGTGATGCTTTCAATGCCCCGTTAGTATTCGAGCTATTACAGTTCGACTGTGTGACTTACGCGGTATAGCTGTATTCCCGACCATGCTGGTGGTTATAAATACATTATTTTTATCATAGTCTACCCTTGTTCTCTGGAATCTCAGTGGTGGTAAAGTCGTGATACGCGACATGGCAAATATTGCTTCAAGCCGGAACATGTCTTCTTTTGTTTCTAAATATGGATGGTATGGCCCTGGAAAAACGTTAATATGATTATCCTTCAATAATTCTTAATAAAAATACACTTTTGAAGTGAACGGAAACATCTGAAATTTTCGCCTTTTCCACAAGGAACACAAATTTTCGCTAAATGTATGTCTGCCTCACTGCAGACTTAATCCGTTTACGAAGCGGCCTACTCTTAAAGAAATGAACTAGCTTTGAACATGTTGCCTTCGCTGAAGATGTAATAATACCCCTTAATCTAATTTACTTTGTATAATTAATTAATATTTAGAGAAGAAGAATATATATATGAAGAATGTTTGAAAGGAAACAGAATAGTAAGCACAGACTATGATTTTGGAGTGTAAGATCTTTGGATAAGATGTTTACCGATGTGTAGCTGTGTAGTTTACAGAGTCTAATGCAGCTTATATTGATAACAGCACAAAAAGCATTTAGAGAGAGAGAGAGAGAGAGAGAGAGAGAGAGAGAGAGAGAGAGAGAGAGAGAGAATGTGTTTGAAGACATACTATCTACTACCTAATCTGGGTTAATAAGTGCCTTGTCCCAGAGAAAATGAGGATGAAGTGAAACGATAGAGGAGAGCGTGGACGACAGATCAAAGAGGAAAGCTGGTTATGAAAGTGCAGAAAGGTACACGGTATATTCGCCTCATCCAGAGAGAGAGAGAGAGAGAGAGAGAGAGAGAGAGAGATCGAGAGAGAGAGAGAGAGAGAGAGAGATTCTGACATACCTGGGAAGGTTATTTGGAAAGTTTGTTGATCCATGGCATCAAAACAGTCGTGTATATCATACATCGAGACATCTGGTCGATCATTATTGAAATCGAACAAGTTGAACTCAATAAAAGCACCGATCTGAAAGCAAAACCACGTGCAAGTATTGGTAACAAGAAGGTCGTGTGGCCCAGAAATGCTCATCTGAGTTCAAGCCATCTGATGATCTGAAGAGGAAAACGCATATAATGCACAACTAAATAAATCACTGAACCATAAAGAAACAGCTAAAGTCTAATATTGAAAATCCTATGCAAGACGCCATGGTAAGATAGGTAAGTGGCATCGCTGCGGGTGTCATCACTACAGCCAAGTATTTATTATTAGTTGTTTAGCTTTTTTATCATTTTGTCTTGTATGTTTTTTTGTGTATGCCTTTGGGCCAGATAGTTTTCTATTCTGTCGGTTACTTGAAGGAATAAGCTAGGATAAACACATCATCTCGACATTGCAACATACAGTATTCAATCATTCATTTTTGTTGAGACTGCATTACAATGTTGGATCTGTATTTGTGACTCTAAAACTGAAGGTCTAGCAAAGTCCGCAGCATGTCTGACTACAAATAAAGGTGTATGAAAACAAGTTTGATTAAATTATATGAATAATCGTGAAACAGGTTGTCGTTCCACTAATACCGCTCAGTTCAGTTGTGATTACTGGCGACGTTAACGTTCTTAGTACTAGCACACAACTAAGGATGGTTGTTTCATTTCAAGGAGCAGTGTATATTACCTGGCTGCTAGACATTACATTAATGGGAAATAAATACGCAATCAAGAGCAAACTCTTTTAAAATTACATTTCTCCCGTATCTACAGGGTTTTTCAGTTACAGGAAAGACTTTTATTTTATACTAAGCAGTGAAATTAATGCTTATCTGAAACAAATAAAAATGTCTTTTTTTTTAAACTGTGACAATTTTCACACTGAGAAAAAATAGCACGACCGTGTTATTTTCACAGTAGCAGCCCGGATTTACTTTGTTGCTTTTTCCTATAAAATAAAAAGATAATTATTTCATTGAATGTGTTGAAAATATATTTCATCGAGTGTGTTTAAAAGACCCGAAATTTTCACAAGTGCGAAGCATGTTACGGACATATGTTCAATTGCAGTACTATGGCAAAGTCACGTAAGAAATAAAAAGAAAATTTACTCTTTTTTTTCGATAAATATCAAAAATATTTCATCTCGTGTATTGAAAAAATAAGAATTTTCACGAGTGCGACACACTCGTCAAAAATCTGATATTTTCAAAAAGCTCGATGGAATATTTTTGGTATTTTAATCTCGTATGATGAAAAAAAAATCAGAACTTCCCTGAGTGATATCTTCAACAAACTCGATGAAATATTGTTGTTAGTCTTCTCAAGAAAGTAAACATCCTCTATAGATCCTGAGGAACAAAGTCTTTCTTCTATAACCTGACCTCTTTTAAATTTGGCATTAATTAAGAGACCACGGAATCACAAAAGTTGTCTCCCTCGTCAAATTGCAGAACATATGCGCGGTGTACGCATTCATAATAAATGTCATAAATCATAATATCTATAGAAAAGCGAAAGTTGGATTTTGAATTCAAGACACTCACCCACCTCAGTTATAGTTATTTCTAGTCTAACAGGTTGTGACTCAGCGCCACCAGATTCTTCACTGACTTCATACCAATGTTTCTATAAGAAGACAAATATATTTGAAAAACAATGGCAGGACTGCTTGTTAAGTTGATACTTGTTATTTTTACAGCTGACCGGTCCTAGTCACGTTTGTTGTATTAAAACCATCCAGTAAATATCTCAGCTGATATAAAATGGAAGTGAAGGCAATGATCAGGAATCGACACAACTAGCCAACACATCCCATCAGAGACACCAAACGTAAAGGCACTTGAACATGAAACAACTAATAAGTTCTAGAAAGGGTTATCCTTTCGAAGCAAGAAATACACCACAGAACTGGAAAATATGGAGTGTACATGTTTTCTGGGCCAGACTAGCTTGTTTCGGCCATTTAGGCCTCATCAGTGACCCTCAAATATTTTTTTTTAAAATTCCACAATGGAATCAATGATCACAAAGGACAAGAAAATATGATGTGAGGCAGGGAGACTTAACCCTAATTAAAACATCACAAGAGATTTCTTTCAAGACTCCAGGAATGACATTTCCTTTTCGATTCTAAAGAATACTTGAACACCCATTTCTGAACTTTCTCAATAGACATTCTAGCAACAGAAAGAAACCGTGGAGAAATATAAGTGAAGAAATTGTGTTCGTTCTCTTTTCGGTATAAACACAGAAACATTGCTGTCCTAGGCTTGCGATAAGAGTAATCTAATAAATGCACTGGAGGTAATCGACCATCTTCGAGTCATATTCAAAGTGTCATATCATTACGAGAACACGCCTATACAAATACATTGTACACTTACCGCCGAAAAAACTAACATTTTTAGATGAAAAATTGTGATATTTTCCTTATTTCAGCTCAAAATATAGATTGGAGATACTCGTTAGAACCGCCTCATCGATGAGGTCTTCACGAGTACCAAAATCTAGATGTTAGAGCAGAAGTAAAAAAAAACCATGAATATCGGTGAAACCGATGGATGCTCTCCGAAGGTGCAATACTCGGAACTTTTGTTTGTTTGTCCCCGTCAACACTGTAAAGGTCATTTTGGACACGTTGCTTCCGATTTTGTGGGACTTTTATCCCACACTGAGATGAAATGGTATCTCAAGCCCTGCCGCCCAATGAAACCAAAAGGGTTTACAAGCAGGAAGGGCCGAGTCGCACCGCTTTGCCTTGGCAGGCTTAGTTAATCCAATCACGGTTGACAACTTTGCTTCCCTCTTTAATTGTACGCCGGTGGGTCAGGCCTCAGATTCTATGACGGTTCCAACGTAAAGGCTTATTGAGAATTAGAGAAATCTAATTCAAGGTAATGTTGGTTGGTGCCTGATGATCTGTCTCTGGTTTGGCCCATCGGAGTATGACTGTTGGTTTTCTTTTGCTCCAGCATTTCAGTGGTTTCTTGCTGTCGGGTCCTAACCATCGTCTCACCTATGTGGTTGTTTGATCATTTGTTTTCACGGAGATGTTGCACTGATGAGTTAGGAGGCCTTCATGCCGACTGAAGAAATTATTTGTCTAAATCGCGACGCAAGTAAGGGCGAGGATTGTGGCCACGTAAAATCGATTTAAGCACCCCCACCCCAGTGGAATTTGTTCCCGCTGACCGTGCCAAGGGGGTTCTTCTGTCGCGTTTTATTATTTGTATGGTTTGTCTTTGGGTGTTTGTGTCGCTTAGTTTATTTTGGATAGCCTATTGGCCATTTTGTGGGAAAGTAACTGTCCTTTTTACTTTCCGCTGTGGGTTTTTGTATTAGGGTCTGTTGTGTCATGTTTGTGCGTCGTTCCCTTTGGTGTCTCTGATGGGAGCTGTGGGTTGATTGTATCGATTCCTGATCATTGCCTCCACTTCTATTTATATCTTCTAAGCTGTTTACCAGTACTCGTTTGCGGGTCGGTTTCAGCTCTGCGCGGAAGCATCATACAGCACATATATTTCTTCAAGCCCCGATGGGCGGGGGCAGGCAATAGTCGGAACAGGAAACATTACCCTAGTTAAAGAGCGGTATATTGTGTATACTCACTGTACTTCAAAATGGAGTATAACAAAACCTGTCGATGGACAGATTAGCTTGCATGATGGCACTGTCATACAAACATCAGCAACAGTCGGAATAAATGAAAGGAAGTGTCTTCATACGATACCATACCCCAAGATCCTTGGTGGTAGCTTAGCTATATTAATTGGATAAAACTGCTTAATACAAATTATTGAAAACTTACTCTTGTACACAGAGGCAATCCCCATAGGACTGTCTCCATGTATGGTTCCGTATTGGGTGCCTTTACATGCATATAAATATCAGACGGTTCGAAAATGGATCTGATCCTATCCCCTTGACTGTCAAAAAAGGACATTTTGACCATATGCCAAGACTAGCTTCTTTCACTTTGATCCAATTTATCTGCAACTCTAATGTAGATGGATGACTTGCGATTTTACATCCTTTTTAGCAGTATTTCCGTCTTATCAGAATGATGAGAGGTTGATAATGAAAGGCTGTGTGCAATGAAACTCCGTTTACAGTCGGAAAGATTTCTGCCTTCAGCAAGTTTTTATAAACATGGCCGCAATGACCTTGACCTTGAGCTCAGGACCATGAAAGTCAAACTTGCTCGAGATATTATCATACCCAACATTTGTGTGAAATTATATTAAAATCCATCAATAATTGTAGGCACTAGAGCGATGACAAAGTTTTTTTCTAAAAACAGCCACAGTGACCTTTACCTTGAGCCCAGGATACTGAAAGTCGAACTTGCTCGAGATATTATAATACCCAACATTTGTGTGATGTTATGTTAAAATTCATCAGCAAATGACGATGCTAGAGCGATGACAGTTTTTGTTTTTAAAAAATAGCCGCAGTGACCTTGACCTTGAGCCCAGGACCCTGAAAGTCAAACTTGCTAGTGATATTATCATACCCAACATTTGTGTGAAATTATATTAAAATCCACCAATAAATGTAGACAATAGAGCGATGACAAAGTTATTTCTAAAAATAACCACAGTGACCTTGACCTAGACCCCAGGATCCTGAAAGTTGAACTTGCTCAAGATATTATTTTACCCAACATTTGTGTGCAGTTATATTAAATCCATCAGCAAATGACGACGCTAGAGCGATGACAAAGTTTTATTCTAAAAATAGCCGCTGTGACATTGACCTTGAGTCCAGGACATTGAAAGTTGAGCTTGTTCAAGATATTATCATACGCAACATTTGTGTGAAATTATATTAAAATCCATCAATAAATGTAGGTACAAGAGCGAAAAGAGTTTTTCTTAAATTGCCACAGTGACCTTGACCTTGAGCCCAGGACCCTGAAAGTCGAACATGCACAAGATTATTACCATACCCAACATTTGTGTGAAGTTATGTTACAATCCATCAATAAACGTAGGCACCAGAGTTTTTTTTTCTAAAAATAGCCACAGTGTCCTTACGCTGCAGCTTTAAACAACGTACCATAACTCTGTGACAAATCATTTAACCAGATAACACGGATAATTTGCGCATCGCCTATTGCTGCTTTGAAGTTTTGTTGAATTTCTGCAAGTAGTTGCTGAGAATTCGCGTGGACACGAACAGTACCCTATATATTCATGCAGAATTCATTAAAGGGCCATAACTGTTGAGAAACCATCGAACCAAAACACGCAGGTGATATGCGCATCCACCTTCGATACTTAATATTCCCATGAAGTTTCATTGAAATCCGACTAGTAGTTTCTGAGAATTCGCGTGGACAAGAGCGAGACGGACGCAAGTACGCATGGACGAAGCGGCGACTATATTCTCCCCCGAAATTCTTCGAAGAGCATAAAAAAGCTTTACTGTCACTGATGAGGCTTTATTAGCCGAAACGACGTAGTATGACCCATCTTCTTTCTTATGAATGTTTTCATTCTTCTTAAAGGAGCTCATTTTTGATTTTTATTTGCCTTCACTGCAGCTGGTGTTGTGCCGTGTGGCGGCCGTAAAAAGTCTCCCCGTACATCAACCATAGTGCAGTTTATATTTTACTTTTGGTCCTTTGAGATCAGCGTGAATATTCTGAGAAATCAGAAATAAATTATTGGTTTAGACTCATATTCTAGACAGGTTTTCAATTATTTTGACCGCATTTTGATTTATATCAGTCTTTGAATCGACTGCCTATTCGAAATTCGCAAAATTGCAGTATGTTTCCTCTGGCTTTCTTTGCCACATCATTACAGGGTCACTGATGAGGCTTTATTAGCCGAAACTACGTAGTATGACCCATCTTCTTTCTTATGGATGTTTTCATTGTTCTTAAAGGAGCTCATTTTTGATTTTTATTTACCCTTGTAAACCCCAGTTTTACTATATAAAATGGGTTCATTGGGATCAAAATTATATAGGCTTGTTTTCGTGATGTGTTCTACATGCATCCTGTCAAATTGTTCTTTTCACTCTTTACAAAATGAGCTCCAGTTCCGTAATATCACACGATTTAACACGCAGATTGTTAAACTGCAGGTTGTTGAACAACCAAATAACCATTCAACTGTGTTGAATATCCCATGATGTTTTAATGACATGTTCTATCTGTCATTCATTGCTATCACATGAGTTTTCAGCTTGATCCAGGCATTCACCGCCATGGAAAATGGTGCGCGCTTATATTCAGTTTTAGGCACATATTAAAAATGGGTTTCAAAATAAAATCAATCTATCAAAATGATTATTCGTTAAGTCCGTTACGATATTAATATTTCTTGCACACCAGACAAGAAAATCCGTGATTTTACCCTGGGATAGAAATTTATGTTCTGACCCTGGTGTTCTGACCCAAAATCGAATATAATCGCGTGTTTGATAAATGCACTGGTTGATTACAACCTCATGTGCGGCGTCGTCATGCGTGACGTCACTAAACATTCTTGTTGTGTCTCCACAAAATGGCGGACGTCGGTAACCGAAGTGACTGCAGCATTAAAAATGGAAGGTATGCAAGAAAAAGAATCCAATATGGGTGTGAGGGGTGGATAGAAAAATCCGTCCCTCGGGATCACTGTCCGGCATCACTCGGCAAGCCTCGTGATGCCGAACAATGTCCCTCGGGACGGATATTTCAATCAACCCATCACACCGATATAAGATTCTTATATACTTCAATGAGTCACATTCAAGTACATATACGAATGAATTTTCTTTAAAATCTAAAACTAAAATCCAGCATAGAACGACTGCACATGAGTACTGTTAAACCGGTTAGAAGCTATAAGGTTGCCCAGGCAAAGTGATGCGAGTCGATCGGTCCGTCCATGCATATACACCCTATTGATTTATTGGATAGGGGGGCTTGAGATATCATTTTAATTCGGGTAAAAGGCCCACAAAATTGGAAGCAACGTCTCCAAAATGACATAAATGGTGTTGACGGGGACATTAAACATTCAATCAAACCAAACCACCGTAGAATTGTTGCTCCTAAAGAATGAGACAAGCGTTGATAATAATGCCAAAATTGAAACAATAGTGTATACTCTAAACAAAAAAATATTGCACGCAAATACAAGAGGCTCAATGAGCCTAACCGCTCACCTGAGGAACATTTTAGTTAGCTGTTTGACTCATGGTCTTTGAGCATAATTTTTTTTTGAAGTTCTTCCTAATGGAACACGGCATTGTCAATTTGGACCCTAGGGGCAGGTTTGGTAGGATTAATGTAGGGGACCACTTGACATTGCTACATGCTTAATATGTAAGCTCTGGGCCTAGTGGTTTCAGAGAAGAAGATTTTTGAAGTTTGTTTTTTTCCATTATAAGTTTATGGGGGCTAAGGGGCCCCGGGGCGTGGCAAGTTTAGACCCCAGGAGCATGATTGGCACAATTTATGTAGGGGACCACTTGACATTGCTACATGCTTAATATGTAAGCTCTGGGCCTAGTGGTTTCAGAGAAGAATTTCTTTTAAGTTTGTCCTATTGTAAGTCTATGGGAGCTATATGTTGTCATGGCAACACCAGTTTCAATCTGAATTACCCCAAAACATACTGCATCTTCTCCCCCAATCGGATAATGCTTCTCATGAAATTTAATCATGATTGGCCAAGTGGCTTTAAAGATATACTTATTTGAAAATGTGAACGGACGCCGGCAAAATGGCATACCAATACCTCACATGAGCCTTCGGCTCAAGTGAGCTAATATACTAGCGGTTTCAGAGAAGAAGATTTTTTAAGCTTTTTTTTCCATTATAAGTCTATGGGGGCTAAGGGGCCCAAGGGCGTGGCCAGTTTAGATCCCTGGGGCATGATTGGCACAATTTATGTAGAGGACCACTTAACATTGCTACATGCTTAATATGTAAGCTCTGGGCCTAGTGGTTTCATAGAAGAAGATTTTTTAAGCTTTTTTTCCATTATAAGTTTATGGGGGCTAAGGGGCCCGGGGCGTGGCCAGTTTAGACCCCAGGGGCATGATTGGCACAATTTATGTCGAGGACCACTTGACATTGCTACATGCTTAATATGTAAGCTCTGTGCCTAGCGGTTTCAGAGAAGAAGATTTTTTAAGCTTTTATTTCCATTATAAGTCCATGGGGGTTAAGGGACCCCGGGGCGTGGCCAGTTTAGACCCCAGGGGCATGATTGCCACAATTTATGTAGGGGACCACTTGACATTGCTACATGCTTAATATGTAAGCTCACGGCCTATTGGTTTCAGAGAAGAATATTTTTTTAGCTTGTTTCCATTATAAGTCTATGGGGGCTAAGGGGTGTGGCCAGTTTAGACCCCAGGGGCATGATTGGCACAATTTATGTAGAGGACCACTTGACATTGCTACATGCTTAAAATGTAAGCTCTGTGCCTAGCGGTTTCAGAGAAGAAGATTTTTTAAGCATTTTTTCCATTATAAGTCTATGGGAGCTAAAGGACCCCGGGGCGTGGCCAGTTTAGACCCCAGGGGCTTGATTCGCACAGTTTATATAGAGGACCACTTGACATTGCTACATGCTTAATATGAAAGCTCAGGGCCTAGTGGTTTCAGAGAAGAAGATTTTTTTAAGCTTTTTTTACCATTATAAGTCTATGGGAGCTAAGGGACCCCGGGGTGTGGCCAGTTTAGACCCCAGGGGCATGATTGGCACAATTTATGTAGAGGACCACTTGACATTACAACATACTTAAAATGTAAGCTCTGTGCCTAGCGGTTTCAGAGAAGAAGATTTTTTAAGCTTTTATTTCCATTATAAGTCTATGGGGGTTAAGGGACCCGTGGCGTGGCCAGTTTAGACCCCAGGGGCATGATTGGCACAATTTATGTAGAGGACTACTTGACATTGCTACACACTTAAAATGTAAGCTCTGTGCCTTGCGGTTTCAGAGAAGAAGATTTTTTAAGCTTTTATTTCCATTATAAGTCTATGGGGGCAAAGGGGCCCCAGGGCGTGGCCAGTTTAGATCCCAGGGGCATGATTGGCACAATTTATGTTGGGGACCACTTGACATTGCTACATGCTTAATATGTAAGCTCTGGGCCTAGTGGTTTCAGAGAAGAAGATTTTTTAAGCTTTTATTTCCATTATAAGTCAATGGGGGTTAAGGGACCCCGGGGCGTGGCCAGTTTAGACCCCAGGGGCATAATTGGCACAATTTATGTAGGGGACCACTTGACATTGCTACTTGCTTCATATTAAAGCTCACGGCCTATTGGTTTCAGAGAAGAGGATTTTTTTAGCTTTTTTCCATTATAAGTCTATGGGAGCTAAGGGGCCCCGGGGCGTGGCCAGTTTACACCCCAGGGGCATGATTGGCATCATTTATGTAGAGGACCACTTGACATTGCTACATGCTTAAAATGTAAGCTCTGTGCCTAGCGGTTTCAGAGAAGAAGATTTTTAAGCTTTTATTTCCATTAAAAGTCTATAGGGGGGAAAGGGGCCCCAGGGCGTGGCCAGTTTAGATCCCAGGGGCATGATTGGCACAATTCATGTTTGGGACCACTTGACATTGCTACATGCTGAATATTTAAGCTCTGGGCCTAGTGGTTTCAGAGAAGAAGATTTTTTAAGCTTTTTTCCATTATAAGTCTATGGGAGCTAAGGGACCCCGGGGCGTGGCCAGTTTAGACCCCAGGGGCATGATTGGCATAATTTATGTAGAGGACCACTTGACATTGCTACACACTTAATATGTAAGCTCTGGGCCTAGTGGTTTCAGAGAAGAAAATTTTTTTAGCTTTTTTTTCCATTATAAGTCTATGGAAGCTAAGGGACCCCGGGGCGTGGCCAGTTTAGACCCCAGGGGCATGATTGGCACAATTTATGTAGAGGACCACTTGACATTGTTACATGCTTAATATGTAAGCTCAGGGCCTATTGGTTTCAGAGAAGAAGATTTTTAAGCATTTTTACCATTATAAGTCAATGAGAGCTAAGGGACCCCGGGGCGTGGCCAGTTCAGACCCCAGGGGCATGATTGGCACAATTTATGTAGAGGACCACTTGACATTGCCTCATGCTTAATATGAAAGCTCAGGGCCTAGTGGTTTCAGAGAAGAAGATTTTTTAAGCTTTTATTTCCATTATAAGTCAATGGGGGTTAAGGGACCCCGGGGCGTGGCCAGTTTAGACCCCAGGGGCATAATTGGCACAATTTATGTAGGGGACCACTTGACATTGCTACATGCTTCATATTAAAGCTCACGGCCTATTGGTTTCAGAGAAGAGGATTTTTTTTAGCTTTTTTCCATTATAAGTCTATGGGAGCTAAGGGGCCCCGGGGCGTGGCCAGTTTACACCCCAGGGGCATGATTGGCACAATTTATGTAGAGGACCACTTGACATTGCTACATGCTTAAAATGTAAGCTCTGTGCCTAGCGGTTTCAGAGAAGAAGATTTTTAAGCTTTTATTTCCATTATAAGTCTATGGGAGCGAAGGGGCCCCAGGGCGTGGCCAGTTTAGATCCCAGGGGCATGATTGGCACAATTTATGTTTGGGACCACTTGACATTGCTACATGCTGAATATGTAAGCTCTGGGCCTAGTGGTTTCAGAGAAGAAGATTATTTTTTAAGCTTTTTTTCCATTATAAGTCTATGGGAGCTAAGGGACCCCGGGGCGTGGCCAGGTTAGACCCCAGGGGCATGATTGGCATAATTTATGTAGAGGACCACTTGACATTGCTACACACTTAATATGTAAGCTCTGGGCCTAGTGGTTTCAAAGAAGAAAATTTTTTAAGCTTTTTTTTCCAGTATAAGTCTATGGAAGCTAAGGGACCCCGGGGCGTGGCCAGTTTAGACCCCAGGGGCATGATTGGCACAATTTATGTAGAGGACCACTTGACATTGTTACATGCTTAATATGTAAGCTCAGGGCCTATTGGTTTCAGAGAAGAAGATTTTTTAAGCTTTTTTACCATTATAAGTCAATGAGAGCTAAGGGACCCCGGGTCGTGGCCAGTTCAGACCCCAGGGGCATGATTGGCACAATTTATGTAGAGGACCACTTGACATTGCTTCATGCTTAAAATGTAAGCTCTGTGCCTAGCGGTTTCAGAGAAGAAGATTTTTAAAGCTTTTCTTTCCATAATAAGTCTATGGGGGCGAAGGGGCCCCAGGGCGTGGCCAGTTTAGATCCCAGGGGCATGATTGGCACAATTTATGTGGGGGACCACTTGACATTGCTACATGCTTAATATGTAAGCTCATGGCCTAGTGGTTTCAGAGAAGAAGATTTTTTAAGCTTTTTTTTTCATTATAAGTCTATTGGAGCTAAGGGACCCCGGGGCGTGGCCAGTTTAGACCCCAGGGGCATGATTGGCACAATTTATGTAGAGGACCACTTGACATTGCTTCACGCTTAATATGTAAGCTCTGTGCAATGAGGTTTCAGAGAAGAAGATTTTTTAAGCTTTCATTTCCATTATAAGTCTATGGGGGTTAAGGGACCCCGGGGCGTGGCCAGTTTAGACCCCAGGGGCATGATTGGCACAATTTATGTAGGGGACCACTTGACATTGCTACATGCTTCATATGTAAGCTCACGACCTAGTGGTTTCAGAGAAGAAGATTTTTTAGTTTTTTTCCATTATAAGTCTATGGGGTCTATGGGGCCCCGGGGCGTGGCCAATTTAGACCCCAGGGGCATGATTGGCACAATTTATGTAGAGGACCACTTGACATTGCTTCATGCTTTATATGTAAGCTCTGTGCCTATTGGTTTCAGAGAAGAAGATTTTTTAAGCTTTTATTTCTATTGGGGGTTAAGGGACCCCGGGGCGTGGCCAGTTTAGACCCCAGGGGCATGATTGGCACAATTTATGTAGGGGACCACTTGACATTGCTACATGCTTCATATGTAAGCTCTGGGCCTATTGGTTTCAGAGAAAAAGATTTTTTAAGTTTTTCCCATTGTAAGTCTATGGGAGCTATATGTTGCCATGGAAACAAGAGTTGCCATCTGATCTGCCCCAAAACATAATGCATCTTTCCCCCCAACCTGATAATGCTTCTCATGAAATTTAATCATGATTGGCCAACTGGCTTTAAATATATACTTAGTTGAAAATGTGAACGGACGACGGACGACGGACGACAGACGACGGACGACGGACGCCAGATCATTGGCATACTAATACCTCACATGAGCCTTCGGCTCAGGTGAGCTAAAAAAGGAGAAAAAACGATTACACGATATGCAGCACCTTTGTGATGTCTTTTTATTACACCTTAATGAAATACTCTAAATTACGTCAAGGAAACGTGCGTGCAGCAATTTCATGTCTGTTTTATAGCATATATTCAATTTAGATTCATAGAAGGGCAAGTGACACATTTTGTCTCAAATCCTCCAGGCCTCTAAATATTTATTTAATATCATTTTTGTTTGTAGTGAACGGAAATTCCAAAACCTAAAACGCTTACCCGAAACACATTTTGCTGTAACAGTCATAATTTAAATGTTCCATGTTGTAACCATCTTAGATTCTATTCTTCTGACCGCTATTTATCTCCGTGTGGTGCAAACAATAGAATGATATAAATTTTTCAATAATGCCTGATTCTCTTGTTCATTTTGACTTCTTAGAACACTATAATTTTCATATTCATTCCTGTCAATAGCACAAAATGTTTTAAGCATGTCCAGTAAAGTTTGAGTAAGGTTAATTTCCCATCCTTACTTGACCACAGACTGGTGTTTGAGACGTTAACAAAATGAAAAAAATATATGAACAAATGAAATATGGAATACTAGGATACCCTCTCTATTCCAAGAAAAAGTAAAACTTACAGCAAGAAAGAAATACTTGAACAAGGACACGTAGTTACCATTTACTCCTGGTGGATTGTAGTCTGTTCGCTGAGATTCAAACACGTTACACAATACGCCTCTTACAGTTTTCTAAAATAAGAAGAGAATGAATTCACTAACATTTAATAAGAATAAAATGCTGAAACTAAATTTGAAACTTGTGTTATCTCTATTACTGATAATCATTTGTTAATTTATTGCCTTCAATAAATTAAAGAAGGTTTCCTTTGGAAACTAGAGGCCCCAGTGGGCCAGAATCGCTCCCCTAGATGAGGCAGATGATAAAAATTAAATTGTACCTTGGTAGCCATTTTGTCTATCAGATCAGATTGTCTTAAGCAATTATGAATCTGCATGTTATCTTGATGCTTCTGATTAAGTTCCTGAACAGCTTAGTCTGAATTAGGATTCAGGAAGAGATTACAGAGTGGAAGTGTATAGTTTGGCTGGCCAGAATTATTGTTTGCACCTGCCATTGGCATGTTCTGTTATCAAAGTAGTAAACCAAGTCAACCAATCATGTGAATACAAGTGTTACACGAACAAAGCTATGGTGTATATGGCCGCTAAAATAACAAGAGGACCAAGCTAGCTTGGTCCTGTATCGCTCACCTGAGCTAACAGATTCAAAGTTTAAGAAGTGCCAACCTTTACTGAAGGCTTTATGGGAGGACATGGTGATGACAGGGTAAGCATTTTCTGAAAATCAAGTAGAATGTAACTCTATGATAAACAGGCTGACCTCACCGGTTTTCAAACTCATTCAAGCTTTTATTCCTGACTTGCTAAGAAGATCCGATCTAAACTGAAGTGGCTATGGTGATGACAAAGTCAAAAACAAGAGTTTTCAAACTCCTCCAAGCTTTCTGCCTGACTTCATTGTTTGTAAATTTCATGAAGATCTGTTCAAAACTAAAGGGGCAGCAATGATGACAATGTCGAAAATAGGCATTTTCAATAATCAAACGCACGTCACTCTATGATAAATGTGCCGACTTGGCCGGTATTCGAACTCACCTGAAGTTTTATTCCCAAACCTTACATGTAAGTTTTAGAAAGATCCGATCAGACTTGGCCAGTATTCAAACTCATCCAAGATTTTATTCCCAGCCACCTCACATATAAGTTTAAGAAAGATCCGATCAAAACTGAAGGGGCTACGGTGATGACAAGGTCAAAATTGGCATTTTTAGCAATCAAAGGGATGTTACTCTATAATAAATGAGCCGACTTGGCCAGTTTTCCAACTCATCCGAGGTTTCATCCCCAGCCACCGTACATATAAGTTTCAGAAAAATCCGATCAAAACTTTAGGGTCTACGGTAATGACAGGGTCAAAAACGAACATTTTCAGCCATCAAAGGGACATAACACCACGATAAATGGGCTGACTTGGCCTGTTTTCGAACTCATCCAAGATTTTATCCCCAGCCACCTTACATATAAGTTTCAGAAAGATCTGATCAAAACTGAAGGGGCTATGGTGATGACAAGGTCAAAAATTGGCATTTTCAGCAATCAAAGGGACGTGCATCAATGATAAATGGGCCAACTTGGCCGGTATTCAAACTCATCCTAGGTTTTATCTCCAGTCACCTTACATATAGGTTACAGAAAAATTTGATCAAAACTGAAGGGGCTACGGTGATGACAAGGTCGAAAATGGGCATTTTCAGCAATCAAAGGGACGTAACTCTATGATAAATTGGCGGACTTGGCCGGTTTTCGAACTCATCCGAGGTTTTATCCCCAGCCACATTACATATAAGTTTTAGAAAGATCCGATCAAAAACTGAAGGGGCTACAGTGTTGACCAGGTCAAAAATCGACATTTTCAGCAATCAAAGGGACCTAACTCTATGATAAATAGGCCACCTTTGCCGGTATGCAAACTCATCCGAGGCTTTATCTCCAGCCACCTTGCGTATAAGTTTCAGAAAGATCCGATCAAAACTGAAAGGGCTACGGTGATGACAAGGTCAAAAATCGGCTTTTCAGCAATCAAAGGGACGTAACTCTGTGATAAATGGACCAATTTGGCTGATTTTCGAACTCATCCGAGATTTTATCCCCAGCCACTTTACATATAAGTTTCAGAAAGATTCGATCAAAACTGAAAGGGCTACAGTGATGACAAGGTCAAAAATCAGCATTTTCAGCAATCAAAGGGACGTTACTCTCAATAAAAGGGCCGACTTGGTCGGTTTTCGAACTCATCCGAGATTTTATCCACAGCCACCTTACATATAAGTTTCAGAAAGATTCGATCAAAACTGAAGGGGCTACGGTGATGACAAGGTCGAAAATGGGCATTTTCAGCAATCAAAGGGACGTAACTCTATGATAAATTGGTGGACTTGGCCGGTTTTCGAACTCATCCGAGGTTTTATCCCCAGCCACATTACAGATAAGTTTTAGAAAGATCCTATCAAAACTGAAGGGGCTACGGTGATGACAAGGTCAAAAATGGGCATTTTCAGCAATCAAAGGGACGTAACTCTATGATAAATGGGCCGACTTGGCCGGTTTTCGAACTCATCCGAGTTTTTATCCCCAGTCACCTTACATATAAGTTTCAGAAAGATCCGATCAAAACTGAAGGCGCTACGGTGATGACAAGCATTTTCCCATAGTAAGTCTATGGGATCTTGTGGTTGCCATAGGAACCAAAGTTTTAGAGCGATTTCAAAAAAAAAGTTAATGTCATCAATGCCCCACCAGAGGCATGCTACAGATGAGAAATGATTGAGATCAGCCTGCAGGATACAGAGATATAGCTGCTCAAAAGTGTGGACGGACGACGGACGGACGGACGGACGACGGAGGACCCACTATACTATAAGCTCCCCTGGAGCCTTCGGCCCAGGTGAGCTAAAAAGGCCACAATAACGAATCATCTTGTGGCCTGAGCGAGTCTGACATACACTGACAACACCTGAGCTGCCTCTCCATGTAAATCTTATATGCAATTACTATAGAGGTGCTTGGAAGACTTTTAATGTGGCCGCCATCTGGCTTATCATAATGAAAAATTTTAGAAAGTAGAAGTAAAACAAAGATCAGCAATCGATACAATTAACTTACTCCACCCACCAAAGACACAAAAGGGAAAGAAACAAAACATTAAGTGACCCGACCATAATGGAAACCTAAACAAAGGAAGGTCAAAAGGACAGTTACTTTCCAAGAAAATGGCCATATAGCCATCCAAAATAAAAAGACACAAGTGATACACACAGTAAGTAACAGACAACAACATAAATAAATCGCCACAGAAGAACCGCCTTGGAACGGTCAGTGGAAAGATTTCCACTGGGGGGGGGGGGGTGGCTTAAATCGATTTTACGTGGTCACAATCCTCGCCCTTACTTCCGTCGCGATGCAGACAAATACTTTGTTAGTCCGCATGAAGGCCTCCTAACTCATCAGTGCAATATCTCCGTGAACACAAATAATCCAAGAACCACAGAGGTGAGACAACGGTGATGACTCGACAGCAAGAAACCACTGAAATGCTGGAGCAAAAGAAAACCAACAGTTAGACTCCGATGGGCCCGACCAGAGACAGAGCAGCAGGCACCAACCAACATTACCTTGAATTAGATCTCTCTAATTCTCAATAAGCCTTTACGTTGGAACCGTCATAGAATCTGAGGCCTGACCCAGCGGCGTGCAATTAAAGAGGGAAGCAAAGTTGCCAACCGTGATTGGGTTAACTACCATGCATGCAGTCTGTCGTATAACATCCATGTTGTACCCAATCTTTTTATATCGAAGAATGATTTTACGAAATTGGGTGCTGAAGTCATTGCGGTTATATATTTTTCTGAATTTATATACTAAGTGACCATAAAATTCGGGTTCCGATAGACCTTGCTGCAGAAGAGATTTAAGTCCAATATTGAATTTTGAAATTAAATCAGAATGGCGTCTATAAAATTTTGAAAAGGCTTTGCGTAGTTTATGGTCCCGATAACCCTGATTGAGAAGTTTAGCCGTTAATAATTAATTACGAGTGTTGAAGTCAGTTACATGACTACACACTCTAGCAAATCGAATTAATTGCGAAATATAAACGCCATAGGATGGCGCACGAGTAATATCACCATCCAAAAAAGGAAAATTTACAATCTCAAAATCAAAGTCATCGCGTTTATCATAAATTTTGCACCAAACAAACCCAGCTTCAATAGATAGATGTAAATCCAAAAACGGGGCCTCTGTATCAGAAGAATTTGCTTTATTTAACTGAAGGAATCTCCATGCCACCCAAATATATCACACCAATTTCAGCTCAATGCAACAGACCATCGATAGCAGATGTGATTTGAAGATTATCAAGATGGGCAACATGGGAGCCTTTGGGATATTAGAACAGAATGGTACTAAGAAGTTTGAATCTCTATGTCACCCCAATGCATTCCATCAAGTTTCGGCTCAATTCAACTTGATGCGGTTTGAAGACTTTCAAGCTGGCCAACATGGAAGCCATCTTAAATCACAGGTTTCTGGCGAAAGAATGCGCACTGTACTGGTTAACAGCTTACGTATAAGCCTGCTCAAGAAGTGTGGAATGGTAAACTAACCAGCTCAAAAATTACCTAAAATAGTATTGACTGGGCCGTTAAACTCCAATACAAACAAATAATCAAAATCTAAAATAACCGAATAAAATAGTTTCAGCAATTATGATTCTCCATGTTGCCCCTATTTCAACTCCATCCAACCTTTGTTTCAGGAGGAGATATAGTTTGAATAATTTCAAGATGACCACCATGTTGGCCATCCTGTATATCGGAATGGAACAGTTGTGAGATATCCGACTTTCCAGGTCGCGCCAATGCCTCCTATCAAGTTTCAACTCCCATCAAGTTTCAGCTTGATCTGACTTCTGGCTCAGTAGGAGATACCTTTTGAAGAATTTCAAGATGGCCTCTGTGCGCAGAGTGTGGATATCAGAACAAAACAATTTTAGCAAATCTGAATTTCCATGTCGTCCCAATGCCTCCAATCAAGTTTGAGCTCAGTCCAACCCTTGATTTGGGAAGAGTTGTCATTTCAAGAGTTTCAGGATGGCCGCCATAGTGGCCATCTTGGATATCAGAACAAAACAATTTTAGCAAATCTGAATCACCCTAATGCATTCTATGAAGTTTCAATTTGATCCAGACTCTGTTTAGGCAGATGTGCTTTGAAACATTTCAAGATCGGAATGGAATGATTTTAGCAAATCTGAATCTCCATGTCGCCCCGATGCCTCCCATCAAGTTTCAGTTTCATCAGACCTCTGGTTTGGGAGTAGATATGGTTTGAGGAATTTCAAGATGGCAGCATTGGCCCCCATCTTGGATATCGGAACGACACAATTTTAGCAAATCTGAATATCCATGTGATCCTGATGTCACCAACTAAGTTTCAGCACAACTGGTCCTTTGGTGTGGGAGGAGATGTCGTTTGAAGTATTTCAATATGGCCACTTGGATATCGGAACGGAACGATTTTAGCACATCTGAATCTCTATGTCATCCCAATGCCTCCCATCAAGTTTTAGCTTAATTCGACCTTTGGTTTGGGAGGAGATGTCGTTTAAAGAAATCCAAGATGGCCACAATGGTAGCCATCTTGGATATCTGAACGGAAGGATTTGAGCAAATCTGAATCTCCATATCACTCCAATGGCTCCAATCAAGTTTCATCCTGATTCAACCTACGGTTCGGAAGGAGATATCGTTTGAAAAATTTCAAGATGGCTGACATGGCGGCCATTTTGGATATCAGAACGGAACAATTTTAGCAAATATGAATCTCCATGTTATCCCGATACCTCCCATCAAGTTTCAGCTCAATTTGACCTTTGGTTCGGGATGAGATGTTGTTTGAAGAATTTCAAGATGGCCGCCATGGTGGCCATCTTGGACAGCGGAACGGAACGATTTTAGCAAATCTGAATCTCCATGTCACTCCGATGCCTCTCATGAAGTTTCAGCTCAATTCGACCTTTGGTTTGGGAAGAGATGTTGTTTGAAGAATTTCAAGATGGCCACTATGGCGACCATTTTGGAAATCCGAATGGAACCATTTTAGCAAATCTTAATCTCCATGTCACCCCGATGCCTCTCATGAAGTTTCAGCTCAATTCGACCTTTGGTTTGGGAAGAGATGTTGTTTGAAGAATTTCAAGATGGCCACTATGGCGACCATTTTGGAAATCCGAATGGAACCATTTTAGCAAATCTTAATCTCCATGTCACCCCGATGCCTCCCATTAAGTTTCAGCTCGATTCGACCTTTGGTTGGGGAGATATCAGTTGAAGAATTTCAAGATGGCTTATGTTTATCTGACTTCTGATTCAGGAGGAGATGTCGAACATTTGAAAAGTTTATGACGGACGGACGGATGACGGACGGACGACAGACGACGGACAACAGGCTACGGCATAAGCTTACCTGGAGCAAGTTCCAGGTGAGCTTATGAAGAACACAAGCGCAAAATAAAAATCAAGATTTATTTTTCTTGACCAGACCAGCTGCTATCGGAACCTGAATTTTTATGGTGAATAAGTATAAAAAGTCAGAACAAGATGTATTTGTGAAACACTGATTCCCCCGGACAGCGCATGTTAAATATGAATGCAGTATCACTAAGCAATCGAAAGGTGTGGCCAATGTTCAAATCTTAAAAAAGTAGGTCAGGGTCACAAGGTCAAAAATTATGGGATCGTTGGAAAGGTCTTGTGACATAGAATGCACATGTGAAATATGAACTTACAAATCGAAAGTTATGGCCAATGTTAAAGTTTTTAAAAAGTAGGTCAAACGTCAAAGTCACGAGGTCAAAAATTATGGTACAACTTGAAAGGTTTTGTGACAAGGAATGCACATGTGAAATATGAAAGCCCTACCACTTACCAATCGAAAGTTATGGCCAATGATAAAGTTTATAAAAAGTAGGTCCAAAGTCAAGGTCAAGATCACTAGGTAAAAAATTATGATATCACTGCAAAGGCCTTGTTGGAATAGACATGTGAAATATGAAAGTTCTTTCACTAACCAATCAAAAGTTATGGCCAATGTTAAAGTTTTTAAAAAGGAGGTCAAAAGTAGGTAAAATGTCAAGTTCAAGGTCACGAGGTCAAAATTTATGGTGCCTCTTGAAAGGTCTTGTAACAAGAATGCACATGTGAAATATGAAAGCCCTATCAGTTAGCATTCAAACGTTACGTCAATGTTAAGGTTTGTGTGGACAGACAAACAGAGAAACAGAAAAACAGATGGACAGACAGACAGAACAAAAACTATATGGGCCCGAATCTTTGATTCCTGGGGCATAAAAATATTTGCTTGCAATGATTCCAGTACCCGATTTAGCTATAAAGATTTAAATTAGAAAGAAACATATACCTCATATCATCCCGGTATTGTCACATTTAAACACCATAAAAGTCAGCTCTACTAATGGTTAAGGATAAATTTTTACGTCTTTCCTTTTTAAAGAAAACAACTTACATTTACTTAGGCAAATTTTCACGCATTCAGTGACCTTAACTCTTTCAGTTCTGGAAATCATAACTTGCACTTGACAATATAATAGAATTTGTCGAGCTATCTTGTCAGAATTTCGTAAATCATTCCTCGATTTAAAATGATTGGGTACAGCATAAATGATATACGACAGATTGCATGCATGGTAGCTTACCCATTCACAAAAAATACATGTAACAGACAGGTGAAATTTGTTACGTCGGAATAGGCTAGTTTATAACTTTCCTTGTTAAATTGTTAAATCAAGAGTATTACATCAATGCCTGGAAAAGTCAAAGATAACAATATGCAAATTCTTGCAAAAATATTTTTCTCCAAATCTTTCGAAAAAAAAGTTTTCATATTTTTGGTTAACAGAGGCTCACTTGACCAACAAAACGATATGTCGTGTCTATATGCAGCAGTTCATACGGAGTCTTCATTCGGAGACTCCAGGTGGAGTTTTCTTGACCTTGCGCCGACAGGATAGCGCCAAAATCGGTCTTTGGTATAGCTTGCACAGTACAGTTGTTATTCACTCTATCTTTGACATACTGTAGACCTGGAAAAAAAGACATTATATTTTATTGACTGAATAGAAATTATATGTTCTTCTATTTTTGGATTTGCCATCAATAACAAAACATTAAAGGCAGTCTGTATTTGAATATACTTCATTACTGAACCGAGTTTCACATCAGATTAACAAGTTCGTCTAAACATCTCTGTAAACGGGGCATACATGTCAACTGGTAGCTTGTAGAAATATACTTAACTTGCATTAATTCTGCTCTTAAACATGGACTCAATGAATGAATAAACACGTGATTAGAAAAAAGACAATGCTAAAGAAACAAAAGACAGTAAAATGATAGACCAGGTCCGTTAATTCTTACACGTTTTCTATAAACAGTCCGCTTTTTAACGACACTAATGTGATATTTCTGAAAGGGTAGTTGTTGCTTTCAAGTGGCTAGAGTTTAGGTGATGGTTTGAACCCAAGTTGTGGGCATGGTTATGGTTGCTGCATATCACAAACAAATAAAAACCATCACAGACACTGCATGATACCCTGCCACTGCAGGCTAAATATCTTCGGTTTCCTGATATTCATAATCTAAGAACAGATAATCTTAGACATTTGGTCAACAATAATTATAAACCTAAGATACAGATCTATGACCAAACCATTCTCAATTTCGTTGTTTTCAAACAAGATTTTTCCAATTGTTAAAGAAACTGCAAGCAAACCGTTCTCAGATTCATCAAAGGCAGATAATTTAGGAAATAATATGGCCAGTTGAGCGGTCTTTTGACTTCATATGGAATCTTTAGTTTTCTATACATCTGTAACGTTTCATCAATTTCTTCAATGTAGTGCAGATATATAGGACAAAACTATTTTCAAAAACACCAGGAACAGGTATCTCAGAAGCAGAATGACTGTTATTTATGCTGCGAGAACTTATAGCCTATCTCAATTGCGTGTGTTATTTGCAATAACATAATATACTTAATTGATAAGCCATAGCAGTAGTCCTTAGCCACAATATGCTACCTTAACTGCTGAATAATTTAAGAAATGTAATTTACCAATTTCATATAAAAAGGAGCTACAGGCCAAAAACATATTTCATATCTGTAAAGGGCAGATAATTCAAGGACCAGAATGAACATAGAAGCATTATTTGACTACACTGTGCTTTTCATCAAGTTATGGCAGCATCGATAGCGCAGTGGTTAACACGGTTCGACTTATGATCGAGAGGTTGTGCGTTCGCATCCGGCCACAGGTATCGAGGTGTGTCCTTGGGCAAGACACGTAATGACACTGCCCAACTCCACCCAGGTGTAAATGGGTAGCAGTGGTGTAAAAGCCACTGCCTCTCTCTCTCTCGCGCGCGCACGCATAATAACACCCAGAATGTGTGTTTGAGTGCGATTCAATAAGCCTAAAGCTTTCGTCGCAATGGAACTAAAACAAATTAGTATAATCTAAGATATGGCAAAAAGTGGTGAAAATATGAGTGGTCGATATACCTGTAATGTTTCATCACTATATTCTTTCAATTTAAGGAAAAACAGGTCAAAGTAGAAATGTTTTCAGAGGAAAACAATGTCCCCCCACAGAATAAATATATCTTAAAACCCATTTGACTTTTATAACAAGGTTAAGGTCACCAAAATGTAAGTTGCATACAAGCCATTTGTGGCCAAAAACTGACAGTTTTCGGGAGCCTGTGGCCTTAAAAACAGTTAATTAAAAGGTCAGATCACCAGAATCTAATCAAAGTTGGTAGACTGTAATTAAATATCGTACCGAGTTTGACCAACATTCACCAATTCTTAAATGCTATAGGATAGAGGTAAGCCATGTTTTGTCCCAACAGAACATGCTTCGGAAGCCCTTGAACTTAGAGTACAGATAAGCCATTTTCGGCCCAAAATTGACTGTTTTCTTTGTTTTTGTTTGATTTGTTTGATGTTTAATGTCCCCGTCAACACTATATAGGTCATTTTTGAGACGTTGCTTCCAGTTTTGTGGGACTTTAACCCGACATTGAGATGAAGTAATATCACAAGCCCAGTGAAACCAATATGGTTTATAAGCATGGACGGTCCGACTCGCACCGTTTTGCCTGAGCAGGCTTAGATCCTCTAAGCGGTTTTCGGAGCCTAACTGTTGGTTTTCTTTTGCTCCAGCATTTCAATGGTTTCTTGCTGTCGAGTCCGCACCGTTGTCTCACCTCTGTGGTTCTTTGATTATTTGTGTTCACGGAGATGTTGCACTGATGAGTTAGGAGACCTTCATGCGAACTGAACAAAGTATTTGTCTAAATCGCGACGGAAGTAAGGGCGAGGATTGTGGCCACGTAAAATCGATTTAAGCCCCCCAGTGGAAATTTTTCCACTGACCGTTCCAAGCGGTTCTTCTGTGGAGATTTATATATGTTGTTGTTTGTTACTTACTTTGTGTATCACTTGTGTCTTTTTATTTTTGATGGCCATATGGCCATTTTTGGGAAAGTAACTGTCCTTTTGGCCTTCCTTTGTTTAGGTTTCCATTATGGTCTGGTCGCTTAATGTTTGTGTTTCTTTCCCTTTCGTGTCTTTGGTGGGTGGAGTAAGTTAATTCTATCGATTCCTGATCTTTGTTTTACTTCTACTTTACCAGTACTTGTGTGCGAATAGGATTCAGCTATACGTGGAAGCATCATGCAGCCCATTTATTTCTTCAAGCCCCGATGGGCGGGGGCCGCCATAATTGACTGTTTTGATGGGAACTATGACCCTGAAAAATAAGGTCAAGGTCACCAAAAGCTAATCAAGTTTGTAGTATGATGCAATGATATATTGTACCAAGTTTGACTAAAATTAATCAATTCTTTAATGTGATATAGTGCAAACAAGCCATTTTTCCCCAAATTGTCAGTTTTTTGGGGGAGAGGGGGTGGGAATGTGACCTTGAAAAAAAAAAGGTCAAGGTCACCAGAATCTGATCAAATCTGGGGTAAATTGTAATTACATATTCTACCAAGTTTGACTTAAATTAATCAATTTGTTAATGAGATAAAGTACAGCAGACAAGCCATTTTTGGCCCAAAATTGACTGCTTTTGGGGACCTGCGACCTTTAAAAAGGGTCAAGGTCACCAAAATCTAATCAAATCTGCAGTATGTAGTAATGATATATTGTACAAAGTTTAGATAGAATTAATCAATCTGCTAATGAGACAGACTGCAGACATGCCATTTTTGGACTAACATTGACAGATTTTTGGAGCCTGTGACCCTAAAAAAAGGTCATGGTCACCAAAATCTAATCAAATCTGCAGTATGTTGTAATGATATACTGTAATAAGTTTGACTAGAATTAATCAGTTTGTTAATGAGATAGAGTGCAGACGAGCCATTTTTGGCCCCAAAATGATTGTTTTGGGGGATCTGTGACATTGAAAATGAAGTCAATGAGTCATTACCTAATGACTGTTTTCCCCTATCCTAATGTTGTAACTATGCAAGTTTGATCAGAATCCATCCATAGGTTAAGGAGATATATTGCTTCAAACAAGCTACGCCGACGCCGACGCAAACGGGATCTGCACCAAATACAATATGTCCCCATCCGCTCTGGTGGGAGGCATAATTTGCTATCAAGAAAGTGAAATGACCATTACTCTGTGAAAGATTACATATTTAGAATCACAACGCACACTTTCCGACAGAAATTTGAATAAAAAAATTGAAGTCAGTCCTACAATAAATACTCGTTATCGATTCGAAACGAAGTAAGGACAGACGGAATGACGGGCGGATATCAGAGTGTGTAAGACAACATCCCACCATGACCATGTAGCGGGGTATAACAATCGAGTTTACAGGTAACCTGTGGTCACTGCTAAATAAGGCAAGATAAATGATGAATAGGCGCAAGATATGCCGTCAAGTGACATACATATATATACTTATATATATAACTTAGTCAAGTTAGTTTTGGAATCAGACATAAACACTGAAATATCACCTGTTGAGAAATCATCAATCATACTCAGTGGATTGTTTGTGGAATAAGGTGAGATAGGACCACTGTAATGAGAGTCATACCGTATCAACTGGAGGGTTTTGTCATACCAGACCTAAAATATAAATCATAAAATACTGCAAAAGATTGCCAAGTCTGAAAGCAATGTCAGGTAAAAGACGAGTTGATATTGATACGACATGGAACGTCGTGTCGTATCGATGGCGGCCTGATATTGGCCCGTTGTTTTGTACCATGTGGAAAATTCTATAAAAAAAAATGCTTTCACAGGTGCGCGAGGCTCGCCAGATCTTGCCTGATCTATAAGAACATGGGTCTTGTCCATCATCCGTTTCGGTTTCAAAACTTTGGGGTTTAGACACACTGATGAAGATTGAATATCAGAAAGGCCTCTGTGTCACTAAATTTGATACAGTTACACCTTAAATGAAGACTGAATATTTATATGTAGCTGGACAATGCCTTATCAAAACATTTACAATTAAACAATTGCGCACCCAATCAAAAATCATCAAGATAACAACAAAAATACATTTATAAGAAATCAAAACACTGACAGGTGGTCTTTGAGTTTACGGTGGACAATGGTCCTGATTCTGATCTAAGATTGTTTCGTTGCACCAAATCATTATTAAAAAAAAACATTTCGGTAGTTACTGATTCAATATTTTCATTACATTCTACTTAAATGCATACCCAGATCAGAAGGCAGCGTTTATACAGGGTCTTTGGTGTTTGCATAAATATGTTCTAGAAAGGGTTGTCCTTTGGAAGCAAGGAATAAACCACAGAACTGGAAAATATGGAGTGTACATGTTTTCCGGGCCAGACTAGCTAGTTTCGGCCTATTAGGCCCCATCATTACCCTCAAATATTTTCAAAATTCAACAATGAAATCAAGGATCCCAAAGGGCATGAAAATATAAACTACACCATAATGTAGGGCTAGGAGAATTTTTACGGCCGCCACATATTCCCAGACACCAGCTGTAGTGACGTTAAATATGTTCTAGAAAGGGTTATCCTTTGGAAGCAAGGAATACACCACGAACTGGAAAATATGGAGTGTACATGTTTTCTGGGCCAAAAGGACAGTTACTGTCCCACAACATGGCCAATTGGCTATCGAAAACAAAAAATACAAGCGATACACACACTCAAAGACAAACCATAACAAAAATAAATCGCGACAGCTGTACCGCCTTGGAACAGTCAGTGAAACGAATTCCACTGGGGGGTGGGGGTTAAATCGATTTTACGCGGCCGCAATCCTCGCCTTCCGTCGCAATTTAGACAAATAATTTGTTCAGTACGCACAAAGACATTTTCTGGGAATGACTAGCTAGTTAAGGCTAACTGTGCCTCAAATATTTTTCAAGTTCCACAATGGAATCAATGACCAAAAGGGATAAGACAATATAATTAACACTATAATGCACGACAGGGAGCCTTTTATGGCTTCCGCTCGTTCCCTTAACACTTGCTGTTGTGAAAACCTTTACTTGCGCGCGTTAAAAATGTATTGGTCAGTGATTATAATGTGGACAATAGCAATTGATCAAAGAACACGCACACAAGAATAAACATGAAGAATCGCTTATTCATTTAATGATAACTGACTGGACAAAGACATGTTATTAGTTGAAGCTCATAAGAAATGTTCCTCATCACATAGGTGTCCGACAATAGAGCCTCTGCGGCCCTTAGCCATGTAGAAGAGACCTTGGGGTGGCTTCATGCAAGTACTCAAGCGTCTAGTCGTTGGATGCGTTTTGAAGAACAAAAGTAGAACGTTAAGAACCCTTTTCTTATGTGTCTGCTCGATCGGTATCTCATCAGATATAAAACAAAAGATGTGAAGGCAATGATCAGGAATTGATACAATTAACCACCACCTCCCATCAGAGACATCAAAGGCAAAGACACACAAACATTAAATAACTAGACCCTAATGGAAACATCAATAGCGGAAAGTCAAAAGGACAGTTACTTTCCCATAAAAAGACCAATTAGCTATCCAAAACAAAATGATATAAGCGATACACACACTCAAAGACCAACCATAACAAACCATAACAAAATTATGGCCCCGCATACCGGGGCTTGAAGAAATATATGGGCTGCATGATGCTTCCACGCAGAGCTGAAACCGAGTAGTTTAGGTCGTAGTACCAAAGCGTTAATCCAAAATCGTTAATCCAAAGACAAAATGGCAAATATTAATGTTCGGATCAACAGACATGGACTGCAGAAGAGTGTTATTAGGCGACCCACGCACGAGTACTTGTAAACAGCTTAGAGGATCTAAGCCTGCCCAGGCAAAGCGGTGCGAGTCGGACCGCCCATGCTTATAAACCCTATTTGCTTGATAGGGCGGCAGGGATTGAGATGTCATTTCATCTCAATGTCGGGTAAAAGTCCCACAAAATTGAAAGCAACGTCTCCCAAATGACCTTTATTGTGTTGGCGTGGACGTTTAACCATAAATCAAACAAACAAAATAATGAAATAAACCGCGACAAAAGTAACGCCTTGGAACGGTCAGTGAAAAGAATTTCAATGGGGCTGTTGGGGTGCTTAAATCGATTTTACGCGGCCGCAATCCTCGCCCTTGATATCGTCGCGATTTAGACAAATAATTTGTTCAGTCCGCATGCAAGCTTTCTAACTCATCAGTGCAACATCTCCAAGGACACAAATAACAAACAATCATAGAGATGAAACCATGGCGAGGACTCGACAACAACAAACCAATGAAATGCTGGAGCATAAGAAAACTAACAGTTAGACATGATGAGCCCAACCACAGACAGAGCATCAGGTAGGAACCAACATTACGTAAGTTGGCCTTTTCGCTGGAACCGTCTTAGAATCTGAGGCCTGGCCCACCGGCGTGCAATAAAAGGATGAAACAAAGTTATCAACCTTTATTAGGTTAGCTACAATGTATGTAGTCTGTCGTATAATATTAATGTTGTACCCAATCATTTGATATCGAAAAATGATTTTACGAAATTTGGTACTGAAAGCTTTGCAAGGTCTATATTTTTCTGAATTAATATTCTTAGTCACCATAAAATTCGGGTTCCGATTGACCTTGCTGCAGAAGAAATTTAAGTCCAAAATTGAATTTTGAAATCAAATCCGAATGGCGTCTTTAAAATTAAAAAAAAGGCTTTGCGTAGTTTATAATACCGATAACCCTGATAAAGAAGCTTAGCAGTTAACAATTTATTTCGAGTGTTGTAATTAGTTACATGACTAGACACTCTGGCATACCAAAAATTCGACAATATGAGACAACTGTATCTCCCAAATTGCATTTTTATGATAACAATTTGGTGGTGGGGGGGAGGGGGGTAAATGTTTCATAATTTTTTTCGTTGGAAAACCGGTGGTCTTGCGGTCATATTGTTGAAACTATTCTAGTCCCTTCATTACATAATAACGCCTGCTTTCATTAAGGTCAAATGCCAAGTCCGTACTTGTTTGACGTGTACCTTAGAGTCCAGTCATTAAATAATTGACATATATATGATAAGTTGAGTCTTCCTGCTAAGAGATGTTGAGGTTCAATTAAAACCCATTCAATTTGAACAAAATTTATCAAATACAAATGACATTCATCTAATTGTTTAACTTGAGTATTTCTGGCAGTTAAACACCTTTTCTTATACCTCGTAAAATACAGTAGAATTCCACTTAAAGACCACCCCTATATTAGGACCACTCCGCTATTAAGACCGCTTTTGCCAGACCCAAATTATTCCATATATAATTAATTGCTAAATATTCCGATAAAGAGACCACCCCGTTATTCAGTATTAAGACCGCTTTCAAAAGACCAAATCTGTCATTACTGTTCACTATTCAGACCACTTTTTGGTCAAGTCAATATGTATCTCTCAGTCCACTGGTCAGGTATAAAATTTTGCTGGATTATTCACCATTACAACTCATGGTAAGAGTTCATACATATCCCTAAAGGTGTGAAAAACAGCAGTTTACCTGTACTGTGTTGTTTTTACAAGAGGTGTTGTAAGTAGCGATATTAAGGCTTATTGAATAAATAGATATAATAATTTTGGAAATGTGCAGCTCTGTTTTCTTCATATATTAATATTATTTTGGAACAATTGAAATTTTATTCGTGTAAAGTTGCCTATAATTACATGTAACATGACTGAGGACAGTCAAGATTTACTAAATACCTTTTAGCAAAAATTGCAATAAACTTGGCACAATACAAATGAAAAAAAAAAGAATTTAAATCAGTGTTGCCAAAAATATTTTTTCACCAATTCCATTATAAGGACCACCCCGCTAATAAGACCACTTTTAAGAAGTCTAGAAAGTGTCTCAATAGCGGACTTTCACTGTATTGGTTAAAACAAGTTTACAGAACAGGAAACATAGTTTCATAATCCCAGTTTCTCAAGTACACAATAATTAAGAAAAGTTAGTTGTGAAAGATGTCAGACAGGACAGTATAAAACACATATAACAGAGCGCTGTAACACACTACTGCCAGAAAATTAACTACTGTTGACTTGTTAATGTTTATGTTTAAACATATTATTTTTCCAATTTCTTTACACCACTGAAACAAGTTACAAAACAGTAGGATTAAAACGAAAAAAGAAAGCTTATTTAGTTATGTCATGTTTGGCGTGTTCTGAAATGGATCACAAGGTATCACCTAATAATTTGAAAACAGCGTATCTCCATAGCATATGAACAGATTTCTTAGGCAACACTTAATTATAATCTATCAAGAACCATGGATAGTATAACATACCTCTCCTTCATATGTATAGCGCAATGCAGGAATGGTACCCTCGATTCTGTAATGAAAGGACTCGGCTAGTATTGGAAGATTTACATTGGTTGTCAACCAGCCTACAGAAACAAAATGGCATCAAATATAAGAATCAACAGCTATAACAAATGATTCACTGATGACACAGTATGATATTCTGTTTCATTTACAATTTCTTTGAACGAGTAACATAGCAAAGGACAACGAAATTAAAAAACAGACGTGAAGGCAATGACCAGGAATCGATCGATACAATTAACCCACAGCTTCTATCAGAGACATTAAAGGGAAAAGAACATAAACATGAAATAACTAGCCCTTTATGGAAACATCACTAGCGGAAAGCCAAAAGGAAAGCTTCTTTCCCACACAATGGCTAATTGGCTATCCAAAAGAAAACAATACAAGCGATACACACACTCAAAGACAAACCATAACAAAAATACATCGCGACAGAAGAACCGCCTTGGGATGGTCAGTGAAACGAACTCCACTGGGGGGGGGGGGGATGAGGCGCTTAAATCGATTTTACGCGGCCGCAATCCAGACAAATACAGCAAGAACAACTGAAATAAAAACCAACAGATTGCATCTGGTTGGCTTAACCGAAACATTGACGCAAACTACAATAAGTTGACTATGGGGCCTTGCTATTCATTTCCATAACCCGTAGAGTAAATTTAGCAGCGTGTAGACAGTCTCCATGGACAGGGGACGAGTTTTAATTTCTTCGTATTGACTGCCAGTCGGATGCCAACAGTTGGTTTTCTTTTGCTCCAGCATTTCAGTGGTTTCTTGCTGTCGAGTCCTCACCGTTGTTTTATCTCTGTGGTTGTTTGATTTTTGTGTTCACGGAGATGTTGCACTGATGAGTTAGGAGGCCTTCATGCGAACTGAACAAATTATTTGTCTTAATCGCGACGGAAGTAAGGGCGAGGATTGTGGCCACGTAAAATCGATTTAAGCCCCTCCCCCCCCCCCCCCCCCCCCATTCCAAGGCGGTTCTTCTGTCGCGGTTTATTTTTGTTATGGTTTGTCTTTGGGTGTTTGTGTCGCTTATATTGTTTTATTTTGGATAGCCTATTGATGTTTCCATTAGGTCTGTTATTTCATGTTTGTGTTTCTTTCCCTTTGGTGTCTCTGATGGGAGCTGTGGGTTAATTGTATCGATTCCTGATCATTGCCTCCAGTTCTACGTTATTCACAAATATCTTTACATGTTTCAAAGATCACTATTAAGTTAATAAAGCAGGATCAGTACCGAGTCCGTCCATGCTTATAAACCATACTGGTTTCATTGGGCGACAGGGCTTGAGATGTCATTTCATCGCAATGTCGGGTAAAAGTCCAACAAAATTGGAAGCAATGTCTCCAAAATGAACTTCACAGTGTTGACGGGGACGTTAAACCTCAAATCAAATCAGTACTGAGTCAATGCTGAGTCTACTGGAAGATAATCAGATACTTAGTAGGAAGCTTACATATTCAACAGGAACTGACTGCGTTGTTAATATCTGGGTAGGTTTAAGGAATGTAAAATAGACGTGAAGGCAATGATCAGGAATCGATACAATTAACCCACATCCCCCACCAGAGACACCAAAGGGAATGAAGCACAAATATGAAATAACTAGACTCTAATGAAAACATCAATAGCGGAAAGCCAGAAGGACCGTTACTTTCCCACAAATAGTCAATTGGCTGTCCAAAACAAAAGTTACAAGCGATACACATACTTAAAGACAAACCATAGCAAAAATAAACCGTGACAGAAGAACCGCTTTGGAACGGCGCAGATGTATCAAACTATGCTATTCTATTATTTTTACGATACCACATCCTTTAAAAAGCACCCTAAATAATTTATTCACTAATTAATTAATGCATTGATTACAGATAAATTTATTTGGTCCTTCGAGATAAATCTACCAGATCAAAGACATGTGATTTGTTTGTTTTGTTTGTACTGTTTTTTTTTTTTTTTTTTTTTTTTTTTTTGGTTTGGTTTGAGGTTCAGCGTCCTCGTCAAAACTGTAAAGGTCGTTTTGGAGACGTTGCTTCCAATTTTGTTGGGCTTTTACCCGACATTGAGATGAAATGACATCTCAAACCCTGTCGCCCAATGAAACCAATAGGGTTTATTAGCATGGACGGTCCGCCTCGCACCGCGGTTCTTGGACAGGCTTAGATCCTCTAAGCGGTTTACCAGTACTGGTGGGTGGACCGGATTCAGCTCTGCGTGGAAGCATCATGCAGCCCATATATTTCTTCAAGCCCCTATGGGCGGGGGCTGAAGTTCTTTGTATTGGAGTTTAACAGCCCAAGCAACACTACTTTTGGTCATCTACCAGATCCAAGACATGTGATTTGTTTGTTTTGTTTGTATTTTTTTTTTGGTTTGATTTGAGGTTAAACGTCCCCGTCAACACTGTAAAGGTCATTTTGGAGACGTTGCTTCCAATTTTGTGGGACTTTTACCCGACATTGAGATGAAATGACATCTCAAACCCTGTCGCCCAATGAAACCAATAGGGTTTATTAGCATGGACGGTCCGCATCGCACCGCGGTTCTTGGACAGGCCTAGATCCTATAAGCGGTTTACCAGTACTGGTGTATGGGCCGGATTCAGCTCTGCGTGGAAGCATCATGCAGCCCATATATTTCTTCAAGCCTCTATGGGCGGGGGCTGAAGTTGTTTGTATTGGAGTTTAACAGCCCAATCAACACTATTTTTGGTCATTTTTGAACCGGTCAGTTTACCTGTCCCCACTTTTCCTGGGCAGGCTTATACGTAAGCGGCTATCCAGTACAGTGCACATTCTATCGCCAGAAACTGACAACTGCCTTTCTTGAATCAGCGGAAGGGAGAGGATGACTGTAGAAAGAGTTCATGATCAATGTGAAATTACTCTATTTTAGGACTAAATATATCAGATCAGCCTTCTAGAAGTCGCGATGACATGTCTATGAATACTGGTAGTGTAAAAGAACAAACTGCAAAAATGCCGGTAGGATTTATGCACATGCAACTGAAAGTTTTTAACATTCTGTCCCAAAGCTTAAAGTACCCATAAACTCAGCAATAAAAAGAGGAATCCATGTTTTTACTTTTTACTTTTAAATTCGAAGCACTTCGATTAGCAATTCGCCTTAAGAAATTATTTGTAGCGTTGTATTTTTTCAATTACATCTGACTGCATCCGTGTTCAACAATGTCTAGTTAAAGAAAACACATTTAGTCCTTTTCTTACTTTTGCACGCGCAACATGGCCACAGCATTTTATTTGTAAATGTATCCTTGTAGCAATAAACACCATGAAGCATCACGTCAATGCACTTACGGCAACGTGACTAACCGGGATAAGGTGCGGCTATGGCTGCGAAATTACAGCGCAGACGATTCGTAGTAAGTTAAGGCTTAACAATAGGTTAATGCATGTGTAAAGGCAAGGGAAATTCTGACAAGTTATCATAGTTTTTCAAGGTCGGAATGGTGCGAACATCTTGTTCGGTTTGCAAGTGCTGATTGGAACAGCGTATTGTTCACAAAGAAGTCGAGGTGGTTACATTCTTTATGATGCCATCCCCTTTAGTTAGTTCTCATGATATTGCTGTCTGAAAAGGTGCGAATAAATTCAGGGAGAAATGAACCAGGCCTCCAGACCAAGTGCATATTGTTACCAAGAAAAGAAAACTGTTATAAAACTGACATATTGAAATTAAATAAATATAATTAGCATCATACCATGAATTGATGTTTTGTTTCAACAAAGCTACTCACCGAATTTTACCGAAACATCAACTGCCGCCAAATGCTGAAATTGAGAAATGTTATGCTGAGAACTTCTTTGCGGAAATCTTAGCCAACTATAAAATCACAAGTACAGTTATTGTTATTGTTCCTGAACTATTCCATCTGCTATGAACGTCAGGGTGTCTTTTATATCTGAAGAACATTAATTTCATTTGAAAAGTTTCGATACTTTCCTTATTTGTGCACCAAACATTAGGTATGGGTGCTCGGAATCCACAAATTATTTTGGAGCAAAAATATCAAAAATAGAATATACTCTTGTTTACCCCAGTTTTCGCCACATAAAATGACGCTTTGAATTTTCTCCAAAAGGTTGCACTGATGAGTTAGAAATATGTTCTATAGAAGGGTTATCCTTTGGAAGCAAGGAATACACCACAGAACTGAAAAATATGGAGTGAACATGTTTACTGGGTCAGACTAGCTAGTTTCGGCCAATCAGGCCTCATCAGTGACCCTCAGATACTTTCAAAATTCCACAATGGAATCAATGATCCCAAAGGACAGGAAAAAATAATCTACACT